>JAQNBH010000001.1:1036327-1376327 GCA_028752905.1 Cladorhizidae sp. MBARI D1340-BT2 | reverse complement strand
GTGATAGGAGTCAAGTGTGTTATTATTGTTGTTATATCTGCAGTGATAGGAGTCAAGTGTGTTATTATATCCGCAGTGATAGGTGTCGAGTGTGTTATTATTGTTGTTATAACTGAAGTGATAGGAGTCAAGTGTGTTATTATTGTTGTTATATCTGTAGTGATCAGAGTCAAGTGTGTTATTATTGTTGTTATATCTGCAGTGATCAGAGTCAAGTGTGTTATTATTGTTGTTATATCCGCAGTGATAGGAGTCAAGTGTGTTATTATTGTCTGCAGTGATAGGAGTCAAGTGTGTTGTTATATCTGCAGTGATAGGAGTCAAGTGTGTTATTATATCCGCAGTGATAGGAGTCGAGTGTGTTATTATTGTCTGTAGTGATAGGAGTCGAGTGTGTTATTATTGTTGTTATATCTGCAGTGATAGGAGTCAAGTGTGTTGGAGTCAAGTGTGTTATTATTGTTGTTATATCTGGAGTAATCGGAGTCAAGTGTATTATTATTGTTGTTATATCTGCAGTAATCGGAGTCAAGTGTGTCATTATTGTTGTTATATCTGCAGTGATCGGAGTCAAGTGTGTTATTATTGTTGTTATATCTGCAGTGATCGGAGGTGGAGATACCAGACCTGTCAACTAGAAGGTGGTTACTTATCATTCTCATAATATAGAGATGCAGCTATGTCATGCATTAATTAGTATTAAAAAAATTATATGAGAATAAATTAAAAATATGTGTATATATATATGTGTGTGTGTGTGCATGTATGTGTGTGTGTATGTATGTGTGTGTGTATGTATGCATGTATGTATGTGCGTATTAAATATTTTTCCTTTCCCCCACTCCAAACTTTCCCCAACTCCAAACAGTTTTTGCACTTGTGTCTATGCAATTAAGTTAGATATCTAGTGCCAACAGCAAGTGAGGCAAGGCTGGACAAAAATATTCTGTGTGACTTGTTTCTGCCACCTAATACTCTGTGTGACTTATCTATTGTTTGTGCAACCTGACCCTCCAATGCCACAAAAGTATCTATCATGCATACAAGCTTGTAATATTATTTCTGCACAGAGTCCTGCAGTGGTATATTGGTAAATTGTATCAGTATAGAGTTGATTTGGTTTATTTTTCATAGGACTTGCTAAATACTAGCCATGCCAACTTGTCACTAATGATAATCATAATTCACTCTAATGATAATCATAATTCACTCTAATGATAATCATGACAGGAAAGAATTGTCTACAGCATATTAGACTTAATTATGAGATATTTTGCCATGGTAACATGAGAACAAGAAGACAGTTATCTGATCTTGTCCAGTGGTTCAAGTGAGATTATATACACAATTGCCAATAAGCCTCAAGTAATCACTGACTGATGTGGATGATTTTTTCTGCCCACGATTAAGTTGGTAGCTTTTTTACGCAGTGGTTGAGCACATGTTTGCACGTGCCTGCAGTGAACTGTGGTGATCCAGGTCTACCTGCCAATGCCCAGAGGTCCGGTGACCAGTTCCTCTACACAGATACTGTCACATTTACATGTGAGGGTGGCTACTACTACTCAAGTGGGCCAGCTGGAGGAGTGAGGGAGTGCCTAGTGACAGGAGAGTGGAGTGAAACTGAACCAATGTGTTCTAGTGAGTTTATTGTCAATCAGACATCACTTCTGTGGCTGACATCCACAATGCTTTAAGAGCATTTTTTCTCATCTAATTTTTGTGGGTCAAGTTGATCATAGTTATACTATACTTGATCTAGTTATACTATACTTGATCATAGTTATACTATACTTGATCTAGTTATACTATACTTGATCTAGTTATACTATACTTGATCTAGTTATACTATACTTATCATAGTTATACTATACTTGATCTAGCTATACTATACTTGATCATAGTTGTACTATACTTGATCTAGTTATACTATACTTGATCATAGTTATACTATACTTGATCTAGCTATACTATACTTGATCTAGTTATACTATACTTATCATAGTTATACTATACTTGATCTATATAGCTATACTATACTTGATCATAATTATACTATACATGATCATAGTTATACTATACTTGATCATAGTTATACTATACTTGATCATAGTTATACTATACTTGATCATAGTTGTACTATACTTGATTATAGTTATACTATACTTGATCATAGTTATACTATACTTGATCACTATACTTGATCATAGTTATACTATACTTGATCTAGTTATACTTGAAAACTGCAATCAGGAGTAGGAGCAAGTAAAGCAAACCAGAGGTCACCTCACTAATATCTGGGGGGAGGTAGCAATGGGAATCATAGCTGCATTATTTAACATTGGGGGTTCACATGCAAATTCTGGAGCCATCATGCTTCATTTAGCATGAAGAATCTTCAGTTTCTTAAAGTCTGGCTACGGTAATTCATCAGCCAAGCAAGTTCAAAGTTTCGTACCTGCCAAAGGTCCATGCTGCAAGTTATTGCCAACTATATAGCAAGTAAGAGGGAATGAGGAAACTTATGTCAGTAAAAGATTCACAAGCTGGAAAGCTACTTTAGGTGAGTTGTTTGAGCAAGCTTCTTTCCACAACTTAAACCACTAGTGCAGCATGTACTCAACTAACAACACCAAATTTTGAGGCATCAAATCAGGAGTGTGAGATATCTCTGAGGAATAATATAGTGTGTGTGTGAGATATCTCTGAGGAATAATATAGTGTGTGTGTGAGATATCTCTGAGGAATAATATAGTGTGTGTGTGAGATATCTCTGAGGAATAATATAGTGTGTGTGTGAGATATCTCTGAGGAATAATATAGTGTGTGTGTGAGATATCTCTGAGGAATAATATAGTGTGTGTGTGCATGTGTGCAAGAAATTTAGACTAGACATGGAAAATGTTTGGCATTAGCGCTTGCAGGACACTTCATTTGTTAGGACAAGCATTGATTAAGTGTTGTGTGGATTGTGCACTGGGTTTTTACTTATGGTTACAACTTTAGAGCTCCGTAGATTCTGCAAACTTCATGGTATGGACTTCATATATAGCTCAAAAGAGAGGTATCTCTGTGTGCTCTCTTTTGCTACCATAGTGAGGCCAGGATTGCTGGAAATAGATAATACAAGCATCTCTACTCAAACTCGCTTCTCCTTTAGCAGAGTCTAGTCCACCAAGCTGCCTGATTTGGAAAGATTCAACCACCTCTAGCTCCAGCTTTACATTCGAGAAGTTGGTTATTTAGAGCTCGTACTTTGTTAAATGCTTGACAGCTTATTCTCTTCAACCAAGCTATAATATTTGTGTAGCCCTTATTTATCACCGTGTGTGTGTGTGTGTGTGTGTTGTGTGCAGTGTGTAGGCAGATAGATAACTGTGCTCAGGTCATTTGTTCTAACTCCTCTGATCACTACTGCATGGAGTGTGCCTCAAGTACTGGGCCGCAGCAAGGAGCCAATGCCTACACAAATCTTGGAGATCAGTGTCAAGGTATATAAATAAGATTTGAAGGTGTAGATGGCACACTGACACATGCTCTTTTGCAAGCTAATAGTACATGTGCTGTGCCATCGCTAATATACTATTCAGAACAGGTTAATGCAGTCTAGTCAAGTCTCTAGATCTAATTGCATGCACATGACACATACACACACCACAGGCACACACCTGCACATCTGCATGCATTGTACACACATTCACACAACATAACATGCACACACACATATACCCAACAAACACACATACACACATACAACACATGCACACACTCACACAACATACACATTAATACACAACACACAAACACACTCTGGATAGTCCAACAATATCGACTTTTGTTTCAGCTCGATGCTCCTGGTTGCGTGCTTTCTGCTTCCCTGGAGTGTGCCCTGACACACCTGACTCCTGCACATGTTATGATGGCTTCCAAGGACCAGACTGTCTACAGAGTGAGTAAGAACATCCCAGCTTCCATGTGTCTCTCCTTCTCCCTTTCCTTGCTCTCCTACAGTCTTCCAGCCTCTTCCCCTCCTCCCTTAACTGTGCCTCTCCCATATCCTTATACCTCCTCTACCCACTTCTCCTTCGCCTATTAGTATACCTTTCCTTACCTCCTTCTTCTCCCATCCTCTGGGTGTCCTGTGACTTCACACACCACACCCAGAAGGGGTGCAGATAAAAAAAAATGAGTAGGGAGGTGGAGCGGGGGTTGGCTGAAATAATGTGCCTGAAATAATGTGCACATCAAAAAGTTTCGCGACCATGCCAACTTCCTCTACGATGTGTATTTGCTACTTAAGTTACTAAGTCAGTGGATTATGTCTTCAAGTTGTTTCTGTAAGTTGGTGAGTCATCCAGTGAGGTCAGCAAAACCAACTTGGTGAGCTGCCACTACAGTGAAAACTTGGACAAATTTGAAATGTTTGGTACGAGTATGCAATAATCGACTGAGAAGGAATGTTATGAGCAACGTGATAATATTCAACAGTTGCCAGCAAGTGACTGTCTCCACCTGATCCCTCCTCAGAGGATAATGGAGTCAAAACAACGAGCACTTTTCACCCATTGCTGTGGTCATGCTTTAGATTTACCTGCATTAAAATTATAGAAGACACACTTGACACAGCCTATGAGGCAACCAAATTATTGACTGCCAACTTTGTGTGCGTGTATTTAGAAAAAAACTTATATGAATAACTTTCTTCTATTAATGACCTTTTCAAACACATCATATCTTTAGAATGCAAACACAATGAGCCAGTTTGGTATAAGCATCAGCTCCATTGAGGTAAGCAGAGGCGGCGGAACCGGGGGGGGGCACTCGGGGCATGTGCCCCCACAATATTCTCTATGTGGGGGCATTGCCCCCACAAAATTTGTCCATTGCGCGCGCGTGATACGCAATGAAAAAGGAGGGAAGAGACTAGAGATTGGTTTTCTTTGCATTGAGAGCTTGAGTCCTGATGAAGCGGCAACGCGACATAATGAGTTATTTCGTCCCAGAAAAAAGACATTCACCATCTTTAGATTTTGGCAGTGGCCTTAGTGAGGCAGATGCTGATAAAGCAGATGCTGATGAAGCTGACATCGAGACATCATCTCAGTCAACCGAGTAAGTTTTATTTGTCTGCAACTATTTGATACACTTGATATCGATAGCTAAACTACAGCTAGCTGAGTATCATGGCTCATAGTGTGATCGATCAACTGGAACTGCAAGCTGTGAAGACACAATCAGAGAATAGAATTCTATTGTTAAAACAGCTATCTAGTCTACAATTCTTGCTGCGACAAGTCCTGGCTATTTGTGGACATAAGGAGGCAGATCCACCATGACCGAAGAGCGTAACATTTTATTGTTGCATGCACACAAAGAGGAAACAGATGTTCTGGATCTAACAGAAATTGCTCGTTTGTTTACGTCTGCTAACACAAGGCAGATGAAACATTTGTGTAATATATACAATAATAATACTGACTATATTGAATCTTGGAATAAAATTTGCTGCTCGATAGATTTGTATGTCTTTTTTGTAGCTAACTACTAAAACATGTATTATTATACTCTGGACTGAGGTTGGACATTTAATATTCTACAAATGGCAGTGCATGTGGGAAACTTGGCTTTGGTAGGCAACAATAGCCTCACTGATGTTTTCACATGTTTAAAGATTTGTTTTATTTGTTTACTTCAGCATTTTGTTATTAATATAATCATCTCATTAATGTAAAATGACCTTGCAGCATATAACAAAATATATAGCTATAGCTATATATAAAATTAACGTCCATCTTCAGTCCATACAATATTATAGTCCAATCCATGGTCCAGTCTTGAGTAGGTTTGTAGGTTTCACAGTTAACCTGAACGTAAATAGCTATAATAGTATAATTTTTTTCATGTGACAAACGTAACCATAACACTGGGGAGGAGCAGGGGTGTAGCCAGGAGGCCCGCTCAATGTTGAAAGGCTGCCCTTAACAAGCACCATGAAGGTTTCAAGCAAGCATGGCTGCTCCACAATATCATGAAGGTTTGAAGCAAGCTTAGCTGCTCCAGAATATCAGCTGCTCCAGAATATCCTGGTACAGAGAGTTTGAAGCAAGCATAGCTGCTCCAGAATATCCGAAGGTTTGAACCAAGCATAGCTGCTCCAGAATATCTCAGTATAGAAGGTTTGAAGCTAGCATAGTTGCTCCAGGTACAGTTCAAGAGAATTACAAAGGGTTTATTTTGAGGTAATTGACATGTTGATTAGTGAGGATCAATTTGAGCAGAGGGTTCCTAAGTTGGAGATTATCCTAATGCACAATACTTATGGCACTGACCCTTATTACGACAGTTTGAAAGCTTAGCCAACTACAGTGGCACTGATGGACAGCCAACTACACTACACTAGTGTTACTGATGGCAGCCAACTACACTACACTAGTGGCACTGATGGCAGCCAACTACAATATACAACACTAGTGGCACTGATGGATAGCCAACTACACTACACTAGTGGCACTGATGGCAGCCAACTACAGTAAACTGCAGTGGCACTGATGGATAGCCAACTACACTACACTGCAGTGCCAGTGAATGACCTGCAGTCAGTTGTTTCTTACTTTAAAATGAAGTGTTTTATTCTAAAGTCACTTAAGAAGCCACTGTAACCAATGCCTTCAGCATAGGGATAGGAAGGGGGAGGCTGGAGGGGCTGGAACCCCCCCCCCCCCCCAATATTACTCAAGGGGGGGCAGAGGCCCCTCCCTATATTTGTGCTCCACTATTTGGAGTATGATTTTGGATCACTTATTAGCCTAGCTAATTATTCCAACATCCATGATGATTTCTATAGCTAATCAATGTGTGAATGCACTCTGAACTCAGTAGCTATCTAGTCAAAATGCTGAGTATTTTTGATACTTTTTCAGCGAAGAGGCATGAAGCTGAAGGTGCACAAGACTCAGAGGGAAGTATTGCAGGCATCTTGTCAGAGCCAGAAGTTGAAATGAATGAATTCACTGGTGGTCAGGATTATGAACAGCCACAAACACAGCAAAGTGAGTGCTTTTCTTCATGCTGCACAGATATGACAAAAGCCTAGCAACCTACCAATAAAGCAATACTTCCTAGCATGGCTAGTGGTGGGAGGAATTTTATTGAAAAGTGCTACACAACTTACCCCTGGTTAACTGTATGTACAACCAGAAAGGTGTTTTGCTTCTACTGCAGGACTGCACAATGCCTGGACCAATACACTGGTTACAGAAGGATAAGTGTATATACATTATAGTGTGGGGAAATTGCAGTCAGATATTTCATGTATTTGTCTGAACAAAAATCAATTTGATGTCAAAATGTCTGAGCAACACCAAAAGCTCTAGAATACGCACAACCACAAATGATTAACATCAAAGGAATGCTCTCGTTCAGTTCTAAAGCCGAGTCAACATTTATAGAAACAGGTTATGATAATTTTTAAACGGCTTTAGAAAGGTCACACTCATTGCTGTGCTCATGGAGAAGCTGTTCTAAAATGGCAAACGCTTCAGAGAGTGCCAGTAAATGAGCTATTAAGCACTCAAGCTAACAAAGATCAAAATGAAAGAAGACAAGCTTTGCTTAAGCAGCTCCATTATCTTTGATTTCTTCTTCGCCAGGGATTGGCAATTCATGGACACAATATTGAGGGAAATCTGCAACAAATGTTAATAATGTGGTCCAATTATGATTCTGGCTTAAGAAATTGGTTGAAAGAAAACGTGTACTTATCTCCCGTGATAGTTAATGAGCAGATTACTACCTTGGGGTTAAATGTGTTACGTTCATTATTGATTAATACTTTAGAGTGCCCTCCCGTATGCAATAATTGCTGATGAAGTAACAGATGTTGCAAACAAGGAGCAGTTGAATTTGTCCATTAAATGGGAAAACAATGGTTATGAAATTAGTGAAGACTCTGTTGGGCTTTATTGTCTCCCTAATACTAAATCTGACACCCTCTATACTCTGATAATGGACATACTTACTCGGTGCAGTTTTCCACTTGCACTATGTAGGGGACAGGCATATGATGGGGCATCTAACATGCAGGGAAAATGAAATGGCCTTGCCACCAAAATAAGGAATGAAGTTCTTGTAGCCCTTCCAGTGCATTGTTTGGCTCATTGTCTTAATTTATGCTTGCAAGATGCAGGGCGTAAACTCTCATTCTTACAAGATGCACTGGATACAGTCAGGGAAATAGCCAAGTTAATCAAGTTTTCCCCCAAAAGAGCACATTTATTTTCAGAGAAATTGGTACAATCTGAAGACTCTGGTGTAACCATCAAATTGCTCTATCCTGCCAGATGGACAGCTAGAACAGGGGCAATTTTAAATGACTACACTGTTTTAATGGACACCTTCGATGAAGTGCACCAGACCACAAGAGATGAGTACGGACTAAAAGCTGCGGGTCTTTTAACTGCTTTAGAGAAGTTTTCAACATTGTTTGGACTGAAATTAGGATATCTTTTCTTTGAAGTTTCAGAAACATTGTCTAAATCATTGAAGGGTAAAGACACAACCATCCAAGAAGCACTTTCAGCTATAAACCTAGCTAAAGCTTTCTACAAAAGGCAACGGAAAGGTGAAGCTTTTCATCACTTCTATGATGATATGGTTGATACTACACAGAAGTTGAATATAACTGGACCCCAATTACCTCGTTACAGGGGAGTACCAAGGAGACTGGATGATGGAAGCCAGTCACATAGGTATGATCCACCAAGAGATTACTTCCACCATCAGTATTTTGAAGCTCGTGATTTACTTCTTCAAGAATTGGATGACAGGTTTGATCAAAGTGGACTATTACCACCTGGCCTCTCTGTTGAAAATCTTCTGCTAAAAGCTGCAAATGGAGTGAATTATGAAGAGGATCTTCAGGTAGTAAAAACCTCCTGTTACAAAAATGATCTTGATTTTGATCACCTGCAAAATCAGCTTCCAATGTCTGCTGATTTAGTTCAACAAGCTCTTCCTAGTGTGAAACAGGTTACATCAGTGCATACCATATGTGAAGCAATGAACACACAGAGTCTACAAATCTATGCTGTTTGAAGTACACAAACTTCTACGATTATACCTTACAGTTCCCATAACATCAGCCACATCCGAGCAATCATTTTCAGCTTTGCGAAGAGTACTTACTTATTTACAGTCATCTATGTCTGAACAACGACTTAACAACTGCATGACATATATCACAAGCACTTAACTGACTCTTGTGATCTAGTACAAATGCAAAGGAATTTATTGCTGCTATTACTGAAAGAAGAAATTGTTTCGGCACATTTAGGAACACTGAATAAACACTGAACCTTCATGAACATAATTACATCAATGCTTTCCTTTTCTTTAAATGACATTAACCACCAGCTGCACCAGCTGATAGAAATCACATCCCCAGCCAGCCCCCCCAATATTTCCAGCCCTGATACACCTGTGTTCAGTGAGAGAAGCATCAGTGCTTTAATATGCAGAATCACCAATAAAGTTTGCCTCAACATAGACACTTCACGTACACAAGACAAGAACTGACTCACTTCCTTTGTAAACGATTGGTAGTGTGTCTATTCAATGAAACAGTAGCCCAATGAACATCTTTGGACAATAACCTCTCTCCCTCATTATTCAACAACAGTGTATGACTGTATGGTGTAGTATCAATAATTTTAGTGGGATAATATTTGATCTGGGAGAACTCTTGTACTCTCTCTCTCTCTTACTGTATGCTTGGTATCTAAGTATGCAAATGCATAGTGGTTAGTTGAATCATGGTTACTAATGTACGGTGGCTAGATATTAGCCACTAATAATAGATAATTTGACACTGAATCATTAGAACCTTAATCACAATTGACACCCAGTTATGTGATAGACTCCTGCATTCTACATCTCTCCACGTCAACTCATTACCCTCCCCTTGTATCTCTTACCTAGCCCCAGCCCTCAATTCCTCCCTCTCTCCTTATATCCCTTACGTAGCACTAGCACCCTCAACTTCACCCTCCCTCCCTAATTCTCTCACCTAGTCTCTTGTTCCCTACCTCTCCTCTCCATTCCCACCTGGTTCTCTCTCCTTCAGCCCATCATAGGCTAGCAATAACAATACAAATCTCTGTATACATTGATAATCACTGGCTTGCAGTGACAGATCAACCGCAGCTCTCTCAATGTTCACTGAATTTGGAGGACACTGATGGGCAACTGCTACGAGTCAGTTGCCTAACAACCAATGAGACGTCTCACATCTTCACCAACATTCATCCGCACAAGGTCTGGGGGGAGTGGAATATGTTCTATGTGGGACCCTCTCCATTGGCTATCCCAGTGTATGTGGGTGGATATGCAGTGGGAGTGGCCTCGGCTGAAATGAGAACAAGAATCTACAGAGCAGCAAGTAAGTCTTCTTCGTTGGAGAGGATGACACACATGCCACAACCCACACACCACATATCCCCAACATCTGCTGACCTATATGCCCCCTTAGTTCACTTCTCATGCTGACCTGTTGACCTGTGTGGGAGTGTGCACTCACAGAGCTATGCCTCACCCACAGGGGTGTACTCACAGAGAGCTATGCCTCACCCACAGGGGTGCACTCACAGAGCTATGCATCACCCACAGGGGTACACTCACAGAGCTATGCATCACCCACAGGGGTGCACACTCACAGAGCTATGCATCACACACAGGGGTGCACTCACAGAGCTAGGGATCACCCACAGGGGTGCACTCACAGAGATATGCATCACCCACAGGGGTGCACTCACAGAGCTATGCATCACCCACAGGGGTACACTCACACAGCTATGCCTGGGGGTACATCTCTTTAAGGCACATTACAAGCATATGTTCAGTGTTAGGTTGAAGGTAAAATGGCACACCTCTTTAAGACGCATTGGCAGTGGGTGCTGCTATTTTGAATGTGCACCACCTTTGAACTGTAATAAGTTAAATGAGGAATGTTGTTACAGTTGTAATGACAACTACACACACACCACACCCATGGACACCACGATGCATGCATACAGAGGAGATGGTTAAATACTCTCACATGTTGCTTCCAACCAGGAGTGTGATGATGTAGGCCTGTGGCCAGGAGTGTTGATGATGCAGGTGTGTGGACAGGAGTGTTGATGATTCAGGCCTGTGGCCAGGAGTGTTGATGATGCAGGTGTGTGGACAGGAGTGTTGATGATTCAGGCCTGTGGCAGGAGTGTTGATGATGCAGGTGTGTGGACAGGAGTGTTGATGATTCAGGCCTGTGGCCAGGAGTGTTGATGATGCAGGTGTGTGGACAGGAGTGTTGATGATTCAGGCCTGTGGCCAGGAGTGTTGATGATGTAGGCCTGTGGCCAGGAGTGTTGATGATGCAGGTGTGTGGCCAGGAGTGTTGCTGATTCAGGCCTGTGGCCAGGAGTGTTGATGATGCAGGTGTGTGGCCAGGAGTGTTGATGATGCAGGTGTGTGGACAGGAGTGTTGATGATTCAGGCCTGTGGCCAGGAGTGTTGATGATGCAGGTGTGTGGACAGGAGTGTTGATGATTCAGGTGTGTGGACAGGAGTGTTGATGATGCAGGTGTGTGGACAGGAGTGTTGATGATTCAGGTGTGTGGCCAGGAGTGTTGATGATTCAGGCCTGTGGCCAGGAGTGTTGATGATGCAGGTGTGTGGCCAGGAGTGTTGATGATGCAGGTGTGTGGACAGGAGTGTTGATGATTCAGGCCTGTGGCCAGGAGTGTTGATGATTCAGGCCTGTGGCCAGGAGTGTTAATGATGCAGGTCTGTGGACAGGAGTTTTGATGATGCAGGTGTGTGGACAGGAGTGTTGATGATTCAGGCCTGTGGCCAGGAGTGTTGATGATTCAGGCCTGTGGCCAGGAGTGTTGATGCAGGTGTGTGGACAGGAGTGTTGATGATTCAGGCCTGTGGCCAGGAGTGTTGATGATACAGGTGTGTGGCCAGGAGTGTTGATGATGCAGGTGTGTGGACAGGAGTGTTGATGATTCAGGCCTGCGGCCAGGAGTGTTGATGATTCAGGCCTGTGGCCAGGAGTGTTGATGATGCAGGTATGTGGACAGGAGTTTTGATGATTCAGGCCTGTGGCCAGGAGTGTTGATGATTCAGGCCTGTGGCCAGGAGTGTTGATGATGCAGGTGTGTGGACAGGAGTTTTGATGATTCAGGCCTGTGGCCAGGAGTGTTGATGATTCAGGCCTGTGGCCAGAAGTGTTGATGATGCAGGTGTGTGGACAGGAGTGTTGATGATTCAGGCCTGTGGCCAGGAGTGTTGATGATGCAGGTGTGTGGCCAGGAGTGTTGATGATGCTGACCATCTCCTGGAGCAGCTTTCAGTGTCATCACAAAGTTGGTAGCAATAGCAGTCAAGTGATCACCTGAACTGCCCCTCTAGTTTAGCGAGCTTAACTCTTTACAGAGCGGTATTCTGTCTAAAGATGGACTTCAGCAGGCCACCATGAGCTGCTTTGCTAGAACTTTCAGTCATAGACTATCAGAACTTAAAGTCAGCACTGAGAGAAAATGCCAAGAATCTCGAGATCATCTGCTCTCATGTCCTTTGATGTAGCATTCATATGCACACGACAAGGAAATAAAATTGTGAAACAGTTTTAAGGTTCAAAAAGTATTTGCTAAGGACTTCGGAGCTCTTACAAGTAGCATGGCAAGGATTTCATTCCTAACAAAAATTCACATAAGGTTTGTATACTTGATCTTGCAATATCCGCCTCAAGATCACTTGGAGATTTTGAGCCAGTAGTATGCATAAAATAGTTGTACAAGATTCCACCATAAGATCTCACATTAATCTTGAACATTGAGCCATGACCATCAGAGGAATGTAATATCCTAACAAGAGCAATGCATAACATTGATTATTGTATATTAAAAAATTATGGGAAATCCAGTATGATGCTGGACTGCTACTTTCAAGTGGCCCCAAGTCTTAGCAAGCCCCCTGTATGTATGGGGTCTTAGCATGTCTGGCAAGAATCCAACTATGTTCACAAGATAGTGACCTACAGCATGTCCAGTGGGTCAAGTTGCAGCAAAGTGTTTCAAATTATCAAGCGCATGTGCCAAATGGACACATGCACACATCAGAAAACAAATGAGGAATAATGTTGCAAGCTAGACAATGACCAGGCACAGATATTGTTCAACCTACACTCACTCCCAGCTAGACTATGACCAGGCACAGATATTGTTCAACCTGCACTATCACTCCCAGCTAGACTATAACCAGGCACAGATATTGTTCAACCTGCACTCACTCCCAGCTAGACTATAACCAGGCACAGATATTGATCAACCTGCACTCACTCCCAGCTAGACTATGACCAGGCACAGATATTGTTCAACCTGCACTCACTCCCAGCTAGACTATAACCAGGCACAGATATTGATCAACCTGCACTACTCATTCCAGCTATGACCAGGCACAGATATTGATCAACCTGCACTCACTCCCAGCTAGACTATGACCAGGTGCAGATATTGTTCAACCTGCACTCACTCCCAGCTAGACTATAACCAGGCACAGATATTGTTCAACCTGCACTCACTCCCAGCTAGACTATAACCAGGCACAGATATTGATCAACCTGCACTACTCACTCCCAGCTATGACCAGGCACAGATATTGATCAACCTGCACTCACTTCCAGCTAGACTATGACCAGGCACAGATATTGTTCAACCTGCACTCACTCCCAGCTAGACTATAACCAGGCACAGATATTGATCAACCTGCACTACTCACTCCCAGCTATGACCAGACAGATATTGATCAACCTGCACTCACTCCCAGCTAGACTATGACCAGGTGCAGATATTGTTCAACCTGTACTCACTCCCAGCTAGACCATAACCAGGCACAGATATTGTTCAACCTGCACTCACTCCCAGCTAGACTATGACCAGGTGCAGATATTGTTCAACCTGCACTCACTCCCAGCTAGACTATAACCAGGCACAGATATTGATCAACCTGCACTACTCACTCCCAGCTATGACCAGGCACAGATATTGATCAACCTGCACTCACTCCCAGCTAGACTATGACCAGGCACAGATATTGTTCAACCTGCACTCACTCCCAGCTAGACTATAACCAGGCACAGATATTGATCAACCTGCACTACTCACTCCCAGCTATGACCAGGCACAGATATTGATCAACCTGCACTCATTCCCAGCTAGACTATGACCAGGTGCAGATATTGTTCAACCTGCACTCACTCCCAGCTAGACTATAACCAGGCACAGATATTGTTCAACCTGCACTCACTCCCAGCTAGACTATAACCAGGTGCAGATATTGATCAACCTGCACTCACTCCCAGCTAGACTATAACCAGGCTCAGATATTGTTCAACCTGCACTCACTCCCAGCTAGACTATAACCAGGCACAGATATTGTTCAACCTGCACTCACTCCCAGCTAGACTATAACCAGGCACAGTTATTGGTCAACCTGCACTACTCACTCCCAGCTATGACCAGGCACAGATATTGATCAACCTGCACTCACTCCCAGCTAGACTATGACCAGGTGCAGATATTGTTCAACCTGCACTCACTCCCAGCTAGACTATAACCAGGCACAGATATTGTTCAACCTGCACTAACTCCCAGCTAGACTATAACCAGGCACAGATATTGATCAACCTACACTCACTCCCAGCTAGACTATGACCAGGTGCAGATATTGATCAACCTACACTCACTCCCAGCTAGGCACAGATATGGATCAACCTGCACTCACTCCCAGCTAGACTATGACCAGGTGCAGATATTGATCAACCTACACTCACTCCCAGCTAGGCACAGATATGGATCAACCTGCACTCACTCCCAGCTAGACTATGACCAGTTGCAGATATTGATCAACCTACACTCACTCCCAGCTAGACTATGACCAGGTGCAGATATTGATCAACCTACACTCACTCCCAGCTAGGCACAGATATGGATCAACCTGCACTCACTCCCAGCTAGACTATAACCAGGCACAGATATTGATCAACCTGCACTCACTCCCAGCTAGACTATAACCAGGCACAGATATTGATCAACCTACACTCACTCCCAGCTAGACTATGACCAGGTGCAGATATTGATCAACCTACACTCACTCCCATCTAGGCACAGATATGGATCAACCTGCACTCACTCCCAGCTAGACTATGACCAGGTGCAGATATTGATCAACCTACACTCACTCCCAGCTAGGCACAGATATGGATCAACCTGCACTCACTCCCAGCTAGACTATAACCAGGCACAGATATTGATCAACCTGCACTCACACTCCCAGCTAGACTATAACCAGGCACAGATATTGATCAACCTACACTCACTCCCAGCTAGACTATGACCAGGTGCAGATATTGATCAACCTACACTCACTCCCAGCTAGGCACAGATATGGATCAACCTGCACTCACTCCCAGCTAGACTATGACCAGGTGCAGATATTGATAAACCTACACTCACTCCCAGCTAGGCACAGATATGGATGGATCAACCTGCACTCACTCCCAGCTAGACTATGACCAGGTGCAGATATTGATCAACCTACACTCACTCCCAGCTAGACTATGACCAGGTGCAGATATTGATCAACCTACACTCACTCCCAGCTAGGCACAGATATGGATCAACCTGCACTCACTCCCAGCTAGACTATGACCAGGTGCAGATATTGTTCAACCTACACTCACTCCCAGCTAGACTATGACCAGGTGCAGATATTGATCAACCTACACTCACTCCCAGCTAGGCACAGATATGGATCAACCTGCACTCACTCCCAGGTAGACTATGACCAGGTGCAGATATTGATCAACCTACACTCACTCCCAGCTAGACTATGTCCAGGCACAGATATGGATCAACCTACACTCACTCCCAGCTAGGCACAGATATGGATCAACCTGCACTCACTCCCAGCTAGACTATGACCAGGTGCAGATATTGATCAACCTACACTCACTCCCAGCTAGACTATGTCCAGGCACAGATATGGATCAACCTACACTCACTCCCAGCTAGGCACAGATATGGATCAACCTGCACTCACTCCCAGCTAGACTATGACCAGGTGCAGATATTGATCAACCTACACTCACTCCCAGCTAGATTATGTCCAGGCACAGATATGGATCAACCTACACTCACTCCCAGCTAGGCACAGATATGGATCAACCTGCACTACTCACTCCCAGCTATGACCAGGCACAGATATTGATCAACCTGCACTCATTCCCAGCTAGACTATGACCAGGTGCAGATATTGTTCAACCTGCACTCACTCCCAGCTAGACTATAACCAGGCACAGATATTGTTCAACCTGCACTCACTCCCAGCTAGACTATAACCAGGTGCAGATATTGATCAACCTGCACTCACTCCCAGCTAGACTATAACCAGGCTCAGATATTGTTCAACCTGCACTCACTCCCAGCTAGACTATAACCAGGCACAGTTATTGGTCAACCTGCACTACTCACTCCCAGCTATGACCAGGCACAGATATTGATCAACCTGCACTCACTCCCAGCTAGACTATGACCAGGTGCAGATATTGATCAACCTACACTCACTCCCATCTAGGCACAGATATGGATCAACCTGCACTCACTCCCAGCTAGACTATGACCAGGTGCAGATATTGATCAACCTACACTCACTCCCAGCTAGGCACAGATATGGATCAACCTGCACTCACTCCCAGCTAGACTATAACCAGGCACAGATATTGATCAACCTGCACTCACACTCCCAGCTAGACTATAACCAGGCACAGATATTGATCAACCTACACTCACTCCCAGCTAGACTATGACCAGGTGCAGATATTGATCAACCTACACTCACTCCCAGCTAGGCACAGATATGGATCAACCTGCACTCACTCCCAGCTAGACTATGACCAGGTGCAGATATTGATCAACCTACACTCACTCCCAGCTAGGCACAGATATGGATCAACCTGCACTCACTCCCAGCTAGACTATGACCAGGTGCAGATATTGATAAACCTACACTCACTCCCAGCTAGGCACAGATATGGATGGATCAACCTGCACTCACTCCCAGCTAGACTATGACCAGGTGCAGATATTGATCAACCTACACTCACTCCCAGCTAGACTATGACCAGGTGCAGATATTGATCAACCTACACTCACTCCCAGCTAGGCACAGATATGGATCAACCTGCACTCACTCCCAGCTAGACTATGACCAGGTGCAGATATTGATCAACCTACACTCACTCCCAGCTAGACTATGTCCAGGCACAGATATGGATCAACCTACACTCACTCCCAGCTAGGCACAGATATGGATCAACCTGCACTCACTCCCAGCTAGACTATGACCAGGTGCAGATATTGATCAACCTACACTCACTCCCAGCTAGACTATGTCCAGGCACAGATATGGATCAACCTACACTCACTCCCAGCTAGGCACAGATATGGATCAACCTGCACTCACTCCCAGCTAGACTATGACCAGGTGCAGATATTGATCAACCTACACTCACTCCCAGCTAGATTATGTCCAGGCACAGATATGGATCAACCTACACTCACTCCCAGCTAGGCACAGATATGGATCAACCTGCACTCACTCCCAGCTAGACTATGACCAGGCACAGATATTGATCAACCTGCACTCACTCCAAGCTAGACTATGACCAGGCACAGATATTGATCAACCTGCACTCACTCCCAGCTAGAATATGACCAGGCACAGATATTGATCAACCTGCACTACTCACTCCCAGCTATGACCAGGCACAGATATTGATCATCTGTACTCACTCCCAGCTAGACTATGCCCAGGCACAGATATTGATCACCTGCACTCACTCCCAGCTAAACTATAACCAGGTGCAGATATTGATCAACCTGCACTCATTCCTAGCAGACACGGATATTGATCAACCTGCACTCACTCCTAGCTACTATAAACACGCACGGATATTGATCAACCTGCACTCATTCCTAGCTAGATTATAAACAGGCATGGATATTGATCAACCTGGACTCACTCCTAGTTAGACTATGACCAGGCACAGATATTGATCAACCTTCAATCACTCCTAGCTAGACTATAAACAGGCACAGATATTGATCACTATAAACAGGCACAGATATTGATCAACCTGCACTCACACCCAGCTAGAGTATGACCAGGCACAGATATGGATCAACCTACACTCACTCCCAGCTAGGCACAGATATGGATCAACCTGCACTCACTCCCAGCTAGACTATGACCAGGTGCAGATATTGATCAACCTACACTCACTCCCAGCTAGACTATGTCCAGGCACAGATATGGATCAACCTACACTCACTCCCAGCTAGGCACAGATATGGATCAACCTGCACTCACTCCCAGCTAGACTATGACCAGGCACAGATATTGATCAACCTGCACTCACTCCAAGCTAGACTATGACCAGGCACAGATATTGATCAACCTGCACTCACTCCCAGCTAGAATATGACCAGGCACAGATATTGATCATCTGTACTCACTCCCAGCTAGACTATGCCCAGGCACAGATATTGATCACCTGCACTCACTCCCAGCTAAACTATAACCAGGTGCAGATATTGATCAACCTGCACTCATTCCTAGCAGACACGGATATTGATCAACCTGCACTCACTCCTAGCTACTATAAACACACACGGATATTGATCAACCTGCACTCATTCCTAGCTAGATTATAAACAGGCACGGATATTGATCAACCTGGACTCACTCCCAGTTAGACTATGACCAGGCACAGATATTGATCAACCTTCAATCACTCCTAGCTAGACTATAAACAGGCACAGATATTGATCACTATAAACAGGCACAGATATTGATCAACCTGCACTCACACCCAGCTAGACTATGACCAGGCACAGATATTGATCAACCTTCAATCACTCCTAGCTAGACTATAAACAGGCACAGATATTGATCACTATAAACAGGCACAGATATTGATCAACCTGCACTCACACCCAGCTAGACTATGACCAGGCACAGATATAAATTAGAATATTTATTTTTTTGCCCAACTTTTTCACACTAGTGAGTGTAACTTATTGTGAGGGAGAGTAACTTATTGTGAGGGAGTGTAACTTATTGTGTGGGAGTGTAACTTATTTTGAGGGAGAGTAACTTATTGTGAGGGAGAGTAACTTATTGTGAGGGAGTGTAACTTATTGTGAGGGAGTGTAACTTATAGTGAGGGAGTGTAACTTATTGTGAGGGAGTGTAACTTATTGTGAGGGAGTGTAACTTACTGTGAGGGAGAGTAACTTATTGTGAGGGAGAGTAACTTACTGTGAGGGAGAGTAACTTATTGTGAGGGAGTGTAACTTATTGTGAGGGAGTGTAACTTATTGTGAGGGAGTGTAACTTATTGTGAGGGAGTGTAACTTATTGTGAGGGAGAGTAACTTATTGTGAGGGAGAGTAACTTATTGTGAGGGAGAGTAACTTATTGTGAGGAAGTGTTACTTATTGTGAGGGAGAGTAACTTATTGTTATATGGTTGAGAAAGAAGTTGAGAAAGAAGCTGTTGTAGAACACAGCAGGCAGATTATTTTGGTCCAGCAGGTCCTCGCAGAGGATTTGGGAGTATTTATCCAATACACTGTGTTAGACATAGCAAGGCAACTCCCATAAGGAAAGAGATCATGCTAGCTAGCTAGCTAACTTCCAATTCAATTATTAACCAGTAAGTAGTTTTAAGCCTGGGATCCTAAGCCAGCCCTAACCAGGAAACATAAATAAGGGAATATTATCATATTTATGATCTAATTTCGTACGACTGTGAATCTTAAGTTCATACACATTTTAAATTATCAGCATAGGTCACTCAAACCATGGACAGTATTGTCTCTGTGTTCTGTGTAGATCCGCTGGTAGCAGTCTCCGAGAGCGTGCATCGCTGTGAACCATTCTCTAAAGATAACCCCATGGCCACGTATGACACACTTTGCAGCATTGAAGCCACACCAACTTCTCTAGCTAACCACACCTTCTTACATGGTGACACGTAAGTTATACCTGACAATATTAAAATCACAGCATGTTATAGCTGGAAGCTCTAGGGTCAAATAATTCTATGCTGTCCACCATGTCAGGATGCAGAATAATGGGCCTGTCTGCACTGGCACTTGTTTCAAGCAGGATTCACACCTTTTTTGACTTGCCATGCACAAAAAAAAGGGAGATTTTTTGATTGCAAAAGTGGTTTGAAGCGGTTCAGTGTGCCAGTGTAGATTGTTAAGTAGTTTAATAACCAAAATTCTCTCATGGTTTTGTGTTTTCTTCTATTGACGTGACCTTTATGAACCTTCCAGGTTTGAGGTGGTGGCACGTGTGTCAGCTGGAGGCTATCTTGACGTCATCAACCTGGACACCTCTATTACCACACGTTATTTCTACGATGGTACTCCCACAGAAAGAGGCGTGTTTTTAATACTAGACTTTCATCCACCAGTGCACTGCTCTCTGGAAGACCCTCCCACATGTACAGGCACTGTGGAGCAGTCCTTGTTCTCCTTAAGTGGAGAAGTTGTGAGCCATGCAAGAATCACTGCTAGCTGGGGAGGTTGGAATGATATGCCCTCCGAAGTCCGTGGGTACGAGCTTATCATCTATGTGTTGGAAGAGTCTGGGGGCGTGTTACATGAGGGGCGTGTTATAGAGACATTTTCCTACAATCACACAGATGGCATTACTTATGAGGAGGAGGTGTGGCTTCCTGTGGAAGGACCCTACTCATTTGTGTTGCAAGCACTGGATGAAGCTGGCAATGGCAGGTCTGCTCGGCGTCTAGTGCTGTTTGACAACTCCTCTGTGCTAGATGTTGATCCATCTCTGCCACTGATTGTCACATCTGCTGTCCCACAGACAAACTACTTGTGGCAAAATTCCACTGCTCAGCCAATTCGGATAAGTGGGCCTGGCCATTTCTTTAACTCGCATTTCCTTGCAAGTGACTTGCTTGCTCCCGTGGGAAATTTGAGTGGCTTCATACAGGAGGAATATGATCACCCTATCTTAGGGGGGCAATATCAACGAGGAGGAACCCCCAATTTCTTAGGAGTGGTCAGTCTGTACTATTCTTATGTTGTTGATCGAATGAGAGGGACTACAGAAGATGATCTGCTAGTGCCAAAGGTGGATGAATCTCAGGAGAGTACAGATGTAGGTTTGGAGGAGGTGAGTGTGCATGTTTCCCAGCTACAGGATGGCGACTCCATCAGGATCTGGTTTATAGCTGTAGACTTCAGATTTCAACAAATAAATGATTCCGTGTTGCTTCATGTGGATTCTTCTAGTCCATCACTAAGTGGTCTCAGTTTGGTACTGAATGGCGTCACAGGATTAAGCTATCATAGAACTGAAAATCTAGTGGATCTGAACATTCAGTTTGACACATACGATCCACACAGTGGCATCATGAGATTGGATTGGAGTATAGGAACTGGACCAGGTCTGGCTGATGTGGGATATGGGAGTCTGCCAGTGTCAAGGGTGGATGGATGTGTAGGGCAGCAGGAAGAGTGTGCATGTGATATCCTAGGTGGGTGTGTTCTCATGCACAACACGTTCTCTCCGCAACAGATAGATCTCTCTCCATCAGTACTGACCAATCATGATGCTACCTATCACACCACCATAACTGTCACTAACCATGCCCACCTCTCATCCTCCAGTTTACTGAGCTTCACCATAGATGCAACAGCCCCTCTACAGGGTGCTGTCTTTGATGCACCCCCAGGATATCAAGACGTGGACTACCAGTCGAGCCCCATGCACCTGCAAGGCTGGTGGAGTGGGTTCTTTGACCGTGAGACTGGCATCTCTTTCTATCAGTACTTGTTTTCCAGAGAGTGTGCAAACAGCAGTTATTTCACTCTACCTATCATGGCCGGGAATGTTGTCATGGAAACAAGTGCACACTCTGCCACTGCACATGCACAAGGTTTGTTATATATGGTCATATTTACTAACATTCAGCACATAGTTTGATAATGGTACCAAATTCTGCAAAAGCTAAATAGAGCACCTACTTTTTATTAATCATCTACTTTAATGCCTTATTTGTCAAGTGTCTATCACATCATCATAACTGCTTCTTCCTGTTCGTATGTCTCACTTAATTCTAATGCTAAAGACCAGACACAGTTGTAGATGTGTTGTTCACCTTCGGCACTCTTTCCAGTCTTTACTCTGCAGCAGGTTAAACATTGGCCATTCCTACTAGTACACAGACCTAGTAATCCATGTATGTATATCTGCACATAAGCACTGCCTGTGAGTTGCTTCTTATTAAGTGACTATTTCCTAGCTGACTGATAACCCAATATAAGCACTCTGCTTAACAACTAATTATGCGATCTAGAAATGGTATTTATTGAAGCTTGGGTGTGTAAGCAAATGACCCTATACTGCTATCGGTCTTTGTCCCATCTCTACAAATTCTTTCAAATGCTTCCCCCAAATAAAGCGATACCGACAGATATGCAAGCAATTGACCTGTACTATTATCGGCCCTTGTCCAAATTATTTCCAAATTCTCCCCCCCCCCCCCCCCCAAATAAAGCGATGCAGAATACAAAGTTATGCTGAAGGTCACACAGTTCAGTCTTCACTGCTCCTATGCAATTGGCATACTTACCCACTCTCTCATATTTCCCAGGATCCTCCTCAATTCTGCACCTTATGCAATTTAGCTATAGGGCTAGGGTAGGGCTAGGCTAGGGCTAGGACTATAGCTACTACTTGATCTCCTACACTCTTTTGCTTGGTTGCATGATTGAACAGTTAGGATAGGAGGTATTTCTGAGATGATGGTGTGGCATTTGGATCAAGTGGTGCAACGATCTGTACACTATTTCTTTGTATGCCAGTGTGCAAAACTTGCATAGCATAGTCAATGCTGACTACAATAGAGAAAAGTCTCAAATAGAGCATAATTTCCAAGTGTTGTAAACTCACACACCATTCTCATCTATGAAGAGCCAATTTATCGGACACAGATCATTGACCAATTTTAATTGAATTAAGTATTAAGAATGTGTGTGGGAGAGGCTGGTCCCAAATAATAGCAATATATTAGATTTTGTTCTTGCAAAATTATATTCACAGGTTGGTGTGTATATATATAGATAGTGTTGCCATAGTGTTGGATTTTATCCAAACTGTTTGGATTTTTTACCCTCTGTTTGGATTTTATCAATAAATGTTTGGATTTTTCAACATTAGAAAATTGTTTGACATTTCATGCATATCAGACCATGTACAGCCTATTTCAAAACCACTCTCCAGGAATTTCTACATTAAATTCACTTTTAACAGTGCAATTCAATGTTCCTCAAAAATGCAAACCGAACACTGAATTATTAAAGACGTGTAAATGCTATGAACACACTTTAGTATGTTATTTCTCATTAAATTGTGTTTGGATTTTGTTTGGATTTTTGGTTGCCAACATTTTTTTTGGAATTTACCAAAAATATTAAGGCAACATATTCACAGGTTGGTGTGTATATATATAGATATATAGATATATCTATATAGAAGTAGATATAAGTTGTGATTGTGTAGGAGAAGGGATCTACTACTTGACTGTAGTGGCCTGGAATGCAGCCTTGTTGCCCTCTGAACCCGTCTGCTCAGATGGACTCACCGTGGATGCTACTCCTCCAGTGTTTGAGGGCGTGTTTATCCCCAGTGCTAGGGTGGAGCGTGGGCTAGTGTGGGGGTCTGGTGGGGAGGTGTGGCTGGTTGGTGAAGACCGCAGCAGGAAACTAGTAAGTGGTGGGAAGGACTCCGAAACTTGCACTAGAGCAGCTGCTGCAGGTCATGACCTTTCAAGCTACCCCATCAGTGTGGATAGGTGAGTGAGTTATGAAGGAGGGAGGTGGAGGAAAGAAAAGGTGTGTGATGATGGAGGAGGAGAAAGGGGAGACAAGTTAGATGGAGGAGGGAGATGGGAGAGAGGGAAGGTGGGTGAGCAATGGAGGGAGGTAGAGAGAGGAAAGGTGAGTGAGCAATGGAGGGAGGTAGAGAGAGGAAAGGAATGAGTGAAAGGAAAGTAGAACGTGGAGAGGAAATATGAAAGACAAAATGTTGTACTTAAAAAAAATTGCTCAAAGAAATGACTACCAGTTACTATAATGAGCATCACATGTAATACATACAGGCCCTAAAAACAATAATATTGCAAGATTTTCTCATAATATTTAGTATTCATAAGCTTATGGTCCTTGCAGTCTACATTGTTTCACCCCCCACCAATATATATATTTATGTGATGTATATATGTATATACATATACATATATACACACATTATGTATAAGTCTCCTAGCACACTCCCCAATATATATAATATGGAGGGCCAATATAGAGAGTCCAAGTAAACTCCCCAATATATATATATATAATATGGAGTATGGAGGGCCAATATAGAAAGTCCTAGGACACTCTCCAATATATATAATATGGAGGGCCAATATAGAGAGACCTAGCACACTCCCCAATATATATAATATGGTGGGCCAATATAGAGAATCCTAGAACACTCCCAATATATATAATATGGAGGGCCAATATAGAGAGTCCTTGCACACTCCCCAATATATATAATATGGAGGGCCAATATAGTATAGAGAGTCCTATATAGCACACTCCCCAATATATATAATATGGAGGGTCAATATAGAGAGACCTAGCACACTCCCCAATATATATAATATGGAGGGTCAATATAGAGAGTCCTAGTACACTCCCCAATATATATAAAATGGAGGGTCAATATAGAGAGTCCTATATAGCACACTCCCCAATATATATAATATGGAGGGCCAATATAGAGAGTCCTAGTACACTCCCCAATATATATAATATGGAGGGCCAATATAGAGAGTCCTATATAGCACACTCCCCAATATATATAATATGGAGGGCCAATATAGAGAGTCCTAGCACACTACCCAATATATATAATATGGAGGGCCAATATAGAGAGTCCTAGTACACTCTCCAATATATATAATTTGAAGGGCTAATATAGAGAGTCCTATATAGCACACTCCCCAATATATATTATATGGAGGGCCAATATAGAGAGTCCTAGCACACTCCCCAATATATATAATATGAAGGGCCAATATAGAGAGTCCTATATAGCACACTCCCCAATATATATAATATGGAGGGTCAATATAGAGAGTCCTAGCACACTCCCCAATATATATAATATGGAGGGCCAATATAGAGAGTCCTATATAGCACACTCCCCAATATATATAATATGGAGGGCCAATATAGAGAGTCCTAGCACACTCCCCAATATATATAATATGGAGGGTCAATATAGAGAGTCCTAGAACACTCCCCAATATATATAATATGGAGGGGCAATATAGAGAGTCCTTGTACACTCCCCAATATATATAATATGGAGTGCCAATATAGAGAGTCCTAGTACACTCCCCAATATATATAATATGGAGGGCCAATATAGAGAGTCCTATATAGCACACTCCCCAATATATATAATATGGAGGGTCAATATAGAGAGTCATAGCACACTCCCCAATATATATAATATGGAGGGTCAATATAGAGAGTCATAGCACACTCCCCAATATATATAATATGGAGGGCCAATATAGAGAGTCCTTGCACACTCCCCAATATATATAATATGGAGGGCCAATATAGAGAGTCCTATATAGCACACTCCCCAATATATATAATATGGAGGGTCAATATAGAGAGTCCTTGTACACTCCCCAATATATATAATATGAAGGGCCAATATAGAGAGTCCTATATAGCACACTCCCCAATATATATAATATGGAGGGCCAATATAGAGAGACCTAGCACACTCCCCAATATATATAATATGGTGAGTCAATATAGAGAGTCCTACCACACTCCCCAATATATATAATATGGAGGGCCAATATAGAGAGTCCTAGCACACTCCCCAATATATATAATATGGAGGGTCAATATAGAGAGTCCTAGCACACTCCCCAATATATATAATATGGAGGGTCAATATAGAGAGTCCTAGTACACTCCCCTATATATATAATATGGAGGGTCAATATAGAGAGTCCTAGTACACTCCCCAATATATATAATATGGAAGGCCAATATAGAGAGTCATAGTACACTCCCCAATATATATTATATGGAGGGTCAATATAGAGAGTCCTAGCACACTCCCCAATATATATAATATGAAGGGCCAATATAGAGAGTCCTAGCACACTCCCCAATATATACTATGGAGCGAGCATTTTTCATGATGAGAATCCAACCCACGAATAGATACAACAAGGAGCAGTAGCGCAAGGTGTGGATCCACTCTATGATACACAATCAACGAATATCCCCCCCCCCCATGAATTATGAATTATTCTGTTAGTCACCATTGTTAGTCACCATCTAACAATATGTAATCCCTTAACGGTATCCCTCAATAGAGTACAGTGATATGCTATCGAGTGAGAGGTGATAATATGATAAGAGATTCCTTGTCATATATATATAGGTACCCCTAGATAGAGCACAGTGATATGCTATAGAGTGGGAGGTGTAATAAGATTCCTTGCCATATATATATAGGTGTCCCTCGATAGAGTACAGTGATATGCTATAGAGTGAGAGGTGATAATGAGTTACCTTGTCATATTTTTTTCATTTCATTTACAGGCTGTCTGCGGATGTGTGCCTCAACATCCCCCCCCTCTCTTTCTCTCCTCTCACACTCATTACACAAGACCACACCCTAAACATTTCATGGCTGGCCTATGATAACATCGGCATCAGAGACTTCTACATTGGAATTGTTGCCTCGAGTCAGTACACTGGAAACTATACAGGAAACAAGAATGGAATTGAGTTTTTGAGCAAAACTGCTGGACTAAGTCATTTTTCAATATCTGATTCCACAATTTTGGTGCATGGAAGTCAGTTTTATCTCGAGTTACGTGGAGAGGATTTAGCTGGACTGATTACAGCACTAACTATCGGACCTATTTTGATAGATCAAACCCCTCCCTTCATCAATGGTAGTCTCTATGTGCAACGAAAGGCTGGTCATGTGATGGTAGTGTGGAACAAGTACTCTTTTGTCGATGAAGAAGAAGGGAATGAATCCATTACTTTGAAGTACGCCATTGGTGAGTGAAGATATAATTGTAATCTCTACATAAAGTATAACAGATAGAATTCTGCCATTTCTACAAAATGTGTGATTACTTGCGAGATTACACAACCACGATTATGCATTTTCTTGTTATACATTGAAATTGACTCGCAAGATCATGGCTGATCAACATGATCTTTCAAGATGGTGGCATATCAACATCTCTCAAAATCACAGTGGTCATCATAATATTAGCCTTAACAAGATGTTCCGGGCATGCATGAGGTTTTGAGTCAAGTTTTCCAATTTACATATATACTGGGTGCCTGACCTGTGAAATCTGCACTAATGCTGTAGGGAGCATCCAACGAATTATGGTAGCATTTTAGGTGCACTTGAGATTCTACTAATAGTGCTGCTGATGTTATAGATGTGGAATGAACAATCTTAGGGTGTGTTTTTGCGTACTACAGAAGCACAATTGCAAATATTTATGTGACAGGAGCTCTAACCTGCTGAAACATGCATGCAACCTAGTACATATTCTGAAGTGAAGTTTGGGAGCAATCTTGAAGTAGCAGCCTTCAAAGATTGTCATTCCAGTCAAATTCATTGAACATATAAACCCACTACCATCGACATGGACAAGTTTCGTGCATTGCCATTTCTTGACTCTAATGATGGCTTAATTTAAAAGTGAGCTCCCCACGTACATGGCTATTGCTTCATGACAGAAATAATGAGCGAGATATATAGGTGGAAGTGAGAGTGAACTTCCTAGTCGGTCCAGTGCTTATAGGTCTATGTTAATTATTCTACCCTCATCTGGGGTAGCAGAACTTTTATCTTCAATGAATAACAATCAGATGCACTAGAAAACCGCACTGAAATATTGGTGATGTCACAATAATAATAAGTACACTGAAACATTGGTGATGTCACAATAATAATAAGTACACTGAAACATTGGTGATGTCACAATATAAGTGCACTGAAACATTGGTGATGTCACAATATAAGTGCACTGAAACATTGGTGATGTCACAATATAAGTACACTGAAACATTGGTGATGTCACAATATAAGTACGCTGAAACATTGGTGATGTCACAATATAAGTACACTGAAACATTGGTGATGTCACAATATAAGTGCACTAAAACATAGGTGATGTCACAATATAAGTGCACTGAAACATTGGTGATGTCACAATATAAGTGCACAGAAACATTGGTGATGTTACAATATAAGTACACTGAAACATTGGTGATGTCACAATATAAGTGCACTGAAACATTAGTGATGTCACAATATAAGTGCACTGAAACATTGATTGGTGATGTCACAATATAAGTACTTCCCTTTTTGTTGTTAACTGTTCAGGTATTATGTGTAAAATGTTTAGCGTTATAAGATGATAATTTAAAAATAACTTTTTCGGCAAAATTTGGATGACCTTGAATGGCAGTTAGGACATTTTAACTGCAGTACAAATCGTAATGCAGTTGTAATACATCTGTGATGCCAAAACAATATACAAATGAATGATGTGATTGAATCATGTGATTCTTCTCTCTGATCAGGTCTGACCCGATATGGGGAGGAGATACTTACCTACAGGCGTCTCCCACAGAACACACCCATTCCTTGTCCTTCCCTTATGAGCTGTTTTAGCATGGATCCATCTTTGCTTCTCCTTGAGGGTATATCCTACCACTTTTCACTCTCCATCACCAACCGGGCTGGACTGTCCTCCCTCCTCACCTCCTCTGCCTCATACGAACATGTCTCTGCTAAACTTACAATAGGACGAGTATTGGACTTTGATCCCTCAGCTAAGGTGGAGGTGATGGATGGTTCTAGTTATCACATGGCAGATATTGATGTATTATTCGAGGGTGCAACTTTGGGTCTATGGTGGCTTGGGTTTGCTCACCCCTCTCTCCCAATCAACTACCACGTTTCTTTGGGGTCTGCTCCGGGCATGGATGACATTGTCTCCAGCATATCTGTAGAGGCTGGAGTTTACCAGTACACCTTCTTCCAGCTACCACCACTAGTGGAAGGTGCCACTTACTATAGCACAGTGACTGCTGAGACTCTGTTAGGTATGGTTAATGCTTCCTCCAATGGTGTGCTGTTCCTAGGGAATCTCTCCTTTGTGAAGTCCCAGGCTATGGTGTATGATGGCTTGGGAAAAGTTGATGTGGACTATCAGGCTTCCACTTCCCACATTACCGCTCAGTGGTCGTTCCCCAACTCTGTCCATGTGCAAATCTCCCACTATATGTGGGGTTTGGTGCAGCTGCAGCCCTCCAAGGAAATACATTCTCAGGATGATGTGGGGTCGGCTCCAGGGAGTGGATTAGATCATCAGGTGGTTAGAGAGTTTGTACATGTGGGGAAGGACAAATCTGGTGTGCTCACCTTCAGTGATGGGCTGGAGATTGGGGGTGTGCTCTATATGAATTCCCTTAGTGCCTGCTTTGCCACCCACTGCCTGCCACCAGTCTACTCAGATGGATTCTACATATCTAGCCCACCCAGTGTGAGTGCTCTCAATGCTATCTACTCTCCTTCCAATGGAATAAATGATGAGTATGGGACCAGTTCTAAGGGCAAGTTGGATTTAAGCTGGACGGAATTTGTGGATCTGGATCTGACTTACTATGAGTGGCAACTGATGAGTGATGTAGGCCAGCTTGTGTCATGGACACATGTGGAGGTGTCTGAACAAGAGGTGTCAGTGGTTCTCAATGTCACCCTTTCCCTTCATCACTCAGTCTCTGCACAGTTGAGGATCTACAATTCTGCAGGTCTGCATGTAACTTCCACAGCAGAACTGGAATGGAATGTAGATGGGTCAGTGCTGCCTCACAATTTGGTTCCACATTCTCCACTACAAGTATTTGACGTCTCAAAGTTGCCTTCCAGCAGTGAAACAGTGTCAGACTGGAGGGAGTTGACTTACCTGGAAGTTCAGCTAGAAGATGTTGACTACATCAACTCAACTTATCTGTCAGGAGTATGGCCACATCTTCGCTACAAGACCTACAAATATTCCATCTCTGGCCTGCAGGCATACATGCCTTGTTCAACGGCTGCTGGCATAGCCTGTGGCTCAACTTTTCAGAATCAAGCCTCACTAACCAGCCCTGAGTTACAGGATGGACAGAGATACTACTTCTGTGTGTATGCTCTGCAGGAGCACGCCATACACCCTACAAGTTCTACTCCCTCTGTTCTGGAGGTCTGTTCCAACGGAGTGAAAGTTGACCGATTGGCTCCTCTTGGATCATGCTTTAAGATAGTCTCTCCATTGTTGGAGGGAGGGAGTAGAGGAGGTGGAGAGCTGGATGGAGTTGGAACTAACAGCAGCCTGAAGTGTAGCATGAGGAATGATTCATTGTTTCAAGTTTCAGACTCTGAGTTACACTTATCATGGAGTGAGTTTGTGGATTCCTCCGGAGTAGCTTATTACAGCTACGCCATAGGTGAGTTCTCTAAATACTGCATGACACACATAGGCATGTAGTGCAGCATGTGACATGCATGTGGTAGGCATGTGGAGCACATGTGACTGATAGTTTGTGTATAATGTACAGCATGTGGTGCAACATGCGACAGGTAGTTGAGCATGTGAATTGGATTCTTACCTTGAAAACCATGAATATTGAACCCCTCGAAAATAGTCCTATATGTGGTATATCTTGAAAACCATGAATATTGAACCCCTCAAAAATACTGCTCTATGTGGTACATAGCTGTACACTATGCTATTATGTGTTGCAGGCACTGGATCCTACAACACTGCATTAGTGGAATATACCTCAGTTGGTATAGCTTCCTCTGCCATCATCACAGGGCTGTCCCTGCAATCAGGGACTACTTATTATGCCACACTCCAGGCAGTGGACTTCGTTGGTCGAATGAGTTCTATTGTGTCTCGTGGTATTACCATTGACATCACTCCGCCTATAGTCAGTGGAGTGAGGCTTGTGCACTCAGTTTGGTTCCAATCGGAGATGGGTGTTGAATGGAATGTGATTCAGGATGTCGAGAGTGGTATTAGTAGGTTGGAATGGGGCCTAGGAACTAGGCCCAGTTCCAGTGATATTGCTGGTTGGAATGAGTTTGTGTGGGGAGAGGGTACTGGAGTTACCCTGGACACACAAGAGCTCTCCCTTTATCAAGGACAACTGCTCTTTGTATCCCTCAAGGTAAGCAGCATGTTAGCTCCAAAGTAAGATGGGAAAAACTTGAAATATGGCACCAAAATATAGTTAGAGGGGACACTCATTTTATTTAGGTTAAGAAAAAACTAAGTTTAAAGTGTAATATATATATGTATATACATACACATACTATATGACTAAGACATTTTTCTCTATATAAGCCTCACCTACTGTCATTATTGTAGCGGGCAAATGAGAGTAGCCAGTGTTTATTATTTACTAGCAAGTGAAGCATGGCCATTATTATTCACACTACAATTGTTAGCAGGTGTGGACTGCCCTTCATATTGCTACAATGGCAGTTCCAGCAAGTTTTAGAAGGCACTTATTTATGAACAATTTCAAGGAGAAGCTCCATAATATTTGTGTTTATGGAGTGTGTGTATACAGGCTCCTTGTAGCTATTCACTGCCAATGGTCTGGAGCCTACCTATATATGCAGCACAAGCTCTTTCTGACAAATGTCATGTTCGTGCTGCTCTTTGAGTTTAGCTATAACTTTAGTGCATTAAATCATGTAAATATTTCCTTATGCATGCTTGTTGCATGATAAACTAAGATCAGTGGGGAAGCTGGCTGTTAGTTGTAAGGACACGATGCAAAATAACTTCATAACTTAGTAACTTTCATGGTTCGAACACAGGTGAGCAATGGTGCAGGTCTTGTCAGTGTTTCGTCTTCCATGGGAAGCATCCTTGACTCTACCCCCCCTGAAGTGGGTGTGGTATTTGATGGGCCCTCCGATACTAGTTCCCCCAGTGCATTGGGAAAAGATGCAGCATACTGGACTGATGTGGCTGTTTTTAGTGCTCACTGGAGAGGCTTTAGTGAGCCACACTCTGCACTGGTTGGTTACTGGTGGGCCATTGGTACCTGTCCTGGATGCACTGACACACAGCCATTCATTAGTGTCGGACTAAAACAAGGTCAGAAAAGTGAATAAGTAAAAAATGTATACCATACTTGCTGGAGTAGAGCTCCAAATCCTTCTCTCCATTTCAGGTGTGCAACCTTATAACAAATGTATTGATTTTGCTGGAATATGAATTGCAGTGCTAAAATGAGTCAGTAGGTGGGGTCATAAGTGGAGGGTGTAACCTAGCACTGCAGCTAGTTCACATGAGCTATACTGCAGCTTTTGAGCTCAAAGTTACTGAGTTTGCAGAAGGGAAGTGTGGGAATCGATGGAAGAGTGGGAAGGGACCACAGAGTAAGAGAAAAATTAGTGTGAGAGTGGTGAAAGAAGGTTGAGTTGACAATGCTTTCAAGGTCAGCCATGTCACGTTAAATGCAGGTCAAAGTTACTCTAGCTCCTGCATGCTGGTAGATGGGTGCTTTATTTAGGGTGCAACTTATGCTATGGCAACTGCAAAACTGTAATGATATACATATAGCTAACTTTGGGGAGCAACTTATACTCGGCTGTGACCTCCATTCTGGAAAATAAAGTAGTTATGAAGGAAATTCTAGTCATTAATTCCATCGATGTTTACAAATTAAACTGTTAAGCATCTCTGTCATATTGTTACAACAAAACATCTTTTAGGCATCCAATAGTGCATCGCACTATGAAGAGATGCTCTTGCTATCATTGAAAAAACTATCACTTCTATGCATGCAGTGTAGCTTCATTGTCAAGGCAATATATTTCCAAAACATTGAGGCAAGAATTATTACTCTGTCCATGTCTTTCCCAATGAGCTTCTTGCAACTCATCGCTATGACACTTTGGCATTTCCCCAGTCTTCTAGCAGCTGTTATTTTGCAGCTCTATCTCCTTTGAAAAGTTCCAAATGATTACATCTCTCTCATGAAGGACGCCAACAGTTTGTCTGTTGCAGCAATTGCTCTCATCTCTCTGGATTTCTATAAATGGTCCAAATAACTTTGCAGGCTAATGTTCTTCAGAGAGTAGAGTCATGGCAATGTGAGCTCGATATGTCATTTGCCAGCTCTATCTTTGTCTGGGTAACGAGACAAGCTTCTGTTCTCTGCTCCAGGTCCCACCTCAAAACGTATTAAGTAATCTTGGTAAGAATTAAAAAAGGTATGCATTATTATTTAAACAAATGCCAATTTGGAGTTAAGTGCTGGTTTGTTTGCAGGTATTAGAACTGGCTGCTGAACAACTAGAGTTCATGGTAGTTCTGAGCTATGTTTAATGTTTATGTCTTTGTTGATTAGAAATATTAATTCACAAAACTCAGACACCTGTGCTAATCTTTAAAAAAATATGACTCCATTGGATTGTTTGTTAAAGAAGAAAGGAAGCAAGACTGCACTCGTACAGACCACAACCAGTTAATGACCCTTTACCAATTTAAAATCATGTACACCAGTAGTGTGCTGCTTTTAACTATAATAATGGTTTTAATTACTCATTGTCCATTGATTGTGTTTCTGTATATTATAGTTGAGTGGTGGAGGGCCACACCTAATCTGAGCTTCAGGGTGGTGCTATAAAACACCTTTTCTAACTTATTCTACCCTAAAATATCGGCATGTGCCATGTTTTGTAGTTATTGTTGACTGTAACCATGTGTACCCACTATCTAGTGCACAAAAATCAACACCTGCTATATCTTGTTGACTAGGTTTTATAGGTAAAGGGTCACCTATTGTGCTCAATATGAGGTACTTTGTTTCCTTTCTGTCTTGGCAGGTCAATATATACACTTTTTTTAAATAAAACATTTTCTGTGCTTGTTTCTGGTGGGGTTGTTTTTTTTGTGTGGACTCAAGGCATGCTGAAAGTATTTTCTGAGCTGATAGTGGCAGAAACCACTGTTTCAAGCTGCCAAAGTCAGCTTTAGCCGCATGAGAGTGAGCATTTTTGTTCCACCTTTTAAAAATGTGGACCTGATCAATATAGGGAGTACCAGCACTCTCCTTGATACATATGGTGTGGTGGTATGTGTGTGTGTGTATATGTGTGTGTGTGTGTGTCTGCTCATCTATAGATGCTACACGCTCTGGTCTCTCTCTGTCCCATGGTGGCTCTTACTACTTGACAGTGCATGCTTGTAACTCGCTAGACATGTGCTCACGTGCAATATCGAATGGAATTATAGTAGATACTACTCCTCCCATTAGTGGAGCTGTGTATGATGGGCCAGTGGGCAGGGCCGACCTTCAATACCAACCATCTCTGTAAGCACATTATTCAACATCTAAAGAGTTACTTATGCAATTGGGAAGTCAGTTATCCCAAGACATTGGGACCGGAGGGTATGCAGATAGTGGTTGATGGGAGTCACATGATCTCATCCTGGGTGTTAAGGACAATCCTGTTTCTCTTTTGAGTAGATTGACCATGCTCTCTGCTTTGATATGGAGCAAGAAGAATTAAAAGAAACTGCTGCAGAGTTTTCACATTGAAGAACGGTAAACGTTTGTTGTGCACATACGCAGAGTGGGACTTCTCGTACCCTTCAGTTGACCAATGTGTTGGATAACTGACTTCCTATATATATATATGTAAATATAAAAATATGCCCAACATTTATGCATGTACTGTATGTTACAAATATGAGTAAGTGTACCATAAAAGCTCCAGTTATATGTCGTTCTAATTATGCATCAAGGCTTTCAAAGTTCAATTTCTAATGATGCATCTTGGATGACGCGATAATTTCCATTTTGCATTTTGTTTGTGTATCGACTCTCTCTTTCATCACAATCAAATATAGAACTTGATAGTTAGAAACTACCATATGTATAGACTTCTCGAATCAGTGAAGTGGCTACAGAATGTGATAATCCTCATGACAGGTGTAGTGTAGCTTACTCTACTCTAGCAAGATTCTGTACTGAAATGTTTTGCAGCACTCCTGCTTGCTTCATCTTGAAGCTCGGTATTGGTATAGTGATCAAATCTAAGGCTGTGTAGCCACTGCTTGGGTACTGTTTGAATGAGCTGCAGTTTGGAAGAAGAATTGGCTCCATTGAAGTATGTCAACAAAAGTGACATTGGACTACCTACTGAACTTGGAGCAAAAAAATCCATATCAGTAGCACATCCTTTTCAAAGCTGAGAGATAGGGAGTGTTTTCAGTTAGACTTAGTTAGTTGTTAGTTGTAGTCTTCCACATCAGTAGAAGGACTGCTAGAAACCGCTCAACTTCCCGAAAAAGACCACCAATGACAGCTGTTGCACCGCTGGCCTTAAAAAAATTATAATTTAAAAAAAAGCCATGCACATTCTTACCAGAACTTAACTTCCCTTCCAATGGTAATGGTAGGTAGATTGGTAATTAGCAACCTGGTGGTTCCTATATGTATACTAGAAACAGTAGTGATTTCACAAACTCTTACCTTATCATGCAGGTCTGTGATCTCAGCGCATTGGCTTGGTTTCCATGACAGCCAGAGTTCTCTACATCACTACATCATCTATGCTGGGACCTCTCCAAACAGTTCTGACCTTGTCTCCCCCACAGTACTCGCTTCCACCTGCACAAGACACACTCATCTTTTAGCCTCACCACTAAAGGAGGCAACACAAGTTTTTGCAACAGTAGTAGCTTATAACAATGCTGGACTCTCCAGCCAATCTACATCTAATGGGGTTGTCATGGACAACACTTCACCTTGGTCCCATGGAAGCCCTGTAATCTGCACCAGCTGGGTGGGGTCAGATTCTAATATTACTCAATTTAGCAGCTCTGCCTTGAGGGTGGAATGGAATTATACAGATAACTCTGCGATGCAATACTTCTCCGTGAGATTGGAGTCCGATGCTAGAACCTACATTCCCGTTGCATCTCAGACCGTATTCCTCCAGTCTTCAATCTCCTTCTCCCGCCTTAGGCTCTCTGATGGGGATGTCTACCATGCAGTAGTGAGAGGCTGTGATGCAGCAGGCATTTGTTTAACATCTAACTCAGAGCCTGTACTGGTAGACTCCTCTCCTCCCATTGATGGTTACTTTGCTGTAGAAGGGTTCATCACCAATCACTCTCTTCTATCATGGAGCAATCGTCCTGCTAGTGAAGATGCAGAACTTGAAATTGCCTTTTTTGGGTTTTTCGATCCACATTCCAAAGTGGTGGAGTTTTGGGCACATGTGGGCTCTGGATTGAGTGCTGCAGATTTTGCCGAAGCTACACTTTTAGTTCCTTCACAGCTGGACAGTGATCCTTCCAAAGGGATACTCACTGCCACCATCACTGTCAACCGACTATTAAATGAATCTGAGTCCATCTCTGTCTTCTTGTGGGGTGTGAACAGTGTTGGATTAAGGAGCCACATAGTGCAGGCATCCTTCACTGTGCAGGAAAGCTCTGAGGTTAACAAAGGTATCCTGTCCATTCTTCATTCTCCTTCCTGTCAGATCACATCTTGCATGGGCCACTGTCCATGTGCTGCCAGAGGTGACCTCTGCAATGTGCCACAATCTCTGATAGCTACATGTGAGCGGGTACCCATCTCCTCCATTCCCTTCAAAATACAAGTTCAAGTCTTCAACACTGTACCTCAGCTTCTTCCCAGTAGCAACAACATTGGGCCACTGGTAACCAGCATTACTGACAAGCTCTTTGGCAGATGGACATTTGATGGATCCCTTGGAGACTTTCTGAGGCTAGAGTGGACTGTAGGACTGAGAGAGCCTGGGGCTCAACCTGGCTCTGGACTTATAGACAGAGCCAATGATGTTGTGTGGAGAGGTCCAAGTTCTGCCACATCTGCTGTTTTTACTGTCTCCGATCGCTACCATCTTGTGGATGGGGAGACGTATATATTCTATGTTCGTGTGTGGTATAGCCCAGAGAGATATGCAATCTTCATGTCAGATGGAGTGAGTATTGACACAAGAAGACATTTACCTCAAGGCAGAAGAGTGGCAGATATGAGGAAAGGGGAATTGAAAGATGTTGACTTTACCACAGACTCAGAATCTCTCTCCGTGGCATGGCATGATGTGTTCATGCCCCTCAATTATTCCTATTATGAAGTTGGTTTTGGAAATGTTCCTGGAACTGACAACGTCTACCCTCTTACTCCCGTTATATTTACTGCTTCCACATACAATGTGTCTGGAGTAATGCTAGAGCAAGGTGTAGTGTACTATGCTGTTGTTCATGCTGTGAACTCTCTTGGGGAAATTACTACCAGCATCTCTGACGGCGTGAGACTGGATCTGGTGCCACCTCATGCTGGTGTTGTGTTAGGAGGAAGAGGAACACGTTATGTAGCATCTCTAGCTCAAACAGAAACCGACAGATTCTCTGTGCATTGGTTTGGGTTTATTGATGCGGAGTCTGGCATCCACCATTATGAACTGGCACTCACAGACTCCATTGCACCTCCTCAACAGTACGAAGATGTTGGGATTATTCAGGCAACCACTCTAACTGGGCTCACCTTGGTTCATGGTAAGACTTACTATGCTCACATCATTGCTATAAATGGGGCAGGGCTCAGGTCAGGTGATGTCACCTCAGAAGGAGTGGTGATCCAGACACAGCGTCCTGTTGGAAAGATGTGTGATTCCCGAGGAAGTAACGTCTTGCTAAACCCATCCTTTGAAAATGCTACTGTGACCAATTTTCCATGCCCTCGAGCATTACTCAATATTTCCATGGCAACTAGAAACTGGGATGTCAATGCTTCTTACATCACTGTCGCCTCCTATCCTCAAGCTCCTCCCACTGAAGGGTGTCTGAGTGTGGGACTCATTGGCACCATTTCCCAATATTTTCCTACCTCCCCGAACACGTTCTATATGCTCACATTCTCTTACACATACCAGGCATCCACTGGCCAGCCTGGAGTTAGGGTGAAGTTACCCGGAGTGGATCGTCAGCTCTTAGCACCTTATAGTGACAACAAAGTACAGCAATGGCACACAGGAAGGGTAGAGTTCAGGGCAGACACTTCTATCTCTCATCTCTCACTTAGCTCAGCTCTGTTCTCCTACTCTGTTGTGTTCCTAGATGATGTCAGCATTACATCATGTGAGCAGTACCTGATGCTAACCACTGGTAGTATCACTATGGTTACAGCAACATTGCCTCAAGCTATTGTACTCAACCCTAGTGTTATATCTGGATCAGATGTGAGGCTTACGGCAGAGTGGAGTGTGGTGGATGAGGTGTGTGGAGTGAGGGAGTACTCTTGGGCTATAGGAACTGTCCCTGGCGGTGAACAATTACAAAGATATGAATCTACTGGCACAGAACCAATGGGTACTAGCAACAAGCTTGTAGTGAAGCACGGGCAAGATATTCATGTGTCGGTAGTCGCCTGGGGCAACACTGGCAGGGAGCTGTTGGTACATTCTGGACCACAAATAGTAGACCTAACTCCTCCAGGGCTGGATTCTGAAGGAACTGTGAGTGGTGATCGTGTCCATACTGGGAGTGTGTGGGATGGCATAGGTGAGATGGATGTGGACTATCAAGCATCCTTATTGGTGGGTGTTAATTGGAGAGGGCTCGTGGACCAGGAGAGCAAGTTGGAGAGGTGTGCATGGACAATAGGTAAGAGTATAGAGTAACTATGGCCCAGTCATGCATTCAATGGCAATGACAAAATGTTGAACAATATTAGATTATTGTGGGGTTGAGTATGAGAAAAATACTGTTGAGTGTGTCTGTGATGGCTACATCCAGACTAGGACTAGGGCTAGGGCTAGTACTAGGGCTAAGGCTAGGGCTAGCTCTAAGCTGTAAGCATCTACAAGCGCAAACTTGACATTGTTCACAAAGTGTGAATAATTTTGATCAGAACATATCAATTTAAACATGAAATAATCTATTTTGCAGCTAATGTGTAGGGACTATCCTCCTGCATGTCTAGTTCACATTAGACAACCCCCCCCCCCCCCATCCACCCACATGAGGAGGAGATGATTCATTGTCCTGCATACTAGTATCCGAGACATGCATGTATTGCAGAGTCCCTAACAACACATGATCTCAGCCACCTGATCATCGTACCTTATACCTGAATGCTCTGGACAACACTTCAATCTCCTCCACTCGGATCATGAGGCCCCTTCACAGACTGGAACTTCCGTCAACCTAACAGACCCTCCAATACAACAATTTCACAGTTTTTAGGAACATTCTCAAGCTCTTAACTTTCAACTTGATATCAAAATCTCATCCGATGGAAAGGTAATACATTAATATTTGTATAAAGACACTGAGAAGGCCCTACTCGAGCATTAGGCTTTGCTACAAGGCTGGAGTGCGACTTTTTCTGTATCTCGACTGGAGCACAACTTGTTCAGTGGCTGCTTTGGTTAAAATTTGGTTAGTTTTTTTCATGAGCCCTGAGGCTAGAAGAATATATGAGACATTTTTGTACAATTATTTTCAGCTGACAGCTAATAATTTGCCCTGATTAAGACCAAGGTATTTTGAAAAGACATCCTTAAAAAGACATGTTTTGACAACACACAAATATCAGGGAGCATGCTAGTTATGTCCTTTGAAATGGCAGAGCAGATCAGTGAAAACCTCACTCTGACAGCTTTTTAAGAAGCCTAAACATTAGTACGAGTACTGCTAGCTCCAAAGACACTTAAACTGTCTTGCTGAGATGGCCATTGCTGAGGTGGCTTGAGAATCCATTGGTGAGGTGGCTTGGGAACCCGTTGGTGAGGTGGCTTGAGAACCCGTTGGTGAGGTGGCTTCGAACCGTTGGTTAGGTGGCTTGAGAATCCGTTGCTGAGGTGGCTTGAGAATCCATTGCTGAGGTGGCTTGAGAATCCGTTGGTGAGGTGGCTTGAGAATTCGTTGCTGAGGTGGCTTGAGAATCCATTGCTGAGGTGGCTTGAGAATCCGTTGGTGAGGTGGCTTGAGAATCCATTGCTGAGGTGGCTTGAGAATCCATTGGTGAGGTGGCTTGAGAATCCGTTGCTGAGGTGGCAGACTAAAACTCATAAAAAAGTGTGAGAAAACCTTGCAATTGATCTTTGATCTGTTTATGTTTTCTTGCAAAGTTCCATTTGTAGAAATTTTTGTGCCAGAAGACTGCAACTGCTCCACTGATGCATGTCCACGACTGACTTGTTTCTCAATTGGGGAATAATGCAGTTGGTGAGGATCACCTAGTGCTGATGCAATCAAGCGCTGGATTACAAGTAGAACAATGACTCAGTTCTGCTGTTAGGTTTGTGGAGTTCTCACTCCAAGGCAACTCTCACAAGTCCAAAGGAGGCTGTAGCCGGTTGTATACAAACAATATTTGCTGTTTAGTTGCTAAAGGTCTGCTGTGCAACTCTTATATATATAGCAGGTCCTTGAAGGAGGCTGTAGCTGACAATCTTGTGCTGATTATGTAGCACACAACATGCTGTACATGTCTACAGCCAATAATAGTGACAGGGCATGCCGTGTGGTGATACGTATCATGTATAATATCAGTGGTTCCAGAAGAGTTGGACTTTGTATAATTATGACTTGATACAACCCTCCACCACTGGTCTGTAATATACAGAAACACACAACGAAACAAGTTTCACTTGAACTATGCTAGATGGAAACAAGACTACCCATGTAGACCACAACCCTTTTTTTTAAGATTGGATTTGCTGTTCAAAATAGGATGGTGGCAAACGTCATGTAAGCCGGAACCAGTTAGTTATATCATAACTTGGCTGTGATCAACATGGACACGCCTTGTTTCTTTGCTTTTCAATCCACTTTAGAAAACATTGAGGATGAGCCAAACATAACAGATGCCTGGGATTAGCTGAGCCTTCAAGGCCCTCCAGGATGAACCAAACATAACAGATGCCTGGGATTAGCTGAGCCTTCAAGGCCCTCCAGGATGAACCAAACATAACAGATGCCAGGGATTAGCTGAGACTTCAAGGCCCTCCAGGATGAACCAAACATAGCAGATGCCTGGGATTAGCTGAGACTTCAAGGCCCTCCAGGATGAACCAAACATAGCAGATGCCTGGGATTAGCTGAGCCTTCAAGGCCCTCCAGGATGAACCAAACATAACAGATGCCTGGGATTAGCTGAGCCTTCAAGGCCCTCCAGGATGAACCAAACATAACAGATGCCTGGGATTAGCTGAGCCTTCAAGGCCCTCCAGGATAAACCAAGCATAACAGATGCCTGGGATTAGCTGAGCCTTCAAGGCCCTCCAGGATGAACCAAACATAACAGATGCCTGGGATTAGCTGAGCCTTCAAGGCCCTCCAGGATGAACCAAACATAGCAGATGCCTGGGATTAGCTGAGCCTTCAAGGCCCTCCAGGATGAACCAAACATAGCAGATGCCTGGGATTAGCTGAGCCTTCAAGGCCCTCCAGGATGAACCAAACATAACAGATGCCTGGGATTAGCTGAGCCTTCAAGGCCCTCCAGGATGAACCAAACATAACAGATGCCTGGGATTAGCTGAGCCTTCAAGGCCCTCCAGGATGAACCAAACATAACAGATGCCTGGGATTAGCTGAGCCTTCAAGGCCCTCCAGGATGAACCAAACATAACAGATGCCTGGGATTAGCTAGAGATGGTTTGAGAATGATGCTCCACCCACTTTTAATTGTAAGAGTACGTGAACTAGGTTGATTACATTAATGATGATGCTTGCCCATGTTTCGTCCTGCAATTGAAAAACATAATAGTCACTGCTCCTAACTCCTAATGAAATGGAGCATTGCTTAATTAACTGGTATCAATTATAATCATTACGGATATTTAGGAAATAACTATTGTCAGTAAAAACTAGCAGGTTAGCAGTGGAGTGTTCATTGTTTTAGTCATCATTTCTCAAGCTGTACTGTAGATAACTGCTAAGTAGCTGAAGCTATTGTTTTTCTTTCTTCTAGTAGTTATGCCTCACCAGACACAAAGAAAGTGAAATAAAGAGAAAATGTTTGTCGCATTCAGCATCTGCTCCTGCTGTGCTGAATGGTAGAAAAAGCAAATGAATGAGGAAGGTGTGGATGAATGAACAAATGGAGCAGGCTATGAAAGTCATGTCAACAGGGCAGAGTGGAATTGCACTTGTCTACAGGATGGCATAAACAACACTGAATTATAGACTTAGATGTTGCATTGTGGAAAGCTGGGCACAAAGTATCTTTGCAGTAAGGAAGAGAGTGGACTGGCTAGATTTTTTAAATAAATGTGTTGCTGTTGGTTATGAGATGTTATGGACATAGCTCAATCAGGATAAAAACATTCTCAGAGGAAGTCGTGTCAATCAAGGTTGGTGGCATCTTTGAAGGCAGAAAGGTGTTTGCTTAGGCATGGAGATAATATAGCTCAAGTTATATTCACCAAGGAGACATGAGGCAGTATTTTGATAGGAGAAAATCCGAAAGAGCACAACCTGTTTCAACATCATCGCAGAATTATAACGTAAAAGAGAGTAGTATACTTCTTGATCCCAAAGCCCCAAACATCATAACCAAAAATGGTGGCAAAACACAACCATGTGGAAATGCAACTGGTCAAGTCATTCCTCCAGTGATGATTTTCAATGCAGAGAACCTGAATTATTATGCCTGGTCTGAAGGTGAAATATCAGGTGTGAATATGGTTAGAGTTAATGGATGGGATAACAACTGAGCTTTCTGAAGAATGGCTCTTGTGAACATTCAGTTTCATGAAGGCCATTGTTACTTTTGTTTAGGGGTTATTGCACTGCCTATAAGGCAGAGGTGTTGAGGTTTATCCTTTGATCAAATTTTTATTTTTAAGCCAATGTTTCAGCCGAAGCATTCCGGTCTTTATCTAAAAATGCAATGTGTCCATACTCATTGGCAATGCGTTTCACCCAATAAATGCACGTGATTCATGATCCATCTGAAGCCAGAGTGTATAAGCACAGTAACACATCAGGCAGACAATGATGGATGTACAGAGTCTTGGGAGATGCGATATTATGTAATTTGTAGATCCTCATTATATTTACTCATTTTCTATATATATATATAGGTTCTGCTCCTGGTCAGTCTAATGTGCAGAACTACCTTACCATATATCCTGGATCCTCTCAGGACACTTCAATAACCTCTGACCTGTCTCATGTGCTGGAACATGGCAGTGTAGTTTATTCTACAGTGGTGTGCTTTAATAAGGGTGGCCTCACTTCATCTGCCACTACTGATGGGCTTACTATACTGTTTGAGCCACCATATGATAAGAATGCCTATGCTGCGGTCACCAGTCCTGTACAAACCCAGTATGCCACACGTGATGGCTATCTACCTACAGCAGCCTTTACTCTCCAATGGGGAGGATTTGCTGAATCAGCAGGAACCTCTCTGCTTTATGAAGCAAGAATTCTGGAAGAAGGAATGGCTGAAGGCTTTGTTAACTGGACTACCCTTTCGTCTGCAAAGATGCTTACTGTTTCTAACTTGCAAGTGTCTCTTAATCCAGCTGTTCACGTTGTAGAAGTCCGAGCAGTGAACCGGGCAGGAATATACAGTAACTCCATGGCACTGAATTTTTCTATCATTCCTCTTGCTCCTCAGGACACAGGTATTAAGTGAAGGGTCATAATTCACCTATAAACTAAACATATTTGATATGGTTGTGGCTTTCAAGTGTTTTTATTGATGCAGTTTTGTAGTCCTACTAACCTACACAAATAAATACGTGTTAGCTATAGATCATGGAGACACACCAGGCAAGGCAGAGAACAGAGCTGTTTCTAGAACTGCTGGAAATCTCTCTCTTTTAAGATATCTGAAATTCAGAGAAATGAACACGGTTTGACAATTTCCTAGTAAGTGTCCAATATTGATTCCATCTTTACTACGTAGCAATCTCTTAGTTAACTGTCTCTTTCACAATCCCTACACAGCCTTGCAATCTATTAATAGCTGTTCAGCAGGTTTCTCATCAGGAATCAATTGCGTATTGTCTCACAGTTAGTAAGGAATAATTCGTAGATCAAGAGTTCTAAAAAATATATTTAAAAGAAGATTTATGGTATTCAAATGTATATGTGTTGTTGCACTAGAGCCCTTGTCCTGGACCAGGTCAGCTGCTTGTCTCTGAAGATTGCCACCTTGCTTCTTCACTGATAAAACAATAGTAGCCTTTAAGTGGAGGGGTTACTCATTAAATATATATATATATATATATATTGGGGGTGGGAGGGGGGAGGGGTTATTTATTGTTTTCAGTTCATTCCAGTAGCAAAAAGAGCTTTTTCAAGCACTTTCCAGTGATCTACTTAGTAAATCTGTGGAGTAAACATACATAGCTATATACACTCCCTTCAAAACTCTATATCACCTTAAAAACTCACTTTAAAATCACAGAATTCCTGTAACCACTTCCTTCCCATTCTCAGGTCGTGTCAAAGAATCACAAGAGCACGTTGTGAGCACAAAGTTTTTATTTGCACCAGTGAAAGGTTATACACCAATGACAATTACTTTAAATTTAAAAGTTCAACCTCAGATTTCTCTTGGTATTCCTGGGGGGAAAATCCCACTCATACTAGCCCTTGGCCCTAGCCCATAGCCCATAGCCCTAGCCCATAGCCCTAGCCCTTGGCCCAGGAAGTTGATTTGTGACTGGAAGCAACTCTACATCCTAGTTAGCTGCAGGAAGTAATCTTTCTCAAGTATTGACTTACGAGGGTCAGAGTGCACCCAACTAAAACATTATCCCATGCCTATTACTGGCACATCAATTATCGGCACTGTGTGATGCTTTATGTTTTAACAGGTCCATAATGCTTGCTTATAACTTGTACACAGCGCACCATGTTCACACCTGATGCAAACATGATAAATATGCCACCAAAACATTCCATTTTATTGTTAACAGAACCAAAACAAAACAAACATTAAGAGAAATTCTCAATGAACTCTCAGTTGCCATATATAGTAATAATTACAATAACCTTCTCAATAATCAACTTGAAATTGTACTCTCTCCACGTTTCAACTAGATGCTCTAACCTTCATCAGGAAATTATAGAATAAACTCAAGCGTGCCTGCACAATGGGAAATAAACACTATCTCTCTCTTATAACAGTGTCACAGATTAGAGTCAATACATGCAGACATAACTCGCATAGCTAAATATGCCTAGGTTTATTCGTTAGGTCCAGTAGCCAATCATGTCAAAACTTCTTTTCTTGAGAATTCCTTTCTCTCTGGCAAGATTCTGCTGTGCCCTTTTTCTGTGTCCTGTTTTTGCCACATTCTATCTTTCCAACTACCTTGATGAATCCACCAAGTCTCCTCAGTAGCAGTTAATTAAGTGGCCCTGGCTTCATGCCATGGGTAACCTAGCCAAAATATCTTGACTACATGTGGACATAGGTACTCCATCTCAATAGTGCACACTAGACAGGACAAGCATCCTTACTGCAGTAAAGATCAGCTGGCATAACTCATCTGACCATTGCTTTATTTTCTTGCTCCTGAATGCAGTCAACAAAGGAGGAGAAGATCCCAACCTCTTCTTCTTCCTATCCCTTGGCAACCTAATGGAAATAAAAAGATATGTAACTAGCTGGATCAACTAGCTACTTAGCTAGTCAGCCAGTTTCATGAAACGGGTGAGTAATCCTGTACCATTTTGACTCTAGCCAGCACAATCATGCCTGCAATCTAACCAGAAACAATCGCTATGGCAAACTTGTCTTGCAAGTGTAATCAACTTGGTGAACAACCAACCAGAAGAAACGAGAATCCATCCAAAGTACGGCAAAATAGAATCTGGTAAAGAAGCTTTTTGATGTTGGGAAATGTTCCAGACAATTACTGTAAGTGTTGATATTATAAGTATGCCGATAATTGTGCAATACTGATAATTGCCCATCTATCTGTGTTGTTCTGTTACACAACCAACCTAATGGGAAGTGGTTACAGATATTCTGTGATTTTAAAGGTGATAGCATACAGTTTTGAAGGGAGTGTATGCATCTTCACTATAAAGACTTACTACTGCTAAAGCAGATGATTGGAAAGCTTTTCAGCATCTTTTTCTCGTGGAATGAACTGGAAACAAACATAATGATATTCATATTTTGGTTAGGGTGTGGTCACAAACAGATGACCACACTGTATAAAGTATAATGCTATCGCATAGTATATGGTTGTTAGGGATTTTAGTGGATTTCTCACTTGGTGGAACTGAAAACAGTTCGATTTGTTTAAAACTCTCCCAACAATCCGACAGTGAGGGTTAAGATGGCCAGGCAGGAAGTGTGTGTGGTTTGGGTGTGATGAACGTAGTGTTGTACCCACAATTGCTAACAGAATAAAATCTACCGAATATGTACATCTTTAACTACGAACAGTTCATCCCATGAGTATCCTAGCTGCGCATTCTATTTGAGGATGCGCTCTATTATTTCCACACGACTAATAGGCGAATAGTTGAAAGTCATCACTGGATGTTGAGCGCGTGATAACTATTGATAATAGCAGGGTTCGTACCCTCGCAGTCATCCACTAGTCTTTTTCATGGTCAGCTTCATAGCTTGGGAAGGGATTGTCAGTTTCTCTGACCATTTCTGTAGAGTTTTTCTCTCTCGCTGGCCATGTTTCTTGCAGCACTCTCTGCAACCTGCCAGGCTTGAAACAGTGAATGGTGTTATAGTGTGACCATCTGTCTTGACTTAAATGCCACAACTTTTATTATCACTTCAGTGGTGACAGATTGCCAAGCTTTCTCCACACTCTCAATGTATAGATATTATTCAATCATCTTCACATCAGGGTGGACATTGATGATGAGTCATGATGAAAATATTACAATAACCTTCTCAATAATCAACTTGAAATTGTGTTCTCTCGACATTTTGATTAGATGCTGCAGCCTTCATCAGGAATAATGATGAAGGCTGTGTTGAGAAGGTTATTGTGATGTTATGTCACTAAGAGTTCATTGAGAATAATGAAAATAGCAGTATGGATTTCATTGACCAGTAGTCAAATACTAACATGATATATCTTATTACATTGACCTCACTGGACGTTTCGATTAGATGCTCTGGCATTCATAAGGAATTTATAATTTTGTGATGTAAACTGAGAGTTTGTTGAGATGATCCTTCATAATACCATGTACTCTACCAATACAATTGTTATCAAATGTTGGAATGATTCATCTTTAACTTTGTGAAACTGCAGGCATGCTCATCAATGCATCCTGGACCAGGGACTCAGTTATAGAACTTGATTGGTCCAAAACATTCACCAGCTCCACCTCCCTGTATTATGAGCTCTCTGTAGGAGTTCCTCTAGGGAGTGGTTATGTCCTGAAGTGGGTCGAGATAAGTTCACTTCAGACCAGCTATCGTGCGGCCAGTCCCTTCTTGTTCCGTGACATGGATCATTTCATCTCCTTGACAGCCATCAATAAAGCTGGACTACACACAACCATGTCACAACTAATATCGGGAGTACCCATATCCGGACTGTAGAATACTTTATGTGCAAACACACATATTTATATATACATCTATGCATAATATATCCAGTATAAAGTTATATATTTATACATACATCTGTGCATAATATATCCAGTATAAAGTTACATACATCTGTGCATAATATATCCAGTATAAAGTTATATATTTATACATACATCTGTGCATAATATATCCAGTATAAAGTTATATATTTATACATACATCTGTGCATAATATATCCAGTATAAAGTTATATATTTATACATACATCTATCCAGTATAAAGTTATATATTTATACATACATAATATATCCAGTATAAAGTTATATATTTATATACATAATATATCCAGTATAAAGTTAAGGTGAAACTCTTAACAGAAATTCTATTTTGACTCATGCACCTAAAAATAATAACTAACCAAAGCACGGGTCTGTTCTGCTCCTCTCATGCAGGGTCTCTGTGAAATACTAGAAATGAATGGAAGACACTGTGTGGTGAGCTGCAGCATCTTGCCAGGCCTTGTGTTTCATGTCTTTGATGCAACTCGAGCATTGTTAGATTGTATTGCTATTGCCCTACCTATTGTCCGACCCTAATCCCTTACGTACGTATTGCTGATGTTGTCATGATGGAAATAATGCAATTGTGATATGGGTGGATAATGTACACCTAATATTTATATATATTCTGAACCTCTTCTATGAACTCCTCCAGTGAGGGCTTGCTCTTGCCCAGCAAGGTGGTCACCCACTAACACCTCTTGCAGTAAAACAACAACAACAACAAAGCAACAACAACAACTAATCAATATTTACATTTGATTTTTTATTGTGTATTTACAAGTTTGAAATTACTCGTTCAAGTAGACCTCTTGCAAAATTGCTGCCCTTGATTGGCTAACTCCCTTTGTTTGCCGTATTTTAAAGTCTTAAAAATACGCAAAGTGTTCCACCTAATCAAATACATTCAAGCTGGTGGTTCTTCCATTCATTTCACCAGGTCCCCTTTCACTTGCAGGCATATAGCATGACAGTTGCTATGCAATGGGATGCTTGTATGTTATAAGTCCTAACTATACCACCAAGGTGGGAGGCAGCTGCAGTAGTCGAAGGTGGCAGCCTGCTGGATGCTATCATCACAGCTACGTGCTGAACACAACTTTGTCCAAACTCAGCACTACCTTGAGTCGTTTATCATAATTAATATTTCTTCCCCTAATGAGGTCAACCTATAGCTGTGTTGTGCTTGTATACCAAGTTATTGTATAGGAAGTCTGACAGGAGGCAGAAATATATTGAGCTAGGAGCACAAGGAACTGGACCAGATGCAATGGCGTTGCTATCATCTTTGCTCAACTTAGCCTCAGCTCACTGAATTTCTTATCAGTCCACTTGTCACTTGAATTTAATCCACACCTGTAATTAATAGTAATCCACACCTGTAATTAATAGTAATCCACACCTGTAACTAATAGTAATCCACACCTGTAACTAATAGTAATCCACACCTGTAATTAATAGTAATCCACACCTGTAATTAATAGTATTCCACACCTGTAATTAATAGTAATCCACACCTGCAATTAATAGTAATCCACACCTGTAATTAATAGTAATCCACACCTTTAATTAATAGTAATACACACCTGTAATTAATAGTAATCAACACCTGTAGTTTGCATACCTACCAGTGCCCTTATCTGAACAATATACTACAATCCTTAGCAGTGGGCTGGCAGTAGAACTCCTCCAGCACTATAGCAACAGTCGGGTAGCTATATATAAGGGAACTCGTGTGTGGGCAATCTGAGTAATGGAGTTTTGGTTCAAGGAAAACTGGCTCCAGTCAGCCCATCAGATCATTGAATTTTTGCAAGATGTCCATATGACAATGACACAGTTTTCTAAGAGAAGTCATATTATATGCTTTCTCCAATACGCACTATTTAGTTAGTGTTTAAGTAGTAATTAACACCTGTTGTTAGTTATACCAGACCTTATCTGAACAAAAGCATGTTGTTGGAGCCAACCAGAGATCTAAGTCAACTACTTTGAGTAAGTCATATTTTGTTCAAGTTGTAAATAACATGTGTTGCTGAGGTCTGGGGAAACTGCTTTCAGTCATTCCATCAGGGAACCTCTTCCAAGCACTAAATGAACATGACAAGACAAACAGAGGCTGGTCAGTCCAGCATACTGGAAAGTCTGTTTATTGGGACTAGGTAATTACTGAGTAAGCAGAAGATTTTCCTCTGAAGGTCCAAAGTTTATGTGTTTCAAAGAAAGATGTTAGTTGGTTGAAATGTTGTTAGAGTGGGTGATGTCAGTTGGTCGGGAATTCCATAGCTTAGTGGTGTGGTGGGGGGAAATGAGTTCGGAAAACACTTCCTTTACTGGAACCGGAACAACGTGTTGGAAGGCCAAGTGTCGTGCCCTTGAAGGATTGTGTCTGCTAAGTGAAGTTGGGTGTGGTTTCCATCAGTCCACAGGTGTAGAGAAGAGCAAGTCAGGTTTGTACATGTTGCACTTGGCTACTGTAGCTCCTGGAGCACCTTAGTGGGACTTGTGTGTCTCCTCCAGTCAGCAAAGGCGAACATGACTGCTTTGCACTGAACTATCTTAACCCTCACTTAATTTATCTATCTTTCTCTGATCACTTTATGATTTCTTTTTCTATATAAGTATGCTCTCCAACTCTAACATCTGAACATGCCAGCAAGATATATATTTGACTTCTCTAAGGTCGATTATCAGGCTCTCTCCTCTGACCTATTGGACATAGATTTCAGCAATTGCCTTAATTCCTTTGAGATTGAGACTGCCTGGCATGCTATTCTAAGAAGATCAATGGTATTCTCAAAGTCAGAATAAGGTCCTACAAATGTCCTAAATGGATGACCCTCAATTAAAAACATGAATTGAATTGTCTTAATCTCATCCCACTTCTGCTAACTTCTACAAAGTAATCTACAAGAGTAGTTGTACAAGTTTGGATAACAACAACAACAACAATAATAATAATAACAATGATAATATGAACTTCTTTGGTTAGTACAATACAATTTCTCCTTCACTTTAATTTTTTATTTTGATGATAATAATAATAATGTTTGGTCACTCAAAATTCTTCCTGAGTGAACTTTTACATTTTTTCTTCTTTTTCCCCCCTTCTTTTTTTCCCTTCCCAGCTGCGTCATGTGATACGAACACAATACAGTCGCCTAGTGGTAGTCACGTGTACCTAATCTCGCAGGATGCGTTCTCTTCACAAACAGGCTCGACCTTCCTTCGCTGTCTACTGGCAGGCCATAATGAAAATTGACAACTTATACTCAATTCTTCTTCTAGCAACAGGTAATGCTACGCTTACTCTATATTTATAAAAGTCATTTCAAGCAGTTATTTATCATAACTTCAGTATTTTGAGAGTAAATACGTGTGCTTTTGGTGAAGCGTACTGTAGTTTGTTGTTGAGTTAGCTTAGGGATTATTCTTGCTGCGGTATTGTGTTCCTTGTCTTCCCTGGCCCATAATTATATTATGATACGTAGTAATGTTCACAGTGATGTTTGTGTCTATCCAATCCACCAATAGGTAGCAACAAAGCAGGACATGGTTGCTCTCCAATACATGCTACACATACCATGCATTTCCCCCCACAAGTATTTCTAATTTGACTCCCTAAAACATATTCCTCAGTGCAGTATCAGGTGCATAAATACACTGTGTATTGCAAATAAGTACTTAGGAGACCTATATATAGTCTGCAAATGAGCCTTGTTAAAATTACCCACTTCTCCATACACTATTGCAAGTGATTTTTTAATCGACTTGGTGCTCCAATTAGAAATTCAGTGTGTCGTAATTATAGTCTTGGTGCACAAGGATGTTGCTAATGTTTAGTCAACAGCAACAGTAAAACCAGCAGTTGAATAATGCTTAGTTCAACAGCAACAATAAAACCAGCAGTTGAAACCTGTTGGTGAGTACATACATCTCATATGGCTTCCCCTACTAATATTAAAATTCTTTGTAGCTAAGCGTTGATGTTTTATAAGGTGCCAAAATTGTGTGTGTGTGGGGGGGGGGGGGGGGTAGAAATGCAATCTTTAAGACTTCGTAACTTTGTCCATGAACCCCTTGCAGTTGTTAGTGTCAAAAGAATATAGCTCTCTCTTAAGTGCTTTTAAATAGACATTTGTGGCACTGGGAGTTAGGCAGTTAGGCAGGCATAGGGACAGTGGCAAGCTGAGGTTAGGCAGGCATAGGGACAGAGGCAAGCTGAGGTTAGGCAGGCATAGGGACAGTGGCAAGCTGAGGTTAGGCAGGCATAGGGACAGAGGCAAGCTGAGGTTAGGCAGGCATAGGGACAGAGGCCAGCTGAGGTTAGGCAGGCATAGGGACAGAGGCAAGCTGAGGTTAGGCAGGCATAGGGACAGAGGCCAGCTGAGGTTAGGCAGGCATAGGGACAGAGGCAAGCTGAGGTTAGGTAGGTGTAGGAGCAGAGGCAAGCTGAGGTTAGGCAGGCATAGGGACAGTGGCAAGCTGAGGTTAGGCAGGCATAGGGACAGTGGGGAAGCTAGGTGTAGGGGCAATAAGAAAAAGACTTTGGAGAAGGCACTGGTTTCAAGAGGGGTAACTGACCACAAGTCATCGAACTTGTATCATCTCATGTCCCAATTCCAGTAAGTGTGATTCCTTGTCCCAAGAGGTGTTAAGTGGTTGACCACTTTGTGGGAGGCTCACACACTTTGACTTGCAGCTGATCAACACTTAGCTATGACAACTTAATTACGTAGCAAAATGGTGGAATACACCAGCTTGTAAGCCGATTTGGTGTTGATCAGGTACTGTAAACCTCTAACAAAAGCAGTCCCCCAAAATCTCAACTCTTTTGCTTACCACTTACCTAACCACCAAAAATATTTTACATCTTTAAATGAAGAGAGAACTTTCTTTTAACACTAAACTTGTCTGCTTGAGGGTCTGTTGGAAAATTATTGAACATATCCCATTTGGTGGCTCCACCTGCCCATTGTGAAATGCTAGCCAGACTAGCTACCAGATTATTGTAGTAGCAGGAAGGACACAGTAGCTACATTTCCAGTCACTCCCACTGCAGCCATGCATGGACCATTGCTCTTCCCATTCCTCCTGCCCAAACAAGAAAGAAAGAAATATATTATATGTTGCATTTCACTGAATATGCAGTATCAATACCTACCCTTTAATTAAGCACACAGAGAGCTCTACCTTTTACCAGATGCACAGGAAGATGTTTTGAACTTGGCAAAATTTCCTAATTACTGATCATTAGAACATTCTCTGCATGGCCTATTTACTGATCAACTTTTACTGATCATTAGAACATTCTATACTACTCGTTCCTTTTCCTTGACGAGTTTCTTCACCTGCAAAGAGAGGGAGGGACAAAGAGAAGAAAGACCATCATCAAAGGTTCCGTGGTTCAGGCTGGAATCTTTGCCACAGTCATTCATGAATGGTTGTGCGATCTTGATAAAAATAGGTGCTAAAAATTCAGGTAGCAATATGCATGTGGCACTTGCTCTAGGCAAGCTCACTCTAAAAAATGAAGACTTGGCCAAAGTCGCCAGTCGGCTAGGAGAGCCTAAAGGCAGGTTGACAGTGTGTTGCTAGGAGCCTAAAGGCTTCATAGTATGTTGCTAGGAGCTAAAGGCAAGTTCACACTGTGTTGCTAGGAGTCTAAAGGTAGGTTCACAGTGTGTTGCTAGGAGCCTAAAGGCAGGTTCACAGTATGTTGCTAGGAGAAAGGCTTCACAGTGTGTTGCTAGGAGCTAAAGGCAAGTTCACATGTTGCTAGGAGCATAAAGGCTTCACAGTATGTTGCTAGGAGCTAAAGGCAGGTTCACAGTGTGTTGCTAGGAGTCTAAAGGCAGGTTCACAGTATGTTGCTAGGAACCTAAAGGCAGGTTCACAGTATGTTGCTAGGAGCATAAAGGCTTCACAGTATGTTGCTAGGAGCTAAAGGCAGGTTCACAGTGTGTTTGCTAGGAACCTAAAGGCAGGTTCACAGTGTGTTGCTAGGAGCCTAAAGGCAGGTTCACAGTATGTTGCTAGGAGCATAAAGGCTTCACAGTATGTTGCTAGGAGCTAAAGGCAGGTTCACAGTGTGTTTGCTAGGAACCTAAAGGCAGGTTCACAGTGTGTTGCTAGGAGCCTAAAGGCAGGTTCACAGTATGTTGCTAGGAGCCTAAAGGCAGGTTCACAGTGTGTTGCTAGGAGCCTAAAGGCAGGTTCACAGTGTGTTGCTAGGAGCCTAAAGGCAGGTTCACAGTGAGTTGCTAGGAGCCTAAAGGCTTCACAGTATGTTGCTAGGAGCCTAAAGGCAGGTTCACAGTGTGTTGCAGGTTCACAGTATGCTGCGAGGCTTTTGCCTTGCTTCACTTTGGGTCACATCACTTCTCTTCCCCAATTACAAAACTCCACCCATTAATTAATGCTTTCGATCTGTACATGACTTGCCAGATACAGCCAAATACAAACTGCCTCTATTATTTAACCAGTTCCTCACTGCCTCTATTAACCTTTGCACGTTCATCTCTCTATTAACCTTTGCACGTTTATCTCTCTATTAACCTTTGCACGTTCATCTCTCTATTAACCTTTGCACATTTATCTCTTCCTTGGAGAACTTTCCCCCCTGAAACACAAATAAATCACACCAACACGTGTCGACCGGTGCATCGTGACTGGAACTAGAATAGAAATCGACTAGACTTCATGCTCACAATATCACTAAACTGATACACTTTGGCATCGCTAGTGTGAGTGGCATATTGTGAACAAGCCTTAACTCAGGATGGACCTCTAGCTTTATATAGTGACCAGTACACATGAACCCTGCGCCTGTAGAGGATCAAGGTTTGTGTATGCCCCCGCCAAGCTTATTACAAACCTCCACCATATACTACCATACCCAGAGGAGAGCTTTATTACAAACCTCCACACAGACACATATACTGCACCATATCCAGAGGAGTCTCTCTAGCTCAGCAACTGGGTGCATCTTGGAATCTTGGTCAGGGGTGACCTTCAGGTAGAGAATCCCTGACAGCCTATCCACTCATCTTGAGTTTTCCCCTACTCCCACTCGGTTATTAACCTTGTAGAACACAGGGTGGCCTGGGCAACTGGTATTTGTGGAAAAGAGCTGTACCTCAATGGGGTCCTTGCATGATTACGCGTTTATACGTCACCCGCGTTCAGCCCCGCCTACGTATGGTATAAAAAAAACTAGGACCCATAGAGAATGTATTACAAATCATGACCATTCGTGATATTCATGAGCACTGCACCTGCATTATACCGTATATTTCTAAACAAAATTATAGGCATGGAGAGCATAAAATTTGCTACAAGCTGATATTATTCACGTGTTCAGTCGATCAACGGTTAGCGAATTATGGAGAGTAGAAGTCAGAGAGTTGGTGCCAATGTCAGTACTGAGCTTACCTGTGAGCTTGCTGCTAGTTCTTCTCAGAACTCATTGCCAGGCAGCAGTTCTATGGAGGTGAATGCTGATAGGAAGAAATCTTTAAGTGGAGGATATACTTGTTGTGTTCCTGGATGCTACTCCAACACAAAAAGAGACAAGGAACTGTCTTTCCACAAGTTTCCTAGGGATATATCTTTGAGAGAGAAATGGATAAATTCTATTAAGAGAAAGGATTTTATTCCTGGTGAGCAGCATCGTGTATGCTCACAGCATTTTCATGGTGCCAAAAAGCAAGGCAAAGCTATTATATTTCCCTTGCTTCCTCAGTCCAAGCAGAGAAAGTCTCCAAAAATGCATTTGCCACTCAAACCCCCAGCCAAAAGGAAGAAAATTGGAAAATCAAAAGCCCTAGCAACTGCTTTTGTTGAAGAGATTGATTTTCTGTGTGGATTAGTCTCTTCCTTGGAAAAGGAGAAAACTAACACGAAGTTAGAAATAGCTGACATGAAGCAAGAGATAGCTGAAATGAAGTTTGAAAAAGCTGGCATGAAGTTAAAGATAGCTTCGTTAACATTTGGACTACAACGTTTTGCTGGCAGTGATGATGACATTCGATTCTACACTGGTTTTCCAAATTACTCTACTCTAAGTTGAGTAATTTCTTCCCACTCGATTAAATTACTGGGGTTCAGATAATACTGAGAATTGTCCTTTAACTGAGGAAAAGCGTGGCCCCAGTCGTAAGTTACAACCAATAGATGAAATGTTTTTGGTGCTCTATCGTTTGAGATGTAACGTTTTGGAAAAAGAACTTGGAGATCAGTTTGGTCTAGACTCAAGCACAATTTCACGTATATTAACTACTTGGATCAACTTTTTATACTATACTCTAAAACAACTACCTCTGTGTGTGGGCTTCTCGTGAAGTAGTAAAACAAACAATGCCTTCTTGCTTCATGGCTAATTATTCTACTACTCGTATTATTATCGACTGCACCGAGTTATTTATTGAAATGCCTTCTTCATTTCGTGCTCAGTCACAAACATACTCCTCGTACAAGAGCCACAACACTGCTAAGGGCCTGGTTGGTATTGCTCCTAGTGGAATTGTGACATTTGTTTCTTGCCTATATGGGGGTCACATATCTGACAAAAAAATTACTCAAGAGTGTGGCCTTATCGAGCTTCTTGAGTCTGGTGATGTGGTTATGGCGGATAGGGGCTTTGATATACAGCATTTGCTTGCATCCAAGTGTGTTACCTTGAATAAGTGTGTTACCTTGAATATACCACCCTTTATGCGAGGAAAGAAACAGTTATCACTTGAAGAGGAAATAGAAACAAGAAGCATTGCATCAGTACGTATTCATGTGGAGAGAGCAATTGAACGTGTAAAAAATTATCGTGTTTTAAAAGGTATAATTCCAATTTCTCTGCACACACAGTTGGATGAAGTTTGGTTCATTTGTTGTGTACTTACAAATTTTCTTCCTGCCCTTATTCAGTAATTGGTTTTTGTCAGTTTCAGTGATATGAATAAATTATTATAATATATCATGACATTTCAGTAAATTTGTTTCATCAGTTTCAATGGTCATAAATATTATAATAAATCACAACATTTTTACAAGTTTAGGCACAGTAGAATAAAAGCATTTCAACTTAGAAATCATAGCTGTCCAAAATATTTCATCAAAAAATATCCGCTGGATAGAAATCTCAGCATTAGTATATACTACAAAGTCGCACCACTTTTTAGAGCAAATAGCCATCTGTCCTTGGACTTGGTAATAATAATGATGTTGCTCTCTTAAAACAAGCTTACCCTTTTCCAGCCGACAACAAAACCCCTTCTGGGAAGCAGCTTGAAAAGGGCTGATGTCACGATGTTCGTAAGGACACTTTATTTCTAGCCAACCATTAGGATCATCAGTGGAATCTGGATCATGCACTACACCATCCGGACTAGCTCCAAGCCAAGAATGATTAGGGTTGATTACCAGTCCGGACATTGTTACTTCCAGACTGGAGTGTCCCCTCTCATGCCACTCTCGTTTGTAAGCACTTAGTGCCTTGTCTTCATTGTCCTTCCCCCAGGCACAGGATAGTGGCATTGAATGGTATCTTTGATTCACAATAGAATTCACAAGTGAATCTGGTGGTGTACTGGAAAGCCTCCTGCACACTCGACCAAAGAAAGAAGATGTTATTCTGCAGCTACGCTCCTTATACCATTCAGGAGATTTAGATTGACATCTAGTCTTCCTGGCAATGAGTTCTGAGAAGAACTAGCAGCAAGTTCACAGGTAAGCTCAGTACTGACATTGACACCAACTCTCTGACTTCTACTCTCCATAATTCGCTAACCGTTGATCGACTGAACACGTGAATAATATCAGCTTGTAGCAAATTTTATGCTCTCCATGCCTATAATTTTGTTTAGAAATATACGGTATAATGCAGGTGCAGTGCTCATGAATATCACGAATGGTCATGATTTGTAATACATTCTCTATGGGTCCTAGTTTTTTTGATACCATACGTAGGCGGGGCTGAACGCGGGTGACGTATAAACGCGTAATCATGCAAGAACCCCATTTCCATGCACATGTGGTTGGAGTATCCAACTTTGTGTGTGGTGGGGGGAGGGGTTGTTTTGCTAGGGTAATTTTAGTGTGACAATGGAGGTGGAGATGAAAAAGGTACCTGGATTTCATGGTCTCTCTAGCATGTGCTGTGTGTGCTAACTGAGCACTATAACTATAGCATGTGTGCCTCATGTGACTATAGAGTTAGTATGTATGTGCCAACTAGAGAGTAATGCCAGATATTAACAGATGGACCATTGACACTCGGCCACAATATGTTATAGCAGTCTGTAAATGCCAGTCCATACTGCACCTAAACTGATGTGCATCGATGCGCGTTGGATCCAGGGGGGAAACTCTTGAAGTCAATGCGCGTTTGTCATGTCCACACTAGCACCGAAATAAACCGTACGAATCAAAAATAATCAGCCTACCTAAGTCAGTCAAAATCATATACTGTAGCTGTAGTTGATATGAGGTTAATTTTTTGCATCCTTTTCATGCTGATCAGCTATACACATGCACAGGAAGCATTTTCTTCAGAGAAGAAAGAGGAGAGCTGAGGGAAAGGTAGAACAAACGAAGGTTGCAACTGCATGAACTTCAGAAGCCAGATGCAGGGTGTATAAACATAGCAACAATTCTCTAGCTATGTAGTTGGTCTTGCTAGCTACTCTTGCTAGCTAATTTAGCTGCAGGCCACAGATATAGCTAGCTCCAAAGTTGCTAACTGCAGCATCACGAAGACACGAGTGAATGAAATTCTTTTTAATGCATACTTGAGTAGTTATTTGAATGCTGGTTGTCAGATTCAACCCAAACCACCTATTGAGGTGGACCAGAATAATAATTCAGTGTGGACGTGATCAATGTGCATTTACACACTAATGCAGTCAGTGTGGATAGGTCTCAAAATCATTGGCTGATCACACTAATGCAGTTGACTTGTGCAGTGTGGATAGGTCTCAAAATCATTGGCTGATCACACTAATGCAGTTGACTTGTGCAGTGTGGATAGGTCTCAAGATCATTGGCTGATCACACTAACTTGTGCGGTGTGGATAGGCCTCAAGATAATTGGCTGATGACACTACTAGGTACAACTATGACAGCTGCTGTTTTGGGTTAGTAACTCCCCTGTGGTTGTTGGCTACAATGGTCATTGTAATATCTACCAGTGACTAATAGCTCAACACATAATTATTCTACATGTAACAGCTAATTCATAAAACAGATAAGATCTAAAGGACCACCCACCTAAGCAAAACTGACAGCCAGGGCAGTGTTTTTAGTACAAGATAGCAATTTAGCTCCACTACACTATATATTTGACTGTGCTGGTCTTGGGCCAAAGAGAAGTTATATACCTAGCTGTTGTACATATTGTTAGTCAAGCCTTCTTGGTTTTCAAAGAGCTGTGGCTTTGAAGTAGTCTAGTAGCTATCAGCAACAGATGGCATAGAGTAGCTTGTTTTAAGTTCCTAGGCCAAACCTTACTAGGCCAAACCTTAGTTCCTCAGATACTTACTGAAAAATCATTTGGTGACAGATTTAGCCCTAGCCCTATGAATACCTGTGTACTAATTATGCAGGCTCTCTCTTATATTTACTGGTAAGGTTTTCTAAGTAATTATGAATGTTGCAGACTAGGCATGGATGATTTCCCACTCAAGTGATGGTGTGACTAAAGATAGTTATGCATGATGGTTGCTTTGGTTACATGATGGTCATTAATTGGTGCAGGTCTCTCTACTTCTTCCGCCATGACCGACTGCGAAGGAGACGTTGTTAGCTCCACCATCTCCGGTCCAGCTATGTGCAGTGAAACTAGCACCATCAACTCCATCCAACTTATTAAAGAGTACAAACATAAACATATCTTACCATTGCGTGATAAACATAGTTCTACTATTCTCACAGCTGCCCTTTGACCTTTTTTTACATACAGTTGTGGAAGTGGCTTAAAATAGGAGTCTGCAGAAATTGTGATTACGTGGAATCAGAATCAGAAACTTTGCATTTCATCAAGTTTTATATTCATTTATAATTTGATTGGTGATCGCTGTTATGAAAGATACTGGGTGGGGTGAGGGGTGTGGTTAGAGGAGGGGTTAAGGAAAACTTGTGCTGTATCCACATGTATATATATATGTGCAGTCAATTCCATGCAAGCTGTTTCCTCCCATATTTGGGGGGGTGCTGTTTGCGTGATGGTTCTCACATTCCCGCCAAATTAACCCTTCCCTTCCTGCTCATAGTTTTAGTTGATGTAGAGGTCAGAGGCCAAAGCTAGTCCACTGATTAATGTATTCATGAATTGATTTTGTATGTTCCTTTAGCTCTGACTTGATGGTGCTTCTCTGCGGGTGTTTGTATTTGCAGGAGAAGCCATGGTGCAGTGAACTACAGCTTGGAAATGTGCTGTGGCTATCATCTTCCTTACTCTCACCATACAACACCATGGTTGAGAAGCAATGGCAGGATTGTATGCCAATCTGGCTACTTGGTGGGGATCAATATCACCTCCACCTCCCGGACCTGGTCATTCAGATGTGGCATCAGCCCCTCCCGCATAGCGTTGCGAAACTGTAGAATTCTCGGCTACCTGGGTGCCAGTGCCAATGACAGATTAACGCTGGCTTATAATACTGTCATCACACGAATGAATTTGAAGTATGCCACACCTTACCATGTATATATCTGTTGTTATGACCACCTGGTGTTCTTTTGTTGTCTAACACTTGCAGGAGGTCAGGCTGGCTGGTGATGGGGTGCGAGTTGATTGTCTGTGAGGATTACATTATATGATGCTAGTTAACATTGCGCTCAGCTCTGTCATCAACAGGTGGCGGTGAGGCGAGGTTAGGCTGGAGTATGTGTCATTGCTGACTAAGCAAGCTTCATCGCTAATATAGCACTAACAACAGAGCTATCAAACTGCTAGTTAGCAGAGCTATATACCAAGGTAGCAGAGTTATCAAACTGTAGCTGGGAGAGCTACCAAACTACTAGCTAGCAGAGTTATCGGAGGGCTGCCAAACTGCTATCTGGGAAAGCTACTAAACGACTACCTAGGAGAGTTACCAAAGTGGTAGCTAGCAGAGTTACCACTACTAGCTAGGAGAGCTACCAAACTACTGCAGAGCTACCAAACCGCCAGCTACCAAACTGCTAGCTACCAAACTGCTAGCACTAGTTACATAACTAGTAGCTAGCTAATACCTACTGGAACTACCGACTGGTTTCTTGGCCATTGTTCTTTGTCCCCATGACCTTCTGTGACTTAGCAGGTACCACCTGCCGCAAGCTAGTGAGCTCTTCACAGCTCCGACAATTATCTTGTGCACAAAAGTCAAACTGTGCACTGGATGCTAAACAACTGTCAATGCAGTTCATTACATGCTAGAGTTTAGCATTCTGATTGGTTGCTTATAGTGTACAAGAACTTTTTCTCCTAATCAAGTGTAATGTAATGTCATATTTCATTGGGCCTGTTCCACACTTACTTTAGCTGGTGCCTGCCTACCTATCTTTCCCAGCATATGTCGTGTTGAGCTCGCATCAGCGTAATACATATTACGAGTGGTGCAAGGTAATGTTATATTCAGCCTACATAGGATTATGAACCTCTAGCCTGATTCAGCTGTATGTGATAGAAAAATCAATCCTCAGCTATCAGATAACTAACTATTGCATGGGTGGAGCATGCCTGCACACTCTGTGGATGTCATAAGTTATAGTAACCATAGCAACCATGGAAATGGTGGATGTGTGGGAGGAGTTTGTCATCTCTAATGATAATGAAAGTGAGGATTATAGAAGTGAAGATGGTTATAGAAGGATTATGACAGACGGAGGATGTTTATGGAAGTGAGGATGACATAGTAGTAAGGAGGTATGGTTATAGAGGTGAGGATGATTATAGAAGAAGGATGATAAAGATGATAATAGAAACGATGATTGATGACTACAATGACTTTCTCAATAATCAACTTAAATTTTACTCTCTCATCTAGCCTTCATCAGGAATAATGAGATGCTCCAGCTTCATCAGGAATAATGAGATGCTCTAGCCTTCATTAGGAATAATGAGATGCTCTAGCCTTCATCAGGAATAATGAGATGCTCCAGCCTTCATCAGGAATAACGAGATGCTCCAGCCTTCATCAGGAATAATGAGATGCTCTAGCCTTCATCAGGAATAATGAGATGCTCTAGCCTTCATCAGGAATAATGAGATGCTCTAGCCTTCATCAGGAATAGTGAGATGCTCTAGCCTTCATCAGGAATAATGAGATGCTCTAGCCTTCATCAGGAATAATGAGATGCTCTAGCCTTCATCAGGAATAATGAGATGCTCTAGCCTTCATCAGGAATAATGAGATGCTCTAGCCTTCATCAGGAATAATGAGATGCTCTAGCCTTCATCAGGAATAATGAGATGCTCCAGCCTTCATCAGGAATAATGAGATGCTCTAGCCTTCATCAGGAATAATGAGATGCTCTAGCCTTCATCAGGAATAATGAGATGCTCTAGCCTTCATCAGGAATAATGAGATGCTCTAGCCTTCACAGGAATAATGAGATGCTCTAGCCTTCACAGGAATAATGAGATGCTCTAGCCTTCATCAGGAATAATGAGATGCTCCAGCCTTCATCAGGAATAATGAGATGCTCCAGCCTTCATCAGGAATAATGAGATGCTCTAGCCTTCATCAGGAATAATGAGATGCTCTAGCCTTCATCAGGAATAATGAGATGCTCCAGCCTTCATCAGGAATAATGAGATGCTCTAGCCTTCATCAGGAATAATGAGATGCTCCAGCCTTCATCAGGAATAATGAGATGCTCTAGCCTTCATCAGGAATAATGAGATGCTCTAGCCTTCATCGGGAATAATGAGCTCATCACGAATAATGAGATGCTCTAGCCTTCATTAGGAATAATGAGATGCTCCAGCCTACATCAGGAATAATAAGGTATCCCAGATGGAGGCTAGAGCATCTAGTTCAAATGTGGAGAGAGTAGAATTCAAGTTGACTATTGAGAAGGTCATTGTAATTTGATTATGTCAACTGAGAGTTGCTGAGATGATTGATGAGGTGAATATAGCTAGTGAAGATTGAGCACTTTAATTTAGTGCACGCAGACTTTATTTGTGTTTTGTTCTAATAATTGCTATAACTTTTCCAAGAATAAACTTCTCAACTGTTCATACACTATACAATAAGCTGCTGTAGAAGAATCGGCTCCTCGAGGCAAGCAATCAAGAGCCACACAGCACTGCAGTGCTATATGTCTTCAACAAAGGAGCGCCTGCTACCTCAAGAGTGAATTCCGAGTGTTTCCTCTGAGCACAGGTGTCTGTGGCTGCTTTCCACAGAAGAAGAACTCCCAGAAACTGTAGCAAATGCCTGGAAGAGACTTCACGAAGGCAGTTGTGATCATCACCCATTAAAATATATATATAATTTGCTCGTTAGCTCGCCACGTCCAACTAGAAGTATAGTTTTATATCTATAATTAATGTAGCGATGTATTGGGCATGTGCATAGCAAGAATGAGCAAGTAGCTATAATCCCCCCCCCCCCCCCCCTGACGATGTCTGAGTTTGCGCCTTATGGTGCTTATGGCATTTAATTGGTTGGTTAAAGTACTTTGATTTTGTAATGATGTTCATTATCTCACATGTAGATGGATGTACTGTGCCAGACCTCGCAGGCGGCTCGTACTCTCTCCTGCTATCGAACTCCTCTCTCTTTAACCCCCCCAACTCTCTTCCCCTTAATTCCTCCATTGCCTTCAACTGTCAACGTGGCCACTACCTGCAAGGTCCTAGCCAGGCCACTTGTCTCTCGCCAGCCTATAACTGGGACAGCCTGCCCACGTGCATAGGTGAACTAAAATCAGTGCAATGTTTGAACTGGAGGAATACTGCCTTTCAACATTATATGCACAAGAATGTGACCCCTCCCATAGCTGCAGGGCCATGCATTAAAGTTACATATACATATATATATATATATATATATATATATATATATAGGCACAGTAACATGCTGCTTCTCCCCACCCACCTCCCCCCTCCAATCAGGATGATCAACAGCGTTCCTTGTGTTGGGTTGGTCCTATTTCAAAATGACGGACAAAAAATCTATAAGTTGATATCTCAGCTAAGACTAACTTTGGCAGCTTCATAGTTATCATGAACATCTACTTTGATCTCCAAATACTTCTAGTATTCTGCCATGAATCCTTTGCAAAGGTAGTAAACCAGAAGTGCTTAAACCGTTAAAAGTCATTGGAATTTGGTCTTCAAGATCACATATATATATATACATCATATCTACTTTTTCTTTTTCATCCTACGCATAACTTTATAATCGGTCATAGTTTTAGTTTACTACCTGAAGAATCCAAATTATTGCAGGATCTTTATTTTAAGAAACACCTGGAAAGGTAAGGGATATCAATGTAATAAACACGCTTTCATACTTGGTGTGCAATATTTGGTTTAGCTGAGCCGAGTCTGCAAGCAGATATATGTTTTTCTCTATAAGGAGTATCAAGTTATGAAACTTATTCTTGAGCAAGTAGTAAGCAACACAGAGCTTGAACATAATCAGCTTCCGATGCATGTATCTGTGTACATGAAGTCCTACCATGCTCCAAGTTATTCCAAAAAATCACGTCCGAGTCAGTTACATACATAAAGTCTGGAAGTTAAGACACGACTAAGACTACTTTAGTTGCCCAACGCGCATAGCGCGATAGAAAACGAGAGTCATACTGTGTATGTCAACCCATCCCAACTCCCGCAGTGCAATTTGAGCCTTCCGACGGAGTGCTACGTCGCTTGTTATTCCTGTGTTTGCCTATGCTCTTAAGCGTAAAAGTGGTACAATTTATGGTAAGCAGTACGTCACTGCAAGCATTAGAGGTGGGTGGGGTCGACTCCATACAAATTCAACTTACAGGAACGTAACCCTGTCATAACTTGAGGACTGCATGTGTATGAATGCACATGCATGTGGGTATCCCTTGTCATAACTCGAAGACTGTATGTGTATGAATGCACATGCATGTGTGTATCCCTGTCATAACTTGACTGCCTATATGAATGCACATGCATGTAGGTATCCCTGTCATAACTTGAGGACTGCATGTGTATGAATGCACATGCATGTAGGTATCCCTGTCATAACTTGAGGACTGCATGTGTATGAATGCACATGCATGTGGGTATCCCTGTCATAACTTGAGGACTGCCTATATATGAATGCACATGCATGTGGGTATCCCTGTCATAACTTGAGGACTGCATGTGTATGAATACATGCATGTGGGTATATATCCCTGTCATAACTTGAGGACTGCATGTATATGAATGCACATGCATGTGGGTATCCCTGTCATAACTTGAGGACTGCATGTATATGAATGCACATGCATGTGGGTATCCCTGTCATAACTTGAGGACTGCCTGAGTATGAGCGCACATGCATGTGGCATTCCTGTCGTAACTAATGTGGTGAATGATAGCATCTATGATTGTTTGCTACCTTGAGTGACTTTTTTTTTGTAGGTGATACTTGGGGGGGAATCGACCATTTTGTGGGGTTTTTAAAAAACGTGTCATAACTATTGAATGCTTAATCCATTTCCAAAGATTATGGTCTCAAAATGTAGCTCATTCTAGGTGCTTTCCAATGACATTAGAATAATGGTGTTGCAATAAAAACATGGGTAAAACCACAAGGGTCCTTTTAAATGTTTAGATGCGCTCCTGTACCCGAACCACAGGTTTTCAAAACCTTGCTATTTATGGTGATATTAGAGTGATCACAGATACGTCTTTTGAATTGATATTTTTTTGTTTTTTTAATTATTCACCCCAACATCCCCAATTTCATTTTTATGCTGTCATATGCTGTCAGATTGACATATCTCATCAGAAAATGACTGGATTGGTTATGAGTCAATTGAAAAGAAGGAGTAATGCAAGAGCTTTCATAATATATAAAAATTATTTACTACAGACAAAAATTGAATGAGTTACACGGTATCATGTAATGTCACTACATGAAATTACATTTCATAATAAATCGGTTTGAAAAGTGCATGATAGTAGCTTTAGAATCGCACTAGAAATCACACAGAGGTTCGATCAAAGTTGGGAACTGAGAAAGAACGTGGCATGCGCAGGAGCAGACGTTTGTACCCCACTTTGCGCAGAAAGCGCGGAAATGACTGAGCGATATTTTAGCCAAGTTTCAAGTCTTGGCCATGAACGCTTATTATATTATGAACAATCCAACTTACTGCGTTTATTCAGGCTTCTTCTTGTTCATTGCGCAGAGTTGCAATGAAATGGGAGGATAAAAAGTATCATAACTCGAGAATGGTTGACAATAAAATGTTGAAACTTGAAATGCAGCTAATTTAATAGTGAAGGTATAGATTGACAAACAAAATGGTCGATTCCCCCCTTAACTATTATTTATTGAAACAACATCAATAAAAACAACATATTTAAAAAGTATATAGCTATATATTGATGAATTTAAACAAGAAGTGTAGATCACAAGCATTTATAAGACCCTTTACCAATTATATTGAATTTGAATTGGTAAAGGGTCAATAAATCATTGTGGTCTACGTTGGTTTATTCTTGTTCATTTTAAGTCTGTCTAATAAAATTATTTGTTCTGGTTTCTTTCCCTGTTCACTTATCTTGCATACAGTACGTCCATGCATATAACTTTTAGGACCACAGGACTCCATGTTCCGATGCACATCCACTCGATGTTCCGATGCATTTCCACGACCAATCTGTTGGTTGATTGCGGAATAAAGTGGTTGGTAAAGGATCAGCCAATGTATATACTCATCGGTATGCAATCAAGATAACGCTTGTGCTGTATTAGAAGAAGAAGGAATGATCCCCACTCAGTTCTGATCCCCACTCATTTCTGTTCTGTTTGTGGAGCTCTTGTTCCTGGGTAACTGTTGCCAAGTCCTTGAAGAAGGGAGGCTGTAGCAGACCCTACATGGATGCAGTCAACAATAGCAACAGGACATGTAAAGTTGACAGGTGTCATGATTTTGTCAGGACGATTTTTAGGGGGTTGTCCTGAATTTCCATTTGAAGATAGAACCCTTAAAGATTTAGGATTCCTCAAAACCAATAATGGACTAAGTGTATCACCAGCACCCAGTGTTGTTAATTAACCTTGCTAATCACTTGATACTTCAGTTAACTGGATTGATATCATTTCACTACGGTTTAAGGATTTCTAGTCTGAAATAATAATGAGCTTCCAAATTTTTTATGCTTTGGAAGCAGCAGCAATTGACCACTTTTGGGAAGCGATGACTCGAACTCTCAGCTGACATAATAACATTACAAAAACTTTCTCAATATGGAATGAAAGCTAGAGCATCTAGTTGAAATGTCGAGAGAATACAATTTCAAGTTGATTATTGAGAAGGTTATTGTAGCAGGAGAAGTTGAGGCTATTTCTGGTCCTTCTCAGCTTAGATTAAGTAGCTTAGCTACTCTGGCCAAAGCTGTACTGATTGTGCCACTCAAGTGCTGACGCAGAGAGACCGCTCAGTATGGTTCACAAGATTGAAACAGAACACAGGACCCGACTATCTCCAGCTACTGTTGCTGGTTTACTTTCATGCAAGATCAACATTGATAGTCAATGCTTCGAGACTGAGCATCTTATGAGACCATAGCTCCTGCAAGCAGCACACTGCCAGTCCAACTCCTTCCTCCGACTCATCCCGTGGTGAAAACTCCAGTGTCCTGTAGGCCGGTTCAGGAGCCTCCGTCATGGAAGGGGATATGCCATTGTCGCCACTATCCTCATGCTCGTGACAAGGACATGAAGGACTGTACTCCTTGTGATCCACGTGATGTTTCCACAGCTAACTTTCGGAGACATCTATCTCATATGTCAGTAGCCCCTTATGCTGCATGATAGCCAAGCAGGCCCAGAGAGAAAGTTTCTGGCCATCATGGGCTGACCCTTGGAAAAATTCTTTAACTGAGCATGTTGGTTAAGTCGGTCCTTTTGCCAGGGATGACCTTTTGCCAGGGATGATGATAAACTCGCTATTCAACATCTGGTCTCAGGAGATCCTACCTGGTATGCAAACTCCGATCACCAACAGTTGACAAGGTGAAGTGCCCTGTGGTGTGTGTGTGGAGGGGTACGATATGTGAGGAGGAAGTTCTCTAACTGATGGGCTATGGTGAGGCTGTCACTCTTTACTGTCTTCATGCTTCCTTGAGTGACCTCACAAACCTTTCCACTTCCACCATTTGAGTCTTGATGATGGGGTCAGGTCCGAGAATTCTTAATCCCATTAGCTCTCGTAAACGTTAAATCAGCTGAAATGAATTGAGGCTGATTATCAGACACTGGCTGCTGCGGTATACCATGCATGGCAAACGTGTCTCAGCGCTGCAATGGTTTGAGCAGTGATAGTTTGTGACAACTTGTGACTGTTTGGCGTGGGCATCCATAGCAATGACGACCTTTCTCTTCAAAGCTTTGGCATTCTTTGTCTGCTGTCTTCTCCTCTTGTGCGATCTCAATAGACTTTGAGAGGGTAAGGTTGTCTGACAAGTCTTCTCTCTGTGTGTGCACATCCTTATATGCCACACTCCATACAAGCCCTTAACCTCACCTCCAGATGGTTGCTGTAGGCAGTGAGTGGTGACTCACCTGAGTTCTGCAACATACTCTGAAATGGATTCACCAATATCCTATGCACGGTTATAGAGGAACCTTTCCACTATCACCTAGAGGCTTGGGTTCAAAGTGTTTCTTGAGAGTGGTTATCAAATCCTCGAAGGATATTTCCTGGGCCAGAGTTGGTGCCACCATGTTCCTTAGAGTAGGTCTTGCTACAGAAGACTGGGCCTCTCTGTGTCTGGATTGTTGGTGGGGTTGGGGGGGGGGGGATAATTCAGCTCTTTTGAGATACGCAACAAAAAAGTTCCTTCTCTGGAGGATACTCTCCACTTTCCTGAAAATGGGAGTTGAGGCCATCCTCGTGGCCAATGTAATACAGCGAGTTGAATGTTGTGCACCTCTAATTACAAGGCACAATGAGCTGGCTAATGCCTCCTCAGTAAGTGCATAAATCACAATGATTTTCTCACAATTTGAAATTTACACTCAATGTTTAAATTCAGTGATAGTTCGTTGAAAGGTTAAGGTACAAACTTCAAGTTACTACAGCTGCTAGTTTTAGCTCAATATGAGCCTATTGGGTCTTAAAGAATTAAAGCAGCTCTATTAACACAAAACATATCATAGGGAGTGCTAGTATATACTCCCTGATTTAGTCTCTTTGCCTTGGTTACCAATAGAATGTTGTCTCAATATTTTTTGTTTGTGTGTGTGTGTGTCAACAGTTTGTCCTGAGGTTGACTTGTGTAAGCGCGTGTGCTGCACGGACAATGCCAGTGTAAGGTGTGACCAGTGCTTCTTAATTAATGCGGACGGATATCCACTACTACTGAATGCCAACAAGACTGTTTGTAGAGGTAAGACTTTGAGTAGCCTGATAATTAATGTGAAGTACATGTTCTTAATTTCTCAATGCCATGCACTCGTTCTTTTGAAGTAGGAAAAAGTAATCTAATCCTATTATGAGTGTGTGCTCTATTAGCGAGCGAAGCAAACCCTCACGGGGAATTGGATGGAATCCTATTATGAGTGTGTGCTCTATTAGCGAGCGAAGCAAGCCCTCACGGGGAATTGGATGGAAAACTTGGTATTGCCACGCATGGTGTATCTATGTATCTGGTACGCATACACCATACGTTCACCTGGAAAAATAGGAACGGGACACCCAAAGAAAAAAATAGGAATGGGACTCCCAAGGAAAAAATAGGAATGGGACTCCCAAGGAAAAAACAGGAACAGGAACGGGACACCCAAAGAAAAAAATAGGAATGGGACTCCGAAGGAAAAAATAGGAATGGACATCATTTTAAATAATGTGGGCTTATTGAATTGGGGATGGTATGAGAAGAAAACAACTTACCTGCTGCACGGGCCAGTGAGAATGGCGCTGCTTACACAGAACAGAACTATGCTTATATAGAAGCTAACACGGTTCAATATGCAGAGGAGTTTACTCTCTGAGCCACAGGTATGAATATGCGTTCCTACAGATATCTGAAAACAGTCAACTGAAATCTGAACATAAATATGAAGTTTCAACTAGATGCTCTATCCTTGATCAGGAATAAACATGTTACCTTGAGTTTACCTATCTTGATATATTTTGTAGTCCTAATGTTTAGCACAAGAGAGGGTGGACATGTATGACACATGCATGACACATGCGTGAGGGCTTGGACACGAGAGAGAACTCGTGTTGTAGCTGGATAATAACTAGCCATGAATGTTGATAATGCTGATGCAATGGGGTATCTATAGGACATGTTTTTGCCATTAGGTAGCTGATTACTAACCCACCATACCTTTCCAAATTCGTTTGGTGAACTTTCAACTCCACCAAACCCACAGACAGCATAAATTAACTCAAATCAGCTGACAAAACTCTGCTATTTCTAGCTAAGCCTCTGAGGAAGTTATGAATTCTCTTAGTTTAGAACTTACATTGCCAACTCTTTTGCTTTTGGCATGAGACACTTTCGGGTCATTTTGCTCACTCACACTAACAAAACAAAGCTCATGCCAAATTAAAAACACGCAACAAAGCCCCTCCCTCCCTGATCAACAAAGCCCCTCCCTCCCTGATCAACAAAGCCCCTCCCTCCCTGATCAACAAAGCCTCTCCCTCCCTGATCAACAAAGCCCCTCCCTCCCTGATCAACAAAGCCACTCCCTCCCTGATCAACAAAGCCCCTCCCTCCCTGATCAACAAAGCCTCTCCCTCCCTGATCAACAAAGCCCCTCCCTCCCTGATCAACAAAGCCCCTCCCTCCCTGATCAACAAAACCCCTCCCTCCCTGATCAACAAATCCTCTCCCTCCCTGATCAACAAAGCCCCTCCCTCCCTGATCAACAAAGCCCCTCCCTCCCTGATCAACAAAGCCCCTCCCTCCCTGATCAACAAAGCCTCTCCCTCCCTGATCAACAAAGCCTCTCCCTCCCTGATCAACAAAGCCCCTCCCTCCCTGATCAACAAAGCCCCTCCCTCCCTGATCAACAAAGCCCCTCCCTCCCTGATCAACAAAGCCTCTCCCTCCCTGATCAACAAAGCCACTCCCTCCCCAATCAACAAAGCCCCTCCCTCCCCAATCAACAAAGCCCCTCCCTCCCGATCAAAATTTCTATCTGCTCATAAGACCTTCTTGAGTTTTTCATCAAACAAACCAAGATTGGTTGATAAAGATGACGGAGATTGTTGATGGGGTTCCTATCTTTTAAAAGCAGCCCTCGGCACCAGTCCAATCTCTGTCCTCTCGATGCATTAAAATCAAAGGGCTGGTCTCTATCAGAGGATATATATATTATATAGATACCACTGTGTGTGGGAGGGTTATCTCGTGTCTGTCGGCCCATTCCTCCAGCCACCTGTCAGTTTGTTTTGTCTGCTTTGTGTAACATGCAGCACCTCCAGTGTTCATCAGTGCTGTTCCGGATGTTCTCTTTCAGGAGTATGGGAATGATGTGGAGGTGATCTGCCCAGTAGTTGGGTCACTCCCACTATCATTTGTCTGGACACACAGGAAATTGCCACCAGACATACGCAACAACACAGATGCTAACCATGTAGTCACAAAGGATGGCTCTCTCCTCCTGGCCAATGTGACCGGTGATGATGAGGGCAGGTGGGTGTGTACGGCAAGCAATGATGTGGGGGAGGTACTCTACCGGGTGGACATCTACAGGGACACAAGTGCAAGTAAGTAAGTTTCTCGAGGACTTCCAAACGGTAACATTGTCTGCGTTGGTTTAACATACATTCCAAGTTGTTGCCCTCCACCCTAAATCCAATGTCAGCAACAACAACAAAAAAAAAGAAGCTGTCTGTTGAATGTGCCTCTTGAGTCATTTCCTAGCAGACATAAGGTGATGTCACAATATTAGTCTTCAAAGTTCTCTCCTGTGTTCCTTTTCCAGAGAACTTGCATACATTTAAGCTGAGGTTCATTTATCACAACTTCAGTTTAAAAAAAAATAAAAAATAAAAAAAAATTTTAATCTTCCAAATACTAATTTCCCAATAGCGAAATGTGTCGGCCATTTATTCTGCTTATAATTGACTCTTAAAAAAGTGAAATGAGTTAATTTCACAACTCAATCCTGTGGGTGTTTGATAATATATGTGATAAACAATACATCATAACCTCATTTATTCAGGCAAGCTCTTCATCGCATGCATGATATGAGATACCTCAGCTCCATACCAGCAGCACATGAACAATTACAATATGCAATAAATGACTACTTGCAAGTGAGGTCTGATGTGCAGCAGTTTAAGGAGTGTTGTTGTTCATGGACATCTTTACTGGCACTTCATGGACATCTTTACTGACACTCCATGGACATCTTTACTGACACTTCATGGACATCTTTACTGACACTTCATGGACATCTTTACTGACACTTCATGCACATCTTTACTGGCTCTTCCCATATAAGTTAACAGTGTTTGAGCTGCTAGGGTCAAATTTCCAGGAAGTTTCTAGAATTTTTGTGCATTATAAAAAGTCACACATGACCATGCTCTTTGGTTCACTATTTCAATAATAAGTTTGAACCAAGTTACGACAAGTGTGCTTAATTATATTCTAGCTAGCCAAATGCTAGATTACTTCCCTCTGCCAAATGAACCCCATGGATCCCAATCTTTTCCTTCTAAAAGGGAATTTGGAACAAACTCCCATTTGTTAAGAAAAGCTTACAAGCCTCATAGTTGACTACTTGTATATATATCGAAATGGTTGCACAATCTCGAAGACCAAGATGATGTAATATGCCACAATTCTGTTACAGAAAATAAACTTGACTAGCTTTATGATGCTGAAGTGCCATACATCTCAAACGGGATTTCTAATAGAAGAATGCAGCAATGAACTTTAGTGCCTGATTCAAGCAAGTCCACATGCTGCAATGAAGAACGTTGCCATCCACAACAGCTGATGGAGCAGCAGCTCTCTTCCTCTCAACAAGGGAGGACACTCAACGAATTCTCAATTGACACTACTGATGCAAAGACTATCTCGGAAACCAACTTAAATTAACTCAATTGAAGTATCAGCTACATAGATGCTCTAATCTTGATCAGAGGTGCCAAGACTGATGTGAGTTGGTGTATACTGCTACATCTCTTCCAAGACCTGTAAATTACTTGGTCTTCTATACTGTCATTTCTACTGCTATTCAGACACTTCTACTCTTCTTGGCCTCTACACTTCTCTTATCCGTCCTCATCTGGAGTACTGTTCTTTCCTCTGGGACCCTCAATCATCCCATCTTTCTTCTCGTCTTGAGAGACTGTGCATGTAAATTATGTAGTAAACAATGGTCCTCAGACTACACTTCTCTTCTCACTATGCTTAATCCTCTATTCTCTCACCACCGTAATGCCAAACTTATCTTTCTTCAAACGTATTCACAATAACATTCTAGCCTCCCACCATGCCAACCAACTCCCTGCTACTACCACCCCAGTAATCATCTACTAATCCCATACAGAACTCAGTGTGCTTAGTAGCTAGCTATCCACCATGTGATGTGAAGCACATCCTGGCGCACGTGTCCTGCACATGAGCCAGAGCAATGAAGAGGTGAGGAAGGAAAAATTGCCAGATTTATTATATACATGTATATATACTGTAAAATCTCCAATTATGTTCTAATTAGGCATTAAAATGCATTTCTTTCTAAGCTCAGTGTGGCAGCAAATCTTTGCTTCCTAAAGAGGTACGCTCTTGTGAACTTACTTTTATTTTTCTTCTGTTCTCGCCTCATATATCATTTCACTATCAGTGAAGAAGGCCAGAGCGTGCTTGCTGGAGTGTCAGTTTAGGAGAAGAGAGAGCTGTTTATTATACTGTTAGCTGATAATCTTCCTTCTAGATCAAGTGTCATTGTTTTAACTCTTTCCCCTCCCTGTGTGTGTGTGTGTGTGTGTAGCTAATCTCACTTTCCCTCTCTTCATTGCACCCCCCGTGAATATGTACCTGGTGGTGATGGACGGGACCACTGTGAATGTGCCTTGCCGTGCCCAGGGGAGACCTGACCCAGTCTTACGGTGGTCTACCAGGCTGCTTCAGTCACAGATCATCATCAGCACTGATCCGAGGGACAGAGTTCATTTTCGTGAGAATGGAACACTGATCTTGTCGCCGGCATTAGTTGCTGACTCAGCTGTGTACCTGTGCATTGCAGAGAACCTGGTAGGTCACAATGTCTGGCAAACAGTCATCATAGTGGATGAAGGTAAGAATATCTCGATCTTCAGGTCTCGTTGCTGATATTGCTTCTGTGTGGGGTGTGTAGTCTCCACAATGGGTGTTGGTGAAAACTCCTCCTTACCAGACGCACATGTGACCATCTTGAGCTGGCAGTACTTATATGTCATTTCATATTCCTCTCCCGCTGTACTCCATTGCTATGCCTCTGGCTTCCCTCCTCCTACAGTCGTCTGGCATCACGAAGAGAGCGGTCTAATCATGAAAGGTGATATGTGCATGTGTTAGTCAATGCAAGTTCACCTAGCTGAACCTTGATGTGGATGCCCCTCCCCCCTCCAACAATACCAAATACCACCTCCAGCACAGGACCAGAATTAGATGCAGCAATTTCCTATCAAACTTCCCTCTAGATACAGACCTCTTTCAGTACCCACCATATTACCAGTTAAACTAGTTTTACTAGATCACCCCAGAGCATTTAGCAACTTGCACAAACAACAAGCACCTTGGTACTGCACTTGTACTTTGTACTTGGCAACGACGTAGAGTATGGAACAACTGCTTGCTTGCAGCTAGGACTGTACAGTTGTGGGAAGTCGGCCATTTATTCTGCTTATAATTGTGCTTGCACCATGTCCACCGGGTAAAGAATGTTGCTTAACCTATGTAAGAAGAGAGTTGGTGTTTTATTGAAGATCGAAAGTGGCAAGTCATGATTATTGTGCACTCCAATTGTGCTATTCATGTGATTTTATAGTAGTGTGTGTGTTGTGTGCTAAAGCTGATTCTATGTTGTTGCAGGCAATGGTTCCAGACTGGACATAGGCCTATTGGAAGAGTGGCGTGCTGGTACTTACAGGTGTATAGCCTACAACACCCACACCAGTGCAGTCCGCTCTGCACAACTGGTCTTAACTGGTAAATAGTTTATTAGACAGACAGAGCCTGTGCACTGGGGAACAGGTCACCTTGTAGAGATTGCTGTGTATTTTGTGATGTCGACTACTAAATTGGAAATGAAGTGAATGCCCAACATTTATGTTCTGTACCAGATGAATGTATAGAACTGAACTTAAGCTTTAGTGTTGTATATATTCACATCCACACACATACAGTGCCAGTATTTCTCTCGAATACTTCCACCTCAGATGCCTCTCCTACTCTGTATGCCACACCCACACTCATCAATCCCTGTATGTTGCATCATTTTATTATAGGGTGAGCTGTAGATGTAGCTAGCTTAAGCTCTATGTCCTATACTCTATAACTCAAACATCCAGGACTTGGATATAGAATGTGATCACCTGCAATATGCTGGTCTCTCTCTTTCCCTCTCTGTAGTGTGTGTGTGTGATGGTATGCTATCAAATTATTATTTGATATGCGAGTGCTTGGTGATGATGTTTATTGCAGCAGCAACTAAGGTTTACTCCACCTCCACCATCCACCCCACCACCTCCACCATCTCCACATCAACTGAGGTGTACTCCACCCCCACCATCTCCACATCAACTGAGGTGTACTCCACCATCTCCACATCAACCACTGCCACCTAAACCAGTGTTATTACCAGTTTGTCCACCATCAAACCACTTCCATCCCAACTGCCTTCAACTCAACAGCTACCAATTCAACCAGCAGCTTTACCATTGTCACCTCAACCATTGCCACCATCATACCAACTACTGCAACCCTAACCACCTCCAAGACAACCTTGGCATCCCAATCACTGCTACCATTAATCTCACCTTCATCATCACAACTTCCTCCTCCAACCACTACAGGTTATAGCCACCATTGCTGCTACATCCAGAACATCCTAAAATCCTTCACTGCTACACAGTGAAACAAAATGGCCCCTCTTCTGTGCTTCTCATGAAAAGTAAGCCTCCCACTGCATCTTCCTGACCTTCTAGTACATATTACAGCCTGTCAGTGAGGTGGGAATTGTGGTGAATGTGAGTGAAGAGTGAGGCAGGTATTATTATTATTATTATTATTATTATGGCTTTACAGAACAATGAATTTGGTGTGGTGTAGTGTGATGCATGACAGATCAATGTTAATATTGTTCTCGAGGTCTGCTAGCACTTGGCTAGCAGCCAAGTAGCTAAATGAATAGAGAAATAAGATAAACATGGATTTTAGAGGAGAGTTGAGAAATTAGGGGGAGATGGAATACTTCAACATTTGTAACGGGGGACATAGGAAGTGATAGGTACAAGGGTTATGTGAATCGAAATTGGTGATGAAGTGGGACCAAAAGAATTGCTTTAATAGTACCGTGTTCAAAGATATACTTTGTTTGAGGTCTATTGAAGGTAAGGCATTCCACAGACGAGAAAGACGCCGGAAATAAAAGTTGCTCATGGACTTTGTTTTTGATATACAATGTTTGAGTTTGAGTGTTTTGGCAGCTCTTGTGGGTCCTTCAATGAGTGTTATTTGATGTTGAAGCTATCAGTGGCTGACTCAGATGAGAAACTTTTGATAAAGAAGGTTATATCATTAATTTCGAAAATCATCATGAGTGGAAGAAGGTGTAGAGCTTGCAAGCGAGACTTGTAGTCTGAAATGTAGTCAGAAAGTATGAACTTTGTTGCACGCCTTTGAATTCTTTCCAGCATCAAAATATCTTGTATTTGGTGTGGACGCCACACTTGCGAACAGTACATAAGTTGGGAGCGCACAAGAGATATGTACAAGAGTTTCCTTGCTTGTATTGACCCAGAGCTGATGTTGCGATGTAATAGACTTATAGTTCTATAGGTCTTCGAGCAGATGGTAACATAATGTTGTTTCCATGTTAGATTGGATGTCATAATTACTCCCAGGTCACGATGTGAATCTTTTCTCTGAATGACTTCACCATTAATGGAAGGAATGGATGTCATGGTGTCTCTTTTGTTACAGAAGCTAAGAAGCACAGATTTGTCATCATTGAAGGGGAGATTCCAATGAGTGCTCCACAACTTGATGGCATCTATGTCTTTTTGCAAGAGAACACTATCTACTGGGGATCCAAACATTTAGTGTCATCCGCGAAGAGCAGGATTTTGCTAGTTTGGTTAGAATAGGGAGATCATTAATAAAGATCAGGAAGAGCAGAGGCCCAAGGATACTTCCCTGAGGTACTCCAGATAGCACAGGATAAGCTTCTGATATAGTGCCCGCGATTGAGACACACTGTTTCCTAGAGAACAGATATGCAGAGAACCACTTCCAGAGACTTCCAGTGATGCCAATTCTCCACAATTTCAATTAAAGTTCATTATGAGGCACACTGTCAAATGCTTTCTTAAAATCCAAATACAAGCAATCAGTTTGGGTGTTTGATTCAAAGCCTTTGACAATAGGTTCCAGCATAGTCAATAGCTGCTGCAATGGCGAGTGTTTTGCTCGAAGCCCATATTGACACGATGAGATAGATTTTGCCACATAGTCATTTATCTTGTTGTAGACTAGGCGTTCCATAACCTTAGATACTGATGACAGTAGAGAAATAGGCCTATAATTGTTAACTTTTGATTTATTACCAGATTTGAAAATTGGTATTATTGTGTGGGTCTTCCACTCCAATGGAAGTACGAGCTCAGAGAGAGACTGAGCAAAAAGGTGGAATAGTGGTTTATAAAGGGCAAGAGCACACTTAGATAGGATATTTGGACCAATACCATCTGCTCCCATGGCTTTGTTTGGATTCAAAGAGACTAGAATTTCATAGAGTATGTGGTGATGTGAGGTGGGAGTAAGGCGTAAGTGTGGAGAACGTCAGTTGGAGGCATTGGCGGCGGTGGCCCCATCAGGAAACAGTCATCGGGGGGGGGGAAGTGATAGTTATTGACAATTTTATGACGAAGATCAAGAGAGCAGCATTGCCGACGATCCACCACCTAACTTGCTCCACACCCCCTACTTGCTCCTAAATTGTTGTCTAATACGGCTCAGAAAGCTTCAAATACTGTTTGAGCCCCTCCTGTTGTAGTCCAGTTGGGATGGCACTAGCTCCGTCTTTGGGAGGAGGCATGAGTGTGGCAAGTGTGAGGTGAGAGTGAGCTACGTTGCAATGAAAGATTGTCATGTGAAGAAGAGGTTCATACTTTTCTATAATTCTATGAATACAATGTGGCGGAGTGTTGATTAAAAAAAAAAAAGGCACATTCACCACATTCCCCCCCGGCTCATTCCTAACTCACATTCACCACATTCTCCCCTCACTTCCACCTCACTGACGGGCTATAAAATGTCCTAGAAGGTCAGAAAGATGCAGTGGGAGTCTTTCTTTTCATGAGAAGCACAGAAGAGGGGCCATTTTGTTTTAAGTACTGCTACACAGTTGAAGGATTTTAAGTGGGAAGACTGTGTTCATATTTATGGGAGAGCAGTTCATGCTCCAATTTAGGATGGCTGACCCATTCTTAGTATTTTTAATTATATACTGTCGAGTATTCCTGTAACTCAAACATAATTGTTGAATGTATACTTTTTCTTTGTACAATTAACCTATATATATATATGTATGTATGTATATATATATTATATACACATATATATACATTGTGTCTGCTGTTGGTAGAGTGAGGCAGAGTGAACACGAGTGGACAGATTATATTATCTTTTATTCCAACCCCACCCCTCCCCTTCTTAGAAACTTCTGAAACTGGCATGTGTGTTGTTGCTAGTGCTGGTGTTGGCATGTGTGTTGTTGCTAGTGCTGGTGTTGGCATGTGTGTTGTTGCTAGTGCTGGTGTTGGCATGTGTGTTGTTGCTGGTGTTGGCATGTGTGTTGTTGCTAGTGTTGGCATGTGTGTTGTTGCTAGTGCTGGTGTTGGCATTTGTGTTGTTGCTAGTGCTGGTGTTGGCATGTGTGTTGTTGCTAGTGCTGGTGTTGGCATGTGTGTTGTTGCTAGTGCTGGTGTTGGCATGTGTGTTGTTGCTGGTGTTGGCATGTGTGTTGTTGCTAGTGTTGGCATGTGTGTTGTTGCTAGTGCTGGTGTTGGCATTTGTGTTGTTGCTAGTGCTGGTGTTGGCATGTGTGTTGTTGCTAGTGCTGGTGTTGGCATGTGTGTTGTTGCTAGTGCTGGTGTTGGCATGTGTGTTGTTGCTAGTGCTGGTGTTGGCATGTGTGTTGTTGCTGGTGCAGGTGTTGGCATGTGTGTTGTTGCTAGTGCTGGTGTTGGCATGTGTGTTGTTGCTAGTGCTGGTGTTGGCATGTGTGTTGTTGCTAGTGGTGTTGGCATGCGTGTTGTTGCTAGTGATGGTGTTGGCATGTGTGTTGTTGCTAGTGATGGTGTTGGCATGTGTGTTGTTGCTAGTGCTGGTGTTGGCATGTGTGTTGTTGCTAGTGCTGGTGTTGGCATGCGTGTTGTTGCTAGTGATGGTGTTGGCATGTGTGTTGTTGCTAGTGCTGGTGTTGGCATGTGTGTTGTTGCTGGTGTTGGCATGTGTGTTGTTGCTAGTGTTGGCATTTGTGTTGTTGCTAGTGCTGGTGTTGGCATGTGTGTTGTTGCTAGTGCTGGTGTTGGCATGTGTGTTGTTGCTAGTGCTGGTGTTGGCATGTGTGTTGTTGCTAGTGCTGGTGTTGGCATGTGTGTTGTTGCTAGTGCTGGTGTTGGCATGTGTGGTGTTGCTGGTGCAGGTGTTGGCATGTGTGTTGTTGCTAGTGCTGGTGTTGGCATGTGTGTTGTTGCTAGTGCTGGTGTTGGCATGTGTGTTGTTGCTAGTGCTGGTGTTGGCATGCGTGTTGTTGCTAGTGATGGTGTTGGCATGTGTGTTGTTGCTAGTGATGGTGTTGGCATGTGTGTTGTTGCTAGTGCTGGTGTTGGCATGTGTGTTGTTGCTAGTGCTGGTGTTGGCATGCGTGTTGTTGCTAGTGATGGTGTTGGCATGTGTGTTGTTGCTAGTGCTGGTGTTGGCATGTGTGTTGTTGCTGGTGCTGGTTTTGGCATGTGTGTTGTTGCTAGTGCTGGTGTTGGCATGTGTGTTGTTGCTGGTGTTGGCATGTGTGTTGTTGCTGGTGTTGGCTTGTGTGTTGTTGCTAGTGCTGGTGTTGGCATGTGTGTTGTTGCTGGTGTTGGCATGTGTGTTGTTGCTGGTGCTGGTGTTGGCATGTGTGTTGTTGCTAGTGCTGGTGTTGGCATTTGTGTTGTTGCTGGTGCTGGTGTTGGCATGTGTGTTGTTGCTGGTGTTGGCATGTGTGTTGTTGCTAGTGCTGGTGTTGGCATGTGTGTTGGCATGTGTGTTGTTGCTAGTGATGGTGTTTGCATGTGTGTTGTTGCTGGTATTGGCATGTGTGTTGTTGCTAGTGCTGGTGTTGGCATGTGTGTTGTTGCTGGTGTTGGCATGTGTGTTGTTGCTGGTGCTGGTGTTGGCATGTGTGTTGTTGCTAGTGCTGGTGTTGGCATGTGTGTTGTTGCTAGTGCTGGTGTTGGCATGTGTGTTGTTGCTAGTGCTGGTGTTGGCATGTGTGTTGCTAGTTCTGGTGTTGGCATGTGTGTTGTTGCTGGTGCTGGTGTTGGCATGTGTGTTGTTGCTAGTGCTGGTGTTGGCATGTGTGTTGTTGCTAGTGCTGGTGTTGGCATGTGTGTTGTTGCTAGTGCTGGTGTTGGCATGTATGTTGTTGCTAGTGCTGGTGTTGGCATGTGTGTTGTTGCTAGTGCTGGTGTTGGCATGTGTGTTGTTGCTAGTTCTGGTGTTGGCATGTGTGTTGTTGCTGGTGTTGGCATGTGTGTTGTTGCTAGTGCTGGTGTTGGCATGCATGTTGTTGCTGGTGTTGGCATGTGTGTTGTTGCTAGTGCTGGTGTTGGCATGTGTGTTGTTGCTGGTGTTGGCTTGTGTGTTGTTGCTGGTGCTGGTGTTGGCATTTGTGTGGTTGCTAATGTTGGCATGTGTGTTGTTGCTGGTGTTGGCATGTGTGTAGTTGCTAGTGCTGGTGTTGGCATGTGTGTTGTTGCTAGTGATGGTGTTGGCATGCGTGTTGTTGCTGGTATTGGCATGTGTGTTGTTGCTAGTGCTGGTGTTGGCATGTGTGTTGTTGCTGGTGCTGGTGTTGGCATGCGTGTTGTTGCTAGTGCTGGTGTTGGCATGTGTGTTGTTGCTAGTGCTGGTGTTGGCATGTGTGTTGTTGCTATTGCTGGTGTTGGCATGTGTGTTGTTGCTAGTGCTGGTGTTGGCATGTGTGTTGTTGCTAGTGCTGGTGTTGGCATGTGTGTTGTTGCTAGTTCTGGTGTTGGCATGTGTGTTGTTGCTAGTGCTGGTGTTGGCATGTATGTTGTTGCTAGTGCTGGTGTTGGCATGTGTGTTGTTGCTAGTGCTGGTGTTGGCATGTGTGTTGTTGCTAGTTCTGGTGTTGGCATGTGTGTTGTTGCTAGTGCTGGTGTTGGCATGTGTGTTGTTGCTAGTGCTGGTGTTGGCATGCATGTTGTTGCTGGTGTTGGCATGTGTGTTGTTGCTAGTGCTGGTGTTGGCATGTGTATTGTTGCTGGTGTTGGCTTGTGTGTTGTTGCTGGTGCTGGTGTTGGCATTTGTGTTGTTGCTAATGTTGGCATGTGTGTTGTTGGCATGTGTGTAGTTGCTAGTGCTAGTGTTGGCATGTGTGTTGTTGCTAGTGATGGTGTTGGCATGCGTGTTGTTGCTGGTATTGGCATGTGTGTTGTTGCTAGTGCTGGTGTTGGCATGTGTGTTGTTGCTGGTGCTGGTGTTGGCATGCGTGTTGTTGCTAGTGCTGGTGTTGGCATGTGTGTTGTTGCTAGTGCTGGTATTGGCATGTGTGTTGTTGCTATTGCTGGTGTTGGCATGTGTGTTGTTGCTGGTGTTGGCATGTGTGTTGTTGCTAGTGCTGGTGTTGGCATGTGTGTTGTTGCTAGTGCTGGTGTTGGCATGTGTGTTGTTGCTAGTTCTGGTGTTGGCATGTGTGTTGTTGCTGGTGTTGGCATGTGTGTAGTTGCTAGTGCTGGTGTTGGCATGTGTGTTGTTGCTGGTGTTGGCATGTGTGTTGTTGCTAGTTCTGGTGTTGGCATGTGTGTAGTTGCTAGTGCTGGTGTTGGCATGTGTGTTGTTGCTGGTGTTGGCATGTGTGTTGTTGCTGGTGTTGGCTTGTGTGTTGTTGCTAGTGCTGGTGTTGGCATGTGTGTTGTTGCTGGTGTTGGCATGTGTGTTGTTGCTGGTGCTGGTGTTGGCATGTGTGTTGTTGCTAGTGCTGGTGTTGGCATTTGTGTTGTTGCTGGTGCTGGTGTTGGCATATGTGTTGTTGCTGGTGTTGGCATGTGTGTTGTTGCTGGTGTTGGCATGTGTGTTGTTGCTAGTGCTGGTGTTGGCATGTGTGTTGGCATGTGTGTTGTTGCTAGTGATGGTGTTGGCATGTGTGTTGTTGCTGGTATTGGCATGTGTGTTGTTGCTAGTGCTGGTGTTGGCATGTGTGTTGTTGCTGGTGTTGGCATGTGTGTTGTTGCTGGTGCTGGTGTTGGCATGTGTGTTGTTGCTAGTGCTGGTGTTGGCATGTGTGTTGTTGCTAGTGCTGGTGTTGGCATGTGTGTTGTTGCTAGTTCTGGTGTTGGCATGTGTGTTGTTGCTAGTGCTGGTGTTGGCATGTGTGTTGTTGCTGGTGCTGGTGTTGGCATGTGTGTTGTTGCTAGTGCTGGTGTTGGCATGTGTGTTGTTGCTAGTGCTGGTGTTGGCATGTGTGTTGTTGCTAGTGCTGGTGTTGGCATGTATGTTGTTGCTAGTGCTGGTGTTGGCATGTGTGTTGTTGCTAGTGCTGGTGTTGGCATGTGTGTTGTTGCTAGTTCTGGTGTTGGCATGTGTGTTGTTGCTGGTGTTGGCATGTGTGTTGTTGCTAGTGCTGGTGTTGGCATGCATGTTGTTGCTGGTGTTGGCATGTGTGTTGTTGCTAGTGCTGGTGTTGGCATTTGTGTGGTTGCTAATGTTGGCATGTGTGTTGTTGCTGGTGTTGGCATGTGTGTAGTTGCTAGTGCTGGTGTTGGCATGTGTGTTGTTGCTAGTGATGGTGTTGGCATGCGTGTTGTTGCTGGTATTGGCATGTGTGTTGTTGCTAGTGCTGGTGTTGGCATGTGTGTTGTTGCTGGTGCTGGTGTTGGCATGCGTGTTGTTGCTAGTGCTGGTGTTGGCATGTGTGTTGTTGCTAGTGCTGGTGTTGGCATGTGTGTTGTTGCTATTGCTGGTGTTGGCATGTGTGTTGTTGCTAGTACTGGTGTTGGCATGTGTGTTGTTGCTAGTTCTGGTGTTGGCATGTGTGTTGTTGCTAGTGCTGGTGTTGGCATGTATGTTGTTGCTAGTGCTGGTGTTGGCATGTGTGTTGTTGCTAGTGCTGGTGTTGGCATGTGTGTTGTTGCTAGTTCTGGTGTTGGCATGTGTGTTGTTGCTGGTGTTGGCATGTGTGTAGTTGCTAGTGCTGGTGTTGGCATGTGTGTTGTTGCTGGTGTTGGCATGTGTGTTGTTGCTAGTTCTGGTGTTGGCATGTGTGTAGTTGCTAGTGCTGGTGTTGGCATGTGTGTTGTTGCTGGTGTTGGCATGTGTGTTGTTGCTGGTGTTGGCTTGTGTGTTGTTGCTAGTGCTGGTGTTGGCATGTGTGTTGTTGCTGGTGTTGGCATGTGTGTTGTTGCTGGTGCTGGTGTTGGCATGTGTGTTGTTGCTAGTGCTGGTGTTGGCATTTGTGTTGTTGCTGGTGCTGGTGTTGGCATGTGTGTTGTTGCTGGTGTTGGCATGTGTGTTATTGCTGGTGTTGGCATGTGTGTTGTTGCTAGTGCTGGTGTTGGCATGTGTGTTGGCATGTGTGTTGTTGCTAGTGATGGTGTTGGCATGTGTGTTGTTGCTGGTATTGGCATGTGTGTTGTTGCTAGTGCTGGTGTTGGCATGTGTGTTGTTGCTGGTGTTGGCATGTGTGTTGTTGCTGGTGCTGGTGTTGGCATGTGTGTTGTTGCTAGTGCTGGTGTTGGCATGTGTGTTGTTGCTAGTGCTGGTGTTGGCATGTGTGTTGTTGCTAGTTCTGGTGTTGGCATGTGTGTTGTTGCTAGTGCTGGTGTTGGCATGTGTGTTGTTGCTGGTGCTGGTGTTGGCATGTGTGTTGTTGCTAGTGCTGGTGTTGGCATGTGTGTTGTTGCTAGTGCTGGTGTTGGTATGTGTGTTGTTGCTAGTGCTGGTGTTGGCATGTATGTTGTTGCTAGTGCTGGTGTTGGCATGTGTGTTGTTGCTAGTGCTGGTGTTGGCATGTGTGTTGTTGCTAGTTCTGGTGTTGGCATGTGTGTTGTTGCTGGTGTTGGCATGTGTGTTGTTGCTAGTGCTGGTGTTGGCATGCATGTTGTTGCTGGTGTTGGCATGTGTGTTGTTGCTAGTGCTGGTGTTGGCATTTGTGTGGTTGCTAATGTTGGCATGTGTGTTGTTGCTAGTGATGGTGTTGGCATGCGTGTTGTTGCTGGTATTGGCATGTGTGTTGTTGCTAGTGCTGGTGTTGGCATGTGTGTTGTTGCTGGTGCTGGTGTTGGCATGCGTGTTGTTGCTAGTGCTGGTGTTGGCATGTGTGTTGTTGCTAGTGCTGGTGTTGGCATGTGTGTTGTTGCTATTGCTGGTGTTGGCATGTGTGTTGTTGCTAGTGCTGGTGTTGGCATGTGTGTTGTTGCTAGTTCTGGTGTTGGCATGTGTGTTGTTGCTAGTGCTGGTGTTGGCATGTATGTTGTTGCTAGTGCTGGTGTTGGCATGTGTGTTGTTGCTAGTGCTGGTGTTGGCATGTGTGTTGTTGCTAGTTCTGGTGTTGGCATGTGTGTTGTTGCTAGTGCTGGTGTTGGCATGTGTGTTGTTGCTAGTGCTGGTGTTGGCATGCATGTTGTTGCTGGTGTTGGCATGTGTGTTGTTGCTAGTGCTGGTGTTGGCATGTGTGTTGTTGCTGGTGTTGGCTTGTGTGTTGTTGCTGGTGCTGGTGTTGGCATTTGTGTTGTTGCTAATGTTGGCATGTGTGTTGTTGCTGGTGTTGGCATGTGTGTAGTTGCTAGTGCTGGTGTTGGCATGTGTGTTGTTGCTAGTGATGGTGTTGGCATGCGTGTTGTTGCTGGTATTGGCATGTGTGTTGTTGCTAGTGCTGGTGTTGGCATGTGTGTTGTTGCTGGTGCTGGTGTTGGCATGCGTGTTGTTGCTAGTGCTGGTGTTGGCATGTGTGTTGTTGCTAGTGCTGGTATTGGCATGTGTGTTGTTGCTATTGCTGGTGTTGGCATGTGTGTTGTTGCTAGTGCTGGTGTTGGCATGTGTGTTGTTGCTAGTTCTGGTGTTGGCATGTGTGTTGTTGCTGGTGTTGGCATGTGTGTAGTTGCTAGTGCTGGTGCTGGCATGTGTGTTGTTGCTGGTGTTGGCATGTGTGTTGTTGCTAGTTCTGGTGTTGGCATGTGTGTAGTTGCTAGTGCTGGTGTTGGCATGTGTGTTGTTGCTGGTGTTGGCCTGTGTGTTGTTGCTGGTTTTGGCTTGTGTGTTGTTGCTAGTGCTGGTGTTGGCATGTGTGTTGTTGCTGGTGTTGGCATGTGTGTTGTTGCTGGTGCTGGTGTTGGCATGTGTGTTGTTGCTAGTGCTGGTGTTGGCATTTGTGTTGTTGCTGGTGCTGGTGTTGGCATGTGTGTTGTTGCTGGTGTTGGCATGTGTGTTGTTGCTGGTGTTGGCATGTGTGTTGTTGCTAGTGCTGGTGTTGGCATGTGTGTTGGCATGTGTGTTGTTGCTAGTGATGGTGTTGGCATGTGTGTTGTTGCTGGTGTTGGCATGTGTGTTGTTGCTGGTGCTGGTGTTGGCATGTGTGTTGTTGCTAGTGCTGGTGTTGGCATGTGTGTTGTTGCTAGTGCTGGTGTTGGCATGTGTGTTGTTGCTAGTTCTAGTGTTGGCATGTGTGTTGTTGCTAGTGCTGGTGTTGGCATGTGTGTTGTTGCTGGTGCTGGTGTTGGCATGTGTGTTGTTGCTAGTGCTGGTGTTGGCATGTGTGTTGTTGCTAGTGCTGGTGTTGGCATGTGTGTTGTTGCTAGTGCTGGTGTTGGCATGTATGTTGTTGCTAGTGCTGGTGTTGGCATGTGTGTTGTTGCTAGTGCTGGTGTTGGCATGTGTGTTGTTGCTAGTTCTGGTGTTGGCATGTGTGTTGTTGCTGGTGTTGGCATGTGTGTTGTTGCTAGTGCTGGTGTTGGCATGCATGTTGTTGCTGGTGTTGGCATGTGTGTTGTTGCTAGTGCTGGTGTTGGCATGTGTGTTGTTGCTGATGTTGGCTTGTGTGTTGTTGCTGGTGCTGGTGTTGGCATTTGTGTGGTTGCTAATGTTGGCATGTGTGTTGTTGCTGGTGTTGGCATGTGTGTAGTTGCTAGTGCTGGTGTTGGCATGTGTGTTGTTGCTAGTGATGGTGTTGGCATGCGTGTTGTTGCTGGTATTGGCATGTGTGTTGTTGCTAGTGCTGGTGTTGGCATGTGTGTTGTTGCTGGTGCTGGTGTTGGCATGCGTGTTGTTGCTAGTGCTGGTGTTGGCATGTGTGTTGTTGCTAGTGCTGGTGTTGGCATGTGTGTTGTTGCTAGTGCTGGTGTTGGCATGTGTGTTGTTGCTAGTTCTGGTGTTGGCATGTGTGTTGTTGCTGGTGTTGGCATGTGTGTAGTTGCTAGTGCTGGTGTTGGCATGTGTGTTGTTGCTGGTGTTGGCATGTGTGTTGTTGCTAGTTCTGGTGTTGGCATGTGTGTAGTTGCTAGTGCTGGTGTTGGCATGTGTGTTGTTGCTGGTGCTGGTGTTGGCATGTGTGTTGTTGCTAGTGCTGGTGTTGGCATGTGTGTTGTTGCTGGTGTTGGCATGTGTGTTGTTGCTGGTGCTGGTGTTGGCATGTGTGTTGGTGTTGGCGTGTGTGTTGTTGCTAGTGCTGGTGTTGGCATGTGTGTTGTTGCTAGTGCTGGTGTTGGCATGTGTGTTGTTGCTAGTGCTGGTGTTGGCATGTGTGTTGTTGCTAGTGCTGGTGTTGGCATGTGTGTTGTTGCTGGTGTTGGCATGTGTGTTGTTGCTAGTGCTGGTGTTGGCATGTGTGTTGTTGCTATTGCTAGTGTTGGCATGTGTGTTGTTGCTGGTGCAGGTGTTGGCATGTGTGTTGTTGCTGGTGCAGGTGTTGGCATGTATGTTGTTGCTAGTGCTAGTGTTGGCATGTGTGTTGTTGCTGGTGCAGGTGTTGGCATGGGTGTTGTTGCTAGTGCTGATGTTGGCATGTGTGTTGTTGCTAGTGCTAGTGTTGGCATGTGTGTTGTTGCTGGTGTTGGCATGTGTGTTGTTGCTGGTGCAGGTGTTGGCATGTGTGTTGTTGCTAGTGCTGATGTTGGCATGTGTGTTGTTGCTAGTGCTAGTGTTGGCATGTGTGTTGTTGCTGGTGTTGGCATGTGTGTTGTTGCTGGTGCAGGTGTTGGCATGGGTGTTGTTGCTAGTGCTGATGTTGGCATGTGTGTTGTTGCTAGTGCTAGTGTTGGCATGTGTGTTGTTGCTAGTGCTGGTGTTGTTGCTAGTGCTGGTGTTGGCATGTGTGTTGTTGCTAGTGCTGGTGTTGGCATGTGTGTTGTTGCTAGTGCTGGTGTTTGTTGTTGCATTGTATTTGTAAACACTCATTTGTTCTGAGGATTTTCTTGTCCAAGTATTTCATTTGAAACGGCAATAAGCTAAAGAAATGATGTCTGCTGAAGATCTAATTATCTCTTTTTCATTTTGTTCCTCTAACAATTAACAAGTTTCCTATATTATAACGTGTAAATTGTATATATCCCTATATAGAAAAACAAAAATACAAGCAACTATATACATATATATAGATAGATAGATGTTAAATCGACTTGTCAAAGAAGAGAGCAAGCAAGACTACCTATGTATACCACGGCCTGTAGGGTTGTATAGGAGGACCCAATACCACTTATATAAAACCATGATAAAATAAATATTAAATCGCCAGTTAAATGTTAAAATCGTGATATGCACCAGTTAAATAGATTATACATATATTTTAAAAGGTAGTAACTAGTATATAGCTGTGAGTGTATATATATACATGATCAATAAAAGAGTTGCATCTACATATATAGTACTGCCTCCACATAGTAACATGATAGCACCTCGTAGTCACCAGACAGCATGGAATGGATAGCCCTCAGAGAATTGCTGCAACACGAAATGTAATGACAATTTATTTTTCATTGAGGCAAACTTGGGACACGGGCAAGTAATTTTGAATGCTTTTGTAGGGTAGTTAATGATATGCTGCTGTGTTGCCTTGTGAGTATCATTGGAACATGAACATAATCATGCAGTTATTTCCCTAAACAGAAGGGACATCGCCGATCATTAAAAAAGGCTTCTTTTCTTCCTTGGAAGACTACACCAAGTTTAGTCTGGATATGTTCGGTGGGTTCCTGAGAAGATAAAAGGACGACCATTCCTGATTTGCATATTAAAGGCAGGTGACTCATTGACTTTCCCCAAGATGATGTACGCTGCATAAAATGAACATACTCCCCACTTGGGGCGAGCAAGACAAAAATTGTGTTTTTTGGTGCTAAACATCGAGTGTTGAGGGAAGAAAATGAGTGAGTTCAAATACTTTAATTAAGGATTCTCTTTAATTAAAAGCTGAACTCTTATGTTGAAATCCTACAGTGTTGTTAGATCTAGCCAACCCCAAGAATAGCTGAACATTTAATACAGGACTGATTTGTATATTATTGATGTCATTGTGATGTTTGGATCTTGATTGAAGTGTAGTGTGCTTCCCATCATCGAAGGGAGCTGCTTGTAAGTATAACTCCTCTATAACTTTGATCGTGATATTCCTTGCACTCCATTTCATTTGTCCTTGTTCTTCCTGCTCAATTATCCCGACTCAGACTATACGTCAAAAAATAGACATTTCCCCCCCCCCCCCCCCCCCCCCCTTCTTTTTTTCCCTTCTTTCAAACTGTTTTTTTTGTCTGTACACAGAACAAGAAGTACAAAGAGAACACATCTTGCATGATATTTGCCCTAATTTGAACTATATTTTTCTCATTTTTTCAAAAAATTTTTGGTCGTACTCCTACACTTCACAAAAAAATGATAATTTTTATATCACTGGATAGCTAGTCTAATTATCTGTTTAATGTACGTGCTAACTTTTTAATTGTTATAAGTATTATATAGCAAGTTATGGTGATTTGAAGTGGTGAGGTTTGGGATTTTTCCTGGTGTTTTCCAGTTGCCAAAAGCGGTGGCCTGCCACTCAAAAACCACTAATGTGTTCATATATTGCAGATTAGGGCCTCCTTTATCAGCTGACCAAATCTGGGACTTTGGTCTTGATAATTAGGGCAGTTATGAACTTTACTGCAAGAGAGGTCAACTTTTTTAGGAATCTTGATGTATCTTCCAAGAAAATATGTCTGCAGAGACATTCAACATATCATTAGGAAGCACAAAGCATAAGGAAATGGGGGAATAAAATTACCTGCATAGTGTATACAACAAAAGTTATACTTTGGTCCCCCCCCCCCACCCCACCACACACACCCCGGGGGGACTACACATGAAATTTTCAATTTTATTTTATGATTATTATATTTTAAGTTCAAACTGTTGTTGCATCTATCTACTTGCTAAAGTTTTAGAGATATTATAGGATGCTTCATTTCAATGTTATGGTGATCTACTTCATACATTTCTTTGACGTGTACAAACATTCAGCTGTAAAGGAAAATTTCACATATATATACATCTAACATTTTTCATCATTGTTATATGTAGATACAAGCACAGAAAAACTCAAGAAAGTCATGGAAGTAATAAAAAAAACAGATCAAGGAATTGCTAAAACTTGTAAAAGAACATATTTTGTCAAGTTATTTCACTGCTATTTCACTGCTAACTCAAACATTTCGTTTTCCAAACTTGGACTGCTTATTCCCACAATTAATGGAAATATTTCTTGTGGCGAGAATAACTTTAAAACCCTTTGCTCATTTTTTTGGCTGTGTATGTCATTTGAGAGCTCTTTTAGTACTCTGTGATATATATCCATGAATCAGATTTTTGTTTACTGCAAGGATTGCCAAGAGATGGTGGTTAGAAGAGGTGACCCCTAGTTTTTACCAGTTTTTCAGACTCTGTAGTGTGTAACTAATCAACATGACAACATATGGTAACTTTGGTCCATGGAAATCACTGAGACACTCCTTAGCAAGCCACACACCAATTATGACTATATGACTTCAAATCGTTAGGCAGCTAGGTCTGCCACAAATATCTTGGAGTCACCTCGATGTTTCTGCATGTATCTTCTGAGAAAATTTGTCTATGGAGATATTTAACATTTTATTAAAAAACACAGAGTAACAAAGACTTTAATTACCTGTGTAGACGAAAGAGAAAAAAAAATTATGGCAATTAGAAATAGGTACAACTGTTTTGTGGTTTTGACATATAGTCCCCCCTTAACAGTAATCCTCTTCATTTAATTTTAGTGAAATGAGGCTACACCAAAACTGGTGCTTGTCCTTCATTTCTTAATCAGCTTTGAGATTTCAATCAGAACATCAAGTGCTGACTTCATCACCTTGGATTGCTTAATGCAGTCGTTCACCCCCAAGTTGAGAGTGTGCCCGTAGCAGTGGGTATAAATTGCCCGGGGTTCAGCATCGGTTAGGATTTTGGCCACACCTTTTTTCACCCCACTCATTGCACTGGCCCCATCGTAACACTGACCACGACAATGTTCTATCTTCAAGTTCATCCTGAGAAGACTATCTTTGATAGACACCAATGACGCTGCAGTGGTAGCTAGTGGAATACAAACCAATGAAATCTTCATGCACCTCGAGTGCCTCATCGACCCAGCGAAGTACGAGGACAACTTGTTCCTTGTTTGACTGGTCAGTCGTTTCATCTACCATCACTGTGTAGTGGGGACAGCTGTCTGGATGTTGGAAGCAACATTACGGAGAATTTGGAGTGCCATAATGGAGAGGAGTTCGTTCTGCACTTCTGCACAAGTATACTTTAGCTGCTGCCTCTCCAGAAAATTGCTCATTGCAGAGTAGTCTTCACCATGAAGAACAAGCAGCTGATGGAGGTTGGAATCTATTCCTTCGCCAGCTCCTCGCAGAGCAAGCCCTTGGCGAGCAATGAAACGCACAGTTGACAACACCTTCAGTAGATCTCGCGGTTTGCTCGCTTTTCAGAAGCAGCTTGTCGTGACAGCATGTCTCCAACATCAGCTGTAGAAGCAAGGGCAGCAGCACAGACCTTGTGGAAGTTAGAGCTTTCATGCTTGGAAAAGCCACATGTGGCATCCTTCCAGTTAGCAAATCCCTTCAGAAAGGCTTGCTCTGTCACACCAGTAGCAACAGCTCTACCATCCAGTAGTGCCGTGAAGCACCGAGCAGCATCCTTCCCAACATCGTAGTGCAGCCACTTAAACCTGTTAAACCTGTTACCAGGTAGCCTGAAATGAACGGTACACTGGCACACTCTTACCAAAGCACCGAGAGAAGAGAAGACAATATGCTTAGGCTGAAATGGCTCGAGTGGCAAGTCCCCAATGTCTTTGGAATTGATAGCTCTCAGTCTGGTAGCCATGCTTGCCTTGATGATCTTCACAGCTCTATTGCTACGGCCTACGGGTCAGCCTCGTGGCCTTTGACCTCTATAAGGAAGAAGAAGAAAAGTTGAAAAAATGGGGGGAGGGGGGAACGGCGGTTTGTACCAGCTGCACCATTGCCGACGCCCCTGAGTTGCCGACGCCCCTGAGGTAGTTGGGGGTTGGGTAATAAATCTCGGAAGCTGTCAACCTTGTTCAGTGAAACCCCTGCTTTCAACATTGCAGTGACTACTTTAACCCTATATGCACGAGTTGAATCGGGTAAAGTCTCACCAACAGGGTGGAATTTGCTGTCAAACATTTTGAGAGCTTGAATAATATTACCTTCCTGTTGACCATTCTAGACTAGCCTCTTCTTTCCTCTTTCATGCTTTTGGGATTTCACATGGGACTCTTAAATACTTTTATTGGTGGCAACTACCTCTCGGCAAGCACAACAAAATAGCTTTTTGTTTCCTACAGAGAAATGTTCATCAGGATATGCCTTGACATGGTCAGCTGGCACAACATTCTTTGGATTCGTAACTACTCATCCCCTACTTCATTTTAGACCGACCAATAGAGGAGGGTTCTGGCTTATTTTTATTTTTCTAGCCAAGTCTGAAGAAGTTAGTGAGCGAAGTCTGCTTAGTAGAGACACAACACTAATAGCAGAATCGGAGCTTGACTTTAACTGATTGCTGCTCTCAGTATCACTGCTCACAATACAGCTACAACTTTCTTCGCTTCGCTCCAAGCTTGACTCAGGCTCTGATTCCCTTGAATCTGCCATAAAAACTTCTGCCATATTGTTAGCACATGTACCTAGTTCACTCTAAATAATGCTGTTATTGAAATCGCCTGCCAGACACTTTACCCAATCACAATGCAGTATGGAGCAAACTCAAGAAAACAAGAGGAAAAAACAAGAGGAACAGCAGAAGTAGCTACCTATTATTCTTTTTGGGGGGTCTGTATGTTAGCCTATTATTCTAGCATAATTCTCAGTTCTTTTGGCTACCTATTATAATAGCTAGCATAATTTGTCAATGCCTAATCGCAGCACATTTGCTTGAGTTGACTGATAGCCTCCATGTTGAGCACCACAAAGGCAAGGCGTCCAGGACTTGCTGCAAATGAGTCTGACTGTCTGTGTTTCTTATCTCTGTAGGATCTTTGTATAATCAGCGAATAAATTAGTTGAGGAAATGGCATGGTATACTTGGGGTATCATTTACAAATATAAGGAACAAGAAATGTCCAAGAACACTTCCTTGTGGAACACCTGATCTCGCTGGAAGTAGATCAGATGAAGTTTCTTCGACCATCACGAGGTGTGTAGGATCCATTAGATAAGCCCTGAACCAGCCCCTCAGGGGTCCAGTTATGCCCACTAGCCAAAGCTTATAGTGTAAGTTCAGGATGAGGAATGGTATCAAACGCTTTTTTGAAGTCAAACAATATCACATGGTTCCTTGTTCTCGATTGCTTTCATGATCACAGAAAAGGTGGACAGAAACTGGGATAGACATGAATGGTTCTTCAAAAAATGAATATTAGATACAGTAGTGGAGCCAAATAAACTCCAAAACTTTGGTTAAGCGACAGGATGGATATTGGTCAGTAATTGTGCACTGTTGAATTAGTACTACTTTTATAATTTTTGTGATTGTCCATTTGATTGGATTGTACACACGAATCAATGCAAAAGGTAAGGAGATGAGATAGTTTCAGAATGAGAGGGCTCACATTATCAATGCCAAGAATCTTATTAGTTTCAAGAGCCTTGACAACGTCAGACTCATTGATGGATATGTGGTGCAATTGGTCTGTGGGGGATGGAAGGTTTTCCAGAGAAGGGAGAACAAGAGCACTGGTGGTAAGAACAGAAAAGGAGGGGGGGGGGATTAAAAACTTCAATTGCTTGCTTTTTAAATTTGTATTACTATAATAGGTCAACTTGCGTGTGAATGGTAGTCTGCTCTATCTGCTTGAGGAGCTTTTCGGTGACATGTGGGCCTAGTTCAAACACATGGGCCTATGAGTTGCTGGCTCCAGTCAACTGCCAAGAGCTCTGGGAGATACCCCCGTGTCATTGCCAGCTAGTTCCAGTCCAACACCACGTGGGAATGAGTCAGGTGTAGTTGCTCCTCATTTCTCAAAGCTGTGCTTAATGCACTGAAGAAAGTCCTAGAACCTCGAGAGAGAGAGAGAGCTGGAAGCTAGTATCCATCGGATTAAGTGTGGTGGCGAGGAATGACCTTTCCATGTGGTGTCGCCTCCTCCAGTTTGTGTATCGCTGTATTAGGCTGCTGCCGAGAGGAGGGAAAAGGTGGAATTTAGCGACAGCCGTAAACAACCTTGGAAGGGAAGAAGCTTATGCTGATGCTACATCTGGGAAGCCTAGCCGTTGCTCCAGGAGACCGATTTTCAACAATAATCCCCTAGAGCTCTTGTCTTCAAAGGTGACATCCAAGCTGGAAGAAGGTGACGTCAAGGGCGCCGTCAGGCTTGCATGTGCTGAGGATGTTTTAGCTGATCACTCGCCTGATACTCTGGAAGCCTTGATGCAGAAGCACCCTGCAGCTCACTGGATTCTTCCATAATGATATCCCCGGACCCTTCCTCATTCTCTTTCTCGGTCACCGAGGCCATCATCACTCAAGCCATACATTCCTTCCAAAATACAACATCTCAAAGACCTCACGGGTCCGTCCGCTGGTGAAGGTGGCCATTCACCTGAGGGCGCTCACTTCTTTGGTATCTCTGATCCTAAGAGGTGACACCTGTATCCCCCATCCGTCCTCATTTCTTTGGTGCCTCACTGGTAGCTCTGCACAAGAAGGATGATGGGGTTCACCCTATCGGGCTGTAACCAGCCTGCGCAGACTTGCTGCTAAGTGTGCTTGCATTCATGCCATGCAAAAAGTTCCTGATTTCCTGGCCTATAGGCAGTTCGGTTTTGGAGTGACGCGGGGAGTTGAAGCGGCAGTGCATGCTGCTCACATCTACCTCCAGAACCTCAAGGAAGACCAAGTGATCATGAAAGTGGTCATGAAAGTGGACGTCAGAAATGCCTTCAACAGTATTCACCGGGACCCGAGCTTCTCCCTTTTGTCCACTCAGTATACTGCTCGCCATCTTTACTCTCGTGGGGTAATGAAGTGGTGCTGTCCTCAGAAGGGGTTCAGCAGGGCGACCCGCTGGGACCCCTCCTCTTTTGCCTGACTATTCAGAAACTGTGTGCAAAGCTGAGGTCAGAGTTCTGTGTTTTTATTTGGATGATGGAACTCGGGGAGGCAATGTAATTCGTGATCTCAAGACCATTGAGGTTGAAGCAGGTGCTCTGGGCCTTGAGCTAAACAGAGGAAAGACGGAATTGATCTGCAAGGATCCTACCTCTCGAGGGATCGTCCTCGTTGCTCTTCCAGGAGTTAGCATCATTAACCCAGAGAATGCCAATCTCTTGGGCTCTCCTATTGGAGGGTTACAATCAGTGGATGCATGTGTAAGGGAGAAGACAGAGCTGCTGCAGTTGATGGGTGATAGACTTTGTCATTTGCAATCACACGATTCTATCACATTGTTGCGTCACTCATTTGTAATCCCTAAGATGATGCATATTCTCCGCTCTGCTCCCTGTTTCTCTTCCAGTCATCTCCCAGCCTATGACCACCTTCTCAAGTCGATCCTCAGCAATATCACTAATATAGATTTTCAGAACAATGACCCTTCTTGGCTACAGGCCACCCTTCCAGTGAACCATGGGGGGATTGGAATAAGGAGTGCGGTTCATCTGCCTTTTTGGCTTCTCCTGATGGATCGTCCAATCTCATTCACCATATCCTCCCCCCTCGGTTTAGTGCTGTCCAGTACCCTGAGATTGAGGTTGCCCTTTCACTCTGGGGTGATGACCTTGTCTTGCCTCCTCCAGCCCCGCCTGCTTCCCATCAGCAGAAGTCGTGGGACATCCCTCGTATTTTGGAAAGGACAGGTCACTTTTGCGGAATGCTAGTGACCCCAATACCAGAGCTCATCTCCTCGCAATGTCTGCATGTGAGTCAGGTGCCTGGCTTAATGCCCTGCCAATCTCCTTACTGGGTCTCTGAATGAGCGATGATGTAGTTCGAATAGCAGTTGGGCTATGTCTTGGAGCACCCCTGTGCCTGCCACACTCTTGTAGTTATTGTGAATCGGATGTCGACCAGTTTGGCACGCATGGGTTGAGCTGCAGGCACAGTCAGGGAAGGCTTTCTCGCCATGGTGCTTTAAATGATATCATCCCACCGGTCATTAACTGCTGCAAATGTCCCTTCCCGGCTGGAGCCCTCAGGTCTGCTTCGGTCCGATGGAAAGAGACCTGATGGCATGTCCATCATTCCATGGTCAAGTGGTAGACTCTTGGTATGGGATACAACCTGCAGTGACACCTTTGCCCCATCCAACCTTTTGGCTGCAGTCACTGAGGTTGGTGCAGTGGCAGCCCTGGCGGAGATTTTGAAGGGTGAGAAGTACGCCCACCTGGACTCGGCATACAAGTTTGTACCTGTGGCGGTAGAGATGTGTGGATCCTTTGGGCCTCAAGCAAAGGCATTCTTCAGGGAGTTGGGATGCCGCCTGAGGTCAGTGACTTACGAAGAGAACTCCCATCAACATCTTCAACGGATTTCTGTGGATGGGAATGCAGCCTCAGTAATGGGATCTTTGCCATCAGGGTTGGGGACGAGCCATTTCCCTAGTCATCATTTGAACTTGAGGGGAAGGGGGTTCTATAAACTATATGAATAAAAATTGCATCTAATAAGGAAAAGAATTATTAATAAAGAACGAGTTAAAGATTTTTTGAGTGGATATTTAATCACAGCAGATTGGTGAGTAATAGGGTACAATGAGGACTTTGGATGAGATAATAAATAAGATATCTGTATATATAATTTACCTGAATTAGATGGAAGGCAGAAATTAGGTTAGATTCATGTTCTTATTATATCAACTACTGAAGACTTGACTCGACAGAAAGTAGCTTGGACTCTTCATGAATGGTGGGTTTACATTCTTGACGACGACAAAGGGTGGTAACATTTTCCAGTTGATGTCAGATTTCTGAGCTAAACCATCGAGGAGGAGAAGGTGAACAAACCGGGTTCTTTAATGAGGGACCTAATTTGTCGAGCATCTGAGAGCAGCACACATTGGCCAATGTTGACATGCAAGGGGTGATCTTGTAAACCAACTAGGTCAGCTTTAATGTAGTTCAGTTGAGTACAAAGAGGGGGAGGATGTAGCAGGTGGGAGGATGTAGCAGGTGGGAGGAGGATGTAGCAGGTGGGAGGATATAGCAGGTGTGTGGAGGATGTAGCAGGTGTGTGGAGGATGTAGCAGGTGGGAGGAGGATGTAGCAGGTGTGTGGAGGATGTAGCAGGTGTGTGGAGGATGTAGCAGGTGGGAGGAGGATGTAGCAGGTGTGTGGAGGATGTAGCAGGTGTGTGGAGGAAGTAGCAGGTGTGTGGAGGATGTAGCAGGTGTGTGGAGGATGTAGCAGGTGGGAGGAGGATGTAGCAGGTGTGTGGAGGATGTAGCAGGTGTGTGGAGGAAGTAGCAGGTGTGTGGAGGATGTAGCAGGTGTGTGGAGGATGTAGCAGGTGGGAGGAGGATGTAGCAGGTGTGTGGAGGATGTAGCAGGTGTGTGGAGGATGTAGCAGGTGGGAGGAGGATGTAGCAGGTGTGTGGAGGATGTAGCAGGTGTGTGGAGGAAGTAGCAGGTGTGTGGAGGATGTAGCAGGTGTGTGGAGGATGTAGCAGGTGGGAGGAGGATGTAGCAGGTGGGAGGAGGATGTAGCAGGTGGGAGGAGGATGTAGCAGGTGTGTGGAGAATGTAGCAGGTGTGTGGAGGATGTAGCAGGTGGGAGGAGGATGTAGCAGGTGTGTGGAGAATGTAGCAGGTGTGTGGAGGATGTAGCAGGTGGGAGGAGGATGTAGCAGGTGTGTGGAGGATGTAGCAGGTGGGAGGAGGATGTAGCAGGTGTGTGGAGGATGTAGCAGGTGTGTGGAGGATGTAGCAGGTGTGTGGAGGATGTAGCAGGTGGGAGGAGGATGTAGCAGGTGGGAGGAGGATGTAGCAGGTGTGTGGAGGATGTAGCAGGTGGGAGGAGGATGTAGCAGGTGTGTGGAGGATGTAGCAGGTGTGTGGAGGATGTAGCAGGTGGGAGGAGGATGTAGCAGGTGTGTGGAGGATGTAGCAGGTGGGAGGAGGATGTAGCAGGTGTGTGGAGGATGTAGCAGGTGTGTGGAGGATGTAGCAGGTGGGAGGAGGATGTAGCAGGTGTGTGGAGGATGTAGCAGGTGTGTGGAGGATGTAGCAGGTGGGAGGAGGATGTAGCAGGTGTGTGGAGGATGTAGCAGGTGGGAGGAGGATGTAGCAGGTGTGTGGAGGATGTAGCAGGTGTGTGGAGGATGTAGCAAGTGTGTGGAGGATGTAGCAGGTGTGTGCTGACTACATTGAATAATGATCAGATTTGTCATTGCAGGTATATAGATGAATCGATGGAGGTGATAGTGATTTTGCTAGGAGAATTTGTGAAGATTAGATGTTGGCCTTTTTGTATAGCTATATGTGGGGCCATTTACAAGTTGGACTACATTGTGAGTTAATAGGTTATAAAAATAAAGATAAAGTGGATGCATGCAACATTGACTAATTAACATCTGAAATCTCCAAGTAAGATGATGTGTGAAGAACTGGGTAGGGATGATACCACATCAAAGTATCCAATAGTAGGAAACATGGCCAGAAGGAGGGACACACACAGCAAATGAAAATATAAGTGGGCGAAACAAAGTTAATTATTTCTAGTGACAGTCTCATTCAGTATGTGGAGGTTCAAGGCTATACCCGATTAGTCTGCCACACTTTGTGTCTATTTGGAGTTAAAGCTTCTTGATACCCAAAAGTAATATTCAAGGTTTAACTAATGTTCAACTTTGTTATGCTCCTTCTCTTATAGAAATATGAACATTCGATTGTAGAAGTCTTGCAAGAGTTTAAGGAAGCTTGCCAATCATGGTGACACCAAGCGCTGATTTATTTTGAACACAATGATGTTTAGCTAGCTAGCTATCTTGCTATATAGACCACTATATCTAACAGGTTAGGGTTGCTTGTACACACACTGGATCTTCATCACCAAAACCAACATTAATCACATACTCACTGTGGACTTGAGCATATCATAGCTCATTGGAGAGGAAACAGGGGGGAAGTTCTTATTGGTAGGATGGCAAAGGAGTTCCGCAATAGGAGAATACGATCATGAGCTGTAATTTGTTGCAATCTGCTATCCATAACCTCGAGGGCTTTGAGCTTATCCTCCAGGGAAGCTGAAATGCAGTCAGCATCCCTTGAGGAGAGCACAGAAAGGTAGAGCATGATGGGTCATTGAGTCATGATGACTGTCCCTCTCGTTGGGTCATTTCAGATATTCTCAGACTTCTGATTGTTCAAGCTCAAGCCAATCTCTATCTATGTCTCTATGACCTCCTAGTCATGCAGAATCTCTTCTGCAGGGCCCTAGGGTAATATTCAAGTACAACACACAAAACTCTGAGAAGACAAGAAGGTGCATGGTGGTGGATAGACGAGCAAAGAGGGTCCCCCTGTTGCCCACCCTCTGATGAATTGATTGCTCTCTGTCTGCCCAGAGAAGAGAAGATGGTGTGAAGTACACAGAGTGAACAGATGGGTAGATGCCAGGGGATAGAGCTTCAACAGCCTCCAAAGTTTGGTCCTTATGGACAGAGTTAAAGGCATTCTTGAAGCCTTAGCTGGTCTAGCCAGTGGTTTGCAAGAACCAGGGCAGCACTTGTCCACAGCTCCGTGCGTACGTACCAGCCCAGCAGCTGTCAGGGACAAGCCCCTGAGGCACACACTACAAACTCCACATGATACCTCATCAGCCATTTTAATTATTTTTTTGTCTTGTACGACTATTTTAAGCTGACATAAAATACTTCAAAGTTCCTCTTTCAATCATTTTTTAAAGCCAATTGAAAGAGAACCCTTGGTCTTGTTTCTTCTTGTCAATCAGCCACTTACAAGAAGTTACTCTGAGTAACACCAGAACTAACCAAATCATAGTTGTTATACATAGTCACACCTGGTTTTGTAACTTCGAGTAATCACTGCTTGCTGTTGGTGACTCAGCTTAATTATCACCAAACGAACATTAATAAGCGTAACCAACTGATACATGGGGTATTCATTTTACCTGTTGACTTGTCTGTTAACCTGTCACAAGAGTAAGTGGAAAAACAACCGATCACTTTATGCAATTTGATGCAATGCTATGCTTTGCGTGTTGGTCACGTGGAGTGGGATGCTGGCAGTGAACGTGTGGATTGTATGCTCCTGTGCAACACACATGAATACAACTGGGCTATGGTCACTGCCACTTTTTATCCACATGCAAATCACAATAGAATTATTCTACCAAAATGGAACACAAAGACTTACTGTGCAAATAGAGGAGACAGCAAGAGCGCCCATGACAGTGGAAAGATGGCAGCATTGTTTAGGTTTATGTAGAAAAAAATAGTCAGCAGACAATGCCTGAGCAAGTGACAGATGAAAGCTAAGTAGTGAACAAAATATATAGAGAGAGTGAACATGAAGGAGATTGCAGACAATCCTGTCAATAACATTAAGAAGGCAGGAAGATAAAAGGTTGACTTACCAGGAGGGAGCTGAGACAAACTAAACATGTCATATAAACTAGAAAAACACATACGAGGTTTGCCGGCAATTTTATTTCAACAGTACATGATACACAGTGCAAAAGTCTTCCTTGCGACCAAAAATGATTACCTCGTGTTTTGATATTTGTCGCGTGATCATTTAATTTTTACTCGTGCCGTGTAATAACTTATTCTTCTCCTGGTATGGTAAGAAATGAAATGAACTGAGATTAGCTAGTTCACCTACAGATATTCTGTTTGTCCTTTTGTCTTGTTTTTGTTCCATTTACAGAATTGAAAATGGAGTTGCTTCTAGTCTGGCTCAATGAAGCTTATCAGCGCCTGATGAAGCTGTTGCTACATCAGAGGGGTTTCAGGTGTGTAAAATGTGGTTTATGGACATCTTTGGGATGTAATATTGCATTTTAGCTACCAGCTCATGCCCGAGGGTCACTCTTCATGGGTTCTATTACTAGGTTCAAAATTAGACAGTTATGATGTTTGCACGTGCTTAGTAAACTCTCCAGTGGTCCATTTTGATAGCAAGCTCAATAGTTTGCTTGTGCTGTGACATTAGCCATTGCGCTTGTCTCTCTCTCTACCTGTTAGTGGTGACACAGTTCTTGTTTACTTAGCCCTTTAGCAAAGACTGGAGTTCACCCGGGGAACCTTGTGGGTATTTTAGAAGTCAGTGATCCGACGCATTCAACATAAGCATAGAATAGAATTGTAAGGTTGAGTGTAGATCATAGAGGCAAGGGAACCTAAGTTTAGATCATAGAGGCAAGGGAACCTAAGTATAGGATCATAGGCAAGGGAACCTAAATGCAGATCATAGAGGCAAGGGAACCTAAGTTTAGATCATAGAGGCAAGGGAACCTAAGTATAGGATCATAGGCAAGGGAACCTAAATGCAGATCATAGAGGCAAGGGAACCTAAATGCAGATCATAGAGGCAAGGGAACCTAAGTTTAGATCATAGAGGCAAGGGAACCTAAGTATAGGATCATAGGCAAGGGAACCTAAATGCAGATCATAGAGACAAGGGAACCTAAGTTTAGATCATAGAGGCAAGGGAACCTAAGTATAGGATCATAGGCAAGGGAACCTAAATGCAGATCATAGAGGCAAGGGAACCTAAGTTTAGATCATAGAGGCAAGGGAACCTAAGTATAGGATCATAGGCAAGGGAACCTAAATGCAGATCATAGAGGCAAGGGAACCTAAGTTTAGATCATAGAGGCAAGGGAACCTAAAGGATCATAGGCAAGGGAACCTAAATGGAGGCAAGGGAACCTAAGTATAAGATCATAGAGGCAAGGGAACCTAAGTTTAGATCATAGAGGCAAGGGAACCTAAGTATAAGATCATAGAGGCCTAAGTGCAGGATCATAAATGTGAGGGTGGTAATTGAGGATAATTATTATGAAGACAAAGAGAGAAAAGAGAAAGTATCAAATGAAGGACTGAAGTGGAAATAAGAGCAGACAGCAGCAGACAAGAGGCAAAGAGAAAGAAAGTAGAGAGGCAAGGAAGAACAGAAGAAAAGGAGGGAGAAAGACTCCAAAGGAGAAAGGAAGGGTAGAAATGTAAATATCCTCTCTCCAGCTCCAAGTTAGAGTGAATATGCAGAACAGTCAATATCATAACCAGGTCTGTTTAGGACAAGACATGTTAGCATGCCACATCAAGCAATGAGCTAGGTTGTTCAGATGGTGAGGAGGTTCATACAGCATGTGAGCACTGTCATCAGAGAGTGTCATGACAGAAATATTAGATAGACAGAGAGGTTTGGGATCAATGGTGTACCATGTTTATTGTGTGTACAGAAACAACCATCACTAGTTCAATGGATGTTCACTTCAAAACATTTACCCATCACATTTGTTATGCTGCCTCACAATGTTTCATCTTGTGCTCCTAATAAATCTCTACGAGTTTTTTTAAACACCATCTGAGGAGCAGAAATATGAAGTGATGTCATTTCTAGACTTTATTTAGAATAAACAGCATGCTAGACTGTTTTAGAATGGAATTACACAAAACTGACTTATCCTTTGTGAGCATACAATTCATGAAAATGGACAAAATATGGTAATAATACGTGCACTTGCACTAGAAGTTTTAGGGGTTAGTGGCAATGATGAAGTTTGGTCTAGATAAGTCTAACCTGCAACTTGCTATACTGTTGGCCTACAAACAACTGGCACTGAACTAGCATATAGCTATCTGTATGGACATCAAATTGGATTTATAGATACAAAATTAAAAGTAGTACAAAACATTACTCATTGCGGATATTATTTTTGTGTAAATGTGTGTCATATCTGCAAGTACAGATTCATCTCCAGCCTCTGGCTGCACGTGATGGCAGCACCCACAGTGGTTGGATCCACATGATGATGATCTGATGGGAACCTCAAATGGGGAACGGCAGAACTTGATGAATATAGACCATTATTACATTATTAAAATAAATAAATAATAATATCGTTTTTTGTTGTATTTCCCAGTTCAATTATCTAATATATATATATATATATATATATATATATATATATATTAATAATATTAAAATAATAAGGATCCCATCCAATCACAAGTCAGAATCAAGATGGGGCTAATCACAAGGCAGAGTCAAGGTTGGTCTTGGGTGTAGGTCTGCCTTCACAGATACTATGCCAGAGCAGGCTTCTACTTTACTTACTAAAGTAACAATACCAGGTACTGCTTATGATGCATGTAGTCACACGTGTCTAGTGGTGGTGGGACAAAGACACACTGGGAAGGAGCAGTTTCCACCAAGATGGAGCACAACCGCCCTGCCTCACTTAGCACAACTATGGTTGGCAGTGTGCGTGTATCAACACCAATTTACTTACAGGTTTGCACATACACAGGCCAAACAGGGGGATGTGATGGAAGAGCACCAAGACACACACCCATTGCCCAAGTATGCACTCCACCTAATTTGTATACTACGAGTGACTATCCAGAAGGTGGGCGGTGTCACCTGTTTACTGTGCAGATACGTATGCACCAACTGAGCAACAAGGTGACATGCCCCAAGGCAAGGTACACCCTAGTCAGGTCACTATAGGACCTTCACTCTATGGCCACTAAGTTAAAACTATGTTGTAGGTAAGGTTAGTTCGCTACATGACCTTCACATACACTAGGTTACAGGTAGGTAAGGTGAGGTCACCATGTGATCCTCACCATATGCTCATTAGAAGGCAAGTGTATAGGAATATATTATTTAGGATGTGATGAACAGGACTAGTTGGGTCTTGTGGTAGCGAGTGAGTGAGGACCATAAGAGGCAATCATTCCATACTCCAAAAGCACATGACGTCAGCTACAGTTCATGCCTAGTGCTCAACCTGGTGGGTGTGTCCTCACAATAATAAACACACATCAAACAGTGTGAAATCAAATAGTAGATGAGTGCAAGTCGAAAGTAAGCACATGATGTTGCCCATAACTGGTGCTCGTCTAATGGATGATTTTGCTGCATCTCTCAGACTTACATAAATAATTATATGGTAATATATATATAGAGAGAGAGAGAGGTTGCAGATCTTCCATGCATACGGATCATTCCTCACAATACGAGGTCAATCCATTTGTTGTTTTGCAGACCACGACTCAGATGTGATTAAGAGCCTATGAACAATACCTAGAGCCCTTCAACAACGCCCGCAATTCCTCTCTTACATCCACTGACCTGTCTGCTGGACTTCAACACAGAGGAAGGTGCAGTGTCCGGCTTCATTAGTGAAATCCACAGCTTATCCATCAAATTTGCATTGCAGGTGGTAGCCAAAAAAAAAGGCATCAGTCCCTTCCCTCAAGGTGGTTGGTGAGACCGACTGCTCATCATGCCTACTCAAATTGTGGACTGCTTGTTCACTATCCTAGTGAGGGATTCAAGTATTTGAAGTATTAAAAACCAAAAGATCCCTTCTCTCACTAGAAGGGCACTGTATTCTTCCGGCACCACTGAAACCTGGGCTGCTTATCGTAGATATAGAAATAAATCTCTCTCCCTCCTCCGCTCTGCAAAACCCCGCTTCTTCCTCAACATTTCATCCTCTCCAAACTCCAGCTCCTTCTGGAGAGTCATTCTAAAAAAATGGGCAAAAATATATCCTCTATTCCTACTCTCACTTACCAAAACCTACACGTCCTCCCAGTCTAAAGCTGAAGCTCTCAACCACTTCTTCTCCACCTGTTTCAATAACTCTTCTGCCCCTCTTAGCGACCACCCACCCTCTCTCCTCCTCCGTTCCAGTGCCCACAAAATCTACTCTGCTCTCCCGACAAGATCACTAGCCTTCTCTCAAGCATACCTTCTGATAAATCTGCTGGCATGGACTCCATTTCTGCCACAATGGTCAAACACACTGCTTTCTCTATATCCACTTCGCTTTCTCTCATCTTCAACTCCTCCCTCTCCACTGGTCTGCTACCCACTGACCGGAAACAAACATTCCCTAGTTGTTCCTATTCCCAAGACATCTCCTGCATCATCCTCGCCTACTGACTACCGCCCCATCTCTCTTCTCTCTCTCATTAGCAAAGTTTTTGAACGCCACCTTTTAATTATTTACTTAATCATGTCACTACGCAAAACTTTTTATCTAACAGACAATTTGGCTTCCACCCTGGATTCTCCTCTGAAACTGCTCTTCTCTCTACAACACAATCTTGGCTCTCTCCTCTCTAGATAGTAATAAATCCATATGTGCAGTATTCCTAGATGTAAAAAAAGCATTTGACTCTGTTCCACACAATCTTCTTCTTAAGTACCTTGTCATCTCTTAACATTCCCTCCCACCTTCTTTGTTGGCTCCGCTCTTACCTCACCGCTCGCACACAAAGTGTTATCATCTCTGGCTCCTTTTCTTCTCCATGTCATGCATTTTCTGGAGTCCCCCAAGGATCCATTCTCGGTCCTCTTCTCTTTATCTTATACATTAATGGCATCAGCAAGCTTGCACTTTCACCCTCTTCTACACTAATCCTCTATGCAGACGATATCCTTCTATCACACCCCTTTGATTCAACTTCCTCTCTTGACTTAGTGTACAATCTGACATTTTTCTAATTTCTATCTCCCCGCCTTCTAAAGTTTAACTCTAATAAAAGCAAATATATGATAATTTCACACAAATCTTCTGCATCACTGCCTGCACTCATCCTCAACAACACTCCACTTCAACTCGTCCCCTCGTTTAAATACCTAGGTGTTACACTGACATCCAATCTCTCCTGGTCACTTCACATAAACCATATACGTTCTAAGTCAAGAAAAGTATTAGGAGTAATTTACCGCAGCCTCTACTAACACCTTTCTACCTGCACGCTTCTCACACTTTACATTGCTCTGGTCCTCCCTCATCTTACCTACTGCTCCACTGTTTGGGCGCCCTCTCCTTCTTCAGCAACTCCAAGTCTTTGGAACGTGTTCAACATTTCGCTCTCCGACTCTGCACACAAAACTGGTCTTCTGACTATTCCTGCCTCCTCTCCACCCTTAATCTTCCTAATCTTTCAAACATGCGTGACCAAGCCAAGCTCATCCTACTCTACAAGATTATACACAACCTCATCTATCTTCCTCCAGAATTCATCCAACCAGCCTTAATTCCTCTCAGAACCTCTCGCCGTTACCACCCATCAGATGTCTTAATTCCATTTTCTGCCATTTTGTTCCCACTGCCACAGCACTATGGAACTCTCTTCCACCATACATCATATCCTCTTCCTCTCTTTTGTCATTTAAACGTTCAGTTAAGAAATCAAATCCTCACATGGTCTTTAACTACTATACACACTTGAAACTATCTTACAATTCATATATCTGCTACATGCACATTCTCTTACTCTATTTGTAAAACTCAGGATTAGCTTTTGCTATCGAGATTGTATTTTTTTCTCCTCTTGGGTTTGGGTTATGGGTTTGGGTAAAAATTAAAAAAATATTAATTTAAAAAAATCTCGAGTTATGAGCCAAGTATTGCTTTCACCAAGTTGCTATTTCCTGATGACCTCACTCAATGTCTGGAGGTTTTGTCAGCTTCCTCATAATCTTCATTCACATCCATCCAGTCCATTGCTTAGGAAATCCAGTTTTGTAACCATGCATAAGCTGGGCACCTGTCAAGAAGACAAGAGTCTGACTTGTGTCCAAGTCCTGGGGGTCCACGCCCTCCCCACTGGTAGCTGTGTCAACTGAGAGCTCGTTGACATAAAAAGATACGAAACAAAAGGCCTGGCAATGATGCTTCTGCTTACCACACAATGCCTTGCATTTTTTACTAGTAACTACAAGTACATGTGTTCAGTTGTTCAAAGGAGCAGTGGAGAGGACCAAAATACACATTCATAACGCACCCCATTTGGCTAGGCAATTGGTAAAGGGTCTCAGTGCCCGCTCACGCGCGGAGCTTCCAATTTGCTCATCTAAAAAATGAATGGCGCCTAGCCAACAGCCATGTGGATCTTGTATGGCAGAAACTGAAAATTAGGAGAAACTGAGGGATTAAGAGTTCAGGGAAGACCCTGGAGGAGTCCATGGAAAGGAGGAGACACGAGAAAAGAACGAGTATGTGTAATATCCTGTCTCTTTTGTTGTGTTGAACTCACAGCTTCACAGCTTCGTGTGTGTGTGTCTGTGATAGAGTTTACTGGCTGTTCTGTGGTGTCTAGGTGGTCGTGCACATGTGGAGAGAAGTGGAGGTAGAGGTGTATTGGCAACAGAGGAGGACTATGGTGACTATGTCACTCGCTGTATCTGTGACTTCAAACATGATGATGGATACATGATATGCTGTGACAAATGCAGGTAAAGGGTGATTCTCTACTCTCAGCCATGTTATATGTAGTCACATGACTGTCATATGACTGTAGTGTGTGGCAGCACTTGGAGTGTATGCAAGTTGACCCCAAGAACCTCCCAGAGAACTACTTGTGTGAGCTATGTGAGCCTAGGTGAGTGCTTTTTGTACCTTTATTACAGCAGGGCTGTCTCTCCCACACCAGATGTTGCGTATCCGTGGCACTACTGTGTGTTGTGTTGGAGTGTCAGTAATGTGTTCAACAATGTACTTGGTGGCTGTCATATTGAGGGGTAGAAATCGTGGCTACTGGTATGATGTCAACTACAAAGATTTTTACACGTGTATATATAAATGGTAGTAGGTGATAGTCGGATACGTTGGCCAAGCTGGTGCGGTCGAAATATTTGCGCTGAGCTCTTACCTGTGACTATTCTGATTCCTGCAGAAGGAAGCTTATCCTTATAGCAAGAACTCGACTTGTAAGCTTGTTTCTCCAGCACTCCATACGATACTGAAAGCTACATCATACGGTGTGTGTGTAGGTTCTACCCTGTCCACTTAGCTGCACCATTAACTGATCATTGTAGTGATTCTAATTGACAGGCAAAGTGGGCCTCGGAGGAGAGTTAAGGAGGGACCAGACATTTTTTTTTTGCAAAGAATATTTATTTCTAACTGTGTTTCATGTTTCAGTTCATTATTGTCAACCATTCTTGAGTTATGATTCTCTTTATGCTGCCATTTTATTCTATACCGGTTGAGAAATGGACGAGAAGAAGCATGAATAACATGGCTTCCCATGGAAGTGCATTGACGACATATAAATGTTTCCAAAAAAAATCTGTAGTTATATCACCTGAAAGTTTTTTATTTTCTCTATCATATGAATGATCATTTCTCATGAGATGGAGTGCAGTCTGTGTGAGCATGCAAGCACATAGTCTGTGCGAGCACCCTATGCAAGCACATTGTCTGTGCGAGCACCCTATGCAAGCACACAGAAGAGGCTCCTTTAACTGCACTTGAGGGCCTGGGCATTCAGTACACTTGAGGGAGTGCACTTGAGGGCCTAGGCACCCACTGCACTTGAGGGCCTGGGCACCCACTGCACCTCTTGCTTGCTGTGTTTGTTTAGCGGTCAAAGGTTTCAGAAAGGCCTGCTAGTGGGGAGTGACTCCTACGTTAGGAAGCTTCTCTCGTTACTTTGTTAAATGTTCTCGATATCCCAATCGTCCAAACTTTGTGCCCACCAATACCCGAGAGGGAGAAGACACTGAACGTGGGCCTGATAGTTGCCAATACTTGCTCGACCTGTTCTGCTATCCTGAGGTGATCGTGGTGACATGCCAAATATCCAAATGTTGCGACAACCGGTAGTTGAGCAGGGCACAGACAATTTCTTATGGGTACCGATCACCGACTGTTTGTACCTGGCTAGCTAGAAGGGAAGGGAATGGTTGAACTGCAAGTGCTGCAGAGCAGAGCTTGGAGAGTGTCTTGTGTGCGCATCAAATCTACAAATTTGTCTAGTTGCCAGCCATAGAAGAAAGACTGACTTCCAAGCAGGAAACCTAGGCATAGCTGAGGCTTAGCAAATAGAGGCCAGTGAAAACACAAGAGCAGGTGCTTGTTAGAGGTTGCACCACAAGTATCGTTGCTGGCGTTTGGTGTAAGAACTTGAGCAAACAAAGATTCACATTGCTATGCCACCCTGTGTCTTATACACAAAACCTACAGCAAAGAAATCCATCCAGGAGCGCCCTCTTCCCAAGAGCGAAGAGATTCAGAGAGATTCCAGGTAAGAGGTGCCTGCCTGTGTTCTCTGAGGGCCTCCAGGAACAGCAGTGGAGGCCAGGAAGAAACCGGTTGTTAATCGTTTTTCTCGCTTTCCCTGTCCAAATGGAAGTGGTTTCCTATCAATAGAGCAGTCGACCAGACTTGTGCGGATCAACCAGAGTAAAATAAATCTTATGATTTTTATTAATTTATGTTCTTAATCTTGAGCAATTCATCTTTGAAGCTGGTGGGATGTCAGTATTCATCATATGGCGAGGCTGCTAGTGTAGCAGAGCACTTGGACCTGTGGGTAATTCATCATATGTGACAGGATCTGACAAAAGGGACCTTTCGTAGAAATTTTGAAAATTGAGTTATTGATGTTAGGACAAATAACACACAATTGCCTATTGAATGGAACAAAAATTAGCTCTTAATTCCATTCTAAACCAAAGATATGAACCTCAGAATGTAAGAGGATTACAGCATTCATTTCGAGAAAACGCGGTTTGAAAGGGTTTGCTTACTAATCTCCGTGCACCTCCGCGCACGCTTAGTTCGATTTCTGAGGTAAGAAGAAATGCTTTTTTGTCTTGTCTACGGAGCAAGGACTACGCTGTGTATGTGTACAGGTAACTTTTAAGACCATTGTTGGTGTGCGAGTAACAAAAATAATAATAAAGAGTGAGAAAACACACACGATGTTTATCTAGCAGCTAGTAGCTAGCTAATGCCCAACCAGTACTTAGCGAATGCTCCACCAGAAGCTAGCGAATGCTCGGCCAGTAACTAGCGACTGCTCGGCCTGTAGCTAGCGAATGCTCGGCCTGATGCTCGGCCAGTAGCCGAGATAGCCAGTAGCTAGCTAATGCTCACCCAGTAGCTATAGTGCTTAGCCAGTAGCTATAGCTAATGCTCAGCCAGTAGATCACCCAGTAGCTAGAGTGCTTAGCCAGTAGCTATAGCTAATGCTCAGCAAGTAGCTAGTTAATACTCAGCCAGTCGCCATTATTCACAAACAGTTCTTTTTAACGCGCATTAACGAGGGACTTTCCCCTTTCTAACGAGGTTTTTCCCCCATTGTTCCGTATACGCAAGCAGTATTCTCTCAATTGCCCTCGCGTTACATACAAACGTAGGTCCGTCCACGTTTGACCAGCCATCTTCTAACAGCACGCTTGCATACAAGGAAGCAAGCAGAAGGTTCAAAACTTCACACAGAGGTAGAGGAAGGATAGTAGATACATGTAATACAAAAAAAAATTTTTTCTCAAAGTATGACTGCTAGACTATTTTTGGTTATAGCACAAAACTGTTTTTTCTACGAAAGGTCCCTTTTGTCAGATCCTATCACATATGGTGGGGCTGCTAGTGTAGAGAGCACTTGGACCTGTGGGTAATTCATCATATGGTGAGGCTGCTAGTGTAGCCGAGCACTTGGACCTGTGGGTAATTCATCATATGGTGAGGCTGCTAGTGTAGAGAGCACTTGGACCTGTGGGTAATTCATCATATGGTGAGGCTGCTATAGTGTAGCCGAGCACTTGGACCTGTGGGTAATTCATCATATGGTGAGGCTGCTAGTGTAGCCGAGCACTTGGACCTGTGGGTAATTCATCACATGGTGAGGCTGCTAGTGTAGCCGAGCACTTGGACCTGTGGGTAATTCATCATATGGTGAGGCTAGCAGAGTACTTGGACCTGTGGGTAATTCATCATATGGTGAGGCTGCTAGTGTAGAGAGCACTTGGACCTGTGGGTAACATCATATGGTGAGGCTGCTATAGTGTAGCCGAGCACTTGGACCTGTGGGTAATTCATCATATGGTGAGGCTGCTAGTGTAGCCGAGCACTTGGACCTGTGGGTAATTCATCACATGGTGAGGCTGCTAGTGTAGCCGAGCACTTGGACCTGTGGGTAATTCATCATATGGTGAGGCTGCTATAGTGTAGCCGAGCACTTGGACCTGTGGGTAATTCATCATATGGTGAGGCTGCTAGTGTAGAGAGCACTTGGACCTGTGGGTAATTCATCACATGGTGAGGCTGCTAGTGTAGCAGAGCACCAACCAGCTATTAGTAAATATGCATAAATATGCATGACCATGCATTATACCTGCACTGCAGTGAGAGTAGATAGAGTTATGCACAGTCACCTCCCCAGTTCATCCACCATTATAATGTAGACCCACTGATTTTCCATAACTAGTGGAAGGTATTAGTAACTGGATTCATTATTTTACATGATGTTTCAATGATTCTTCCTCGAGGGATTTTTTAAATGTAATTAGCAGTTTAATGTGGTTGGTTTAGCACACAATTAACATATGAAGTGTTTATAACCCACAATTAAGATTAAGTGTTTATAACAATTAATCAGGGTTGTATACAGAAATTTTGCCAAGGGGGGGCGAACTTGAGATATGGAAAAATAAGGGGGGGCGGAGAGCCTGGATGGTGCGGAAAGGGGACGTGCACCCCGGGCTTCCGCGTGGAGTACGAAAGTGTTTTACCCACAGGTATTTTTGCAGTACTAACTGTATATATAGCTGCTACTTATGATGGCATGCACTTTTTCTAAAATCTTTAGTACAACATTCCATCTTAAATATTTGCTGAAGTTGCATGCTACGGCAATCAGCATATATAGATTAGATATAGTCACTTGTCACTCGTATAATGGAGGTGGGCTTTTGTGAAATCGAATTATGTTGCATTCCATGCATTTTCTTACAAAATCATGGACAACAGGTTTCATACACAATTTTTCTCTAGTTCTCTAGGGGGGGGGGGGGGGTGGAAATGGACTTGGTGCCCTAATTTTTGTTAATAGTTTCTTAACATGTTCATAAGTCGTAAAAGGGGGGTCTGGGGGGAAGATCCCCCCATATTTTTTTTGCTTTTACAATGTCTGAGGATAGCTATTTTGACTGACTACCAATGGCATTATGCTATACCGAACTATGGCTAGACTGTATATATTTCTCATGATATTGTAGCTGCTTGGAAAAAGTGTCATGACACGATGACATCACACACCACCACGTGCTCTCCTTTGTAGGTTTGTCACTTCTTTTGTTTCTCCTTCTTTCCCACTCCCTCTCTCTCAGTATTTTTAACTCAGTCCATTATGTCATGGTCTTCAAGTCTAATCTTAGACATGATGTCATCACACGCCACCACGTGTTCTCCTTTGTAGGTTTGTCACTTCTTCAGTTCCCTCCTTCTTTCCCACTCTCTCTCAGTATTTTTAACAGTCCATTATGTCATGGTCTTAAAGTCATCACACACCACCACGTGTTCTCCTTTGTAGGTTTGTCACTTCTTCAGTTCCCTCCTTCTTTCCCACTCTCTCTCAGTATTTTTAACTCAGTCCATTATGTCATGGTCTTAAAGTCTCTATAAAAGAAACCTTACTAGCTGATTTCTCTTCATATTAATATGGATATTCGCTCATACTTTGCAAGTACTTCTCAAGCCTCTTCTCATGCTAATAGCAGCGATAGCGAAGATAGCAGAACAGATAGCTCTGAGCATGTCGAGGCATCTAGTCCTAGCCTTAGTCCTCCACCTTCAAAGAAAAGCAAGCAAAACAAACACCGCTCTTCTGTATCCACGAAGAGAAAATACTCTAAGAGCTGGGAGAAAGATTTCAGTTGGCTCTATTATGACGAGGATAGCGATGGTGCCTTTTGCAAGGTTTGCAAGCAATCTGGTCTGCAGCGTACTGGAGGAGTGTGGGTCACACAACCTTGCAGAAATTGGAAGAAAGCTGTTGAAAAAATGAAAGCTCATGCGAGAAGTGACTTCCATATCCATGCAACTCGAGCTCTTTTTGCAGCTAAAGGAGCAGCCAAAGGTGGAACAGTTGTACAGCAACTCCAGAATGTTTTAGCTCGCAAAAGAGCTCAGAACAGAGCTGCAGTGAAGTGCCTGATCCTACTCACTCATTTTCTTACGAAAGAACAAGTTGCACATTCGACAAAATTTGAGAAGCTGGTTGACGTGGTGGTTCGATGTGGCAGCCAACATTTGAAGCAATTCTTAGAAACTGCACCAAGAAATGCTGTGTACACATCAAGAGTGGCTGTGGTTGAATTCATCGAATCATTGGGGACATGGGTGGAGGAGTCGATTCTGAAGCGACTTCAAAAGGCACCTATGTACAGCCTCATGGCAGATGAGTGCACAGATGTCACCAACGTAGAAGAATTGTCTGTGTTTTGCCGCTGGGAGGAAGATGGTGTACCAGTAGAGTGCTTTCTGGAGCTTATTCCATCGAAGAAGGCTGATGCAGAGACCATCTATTCTAATCTCATCGATTGTTTAAAGAAGAAAGGTCTACAAGTCGGAAGAATAGTTGGATTGGGATTTGATGGAGCTGCAACTTTTTCTGGACGAAAGACCGGGGTTCAGGCACGTATCAAGAAACATACTCCTCACGCTCTGTTTATACACTGCCACTGTCACTTACTGCAGTTGGCTTGTGTGCAAGCTGCCAATAAAACTCCTGGAATTGCTCATGTTTACAGAACATTGACTACTCTTTGGAAGCATTTTCGCAATTCCCCCAAGCGAGCAGAGTGTCTGAAGGAGGTACAGCACGTTCTTGAACTTCCAGAAATGAAAGTGATCAAGCCATCTGACACACGCTGGCTGGCACATGAAAGGTGTGTCAAAGCTGTCAAAGCAAGTTATTCTGCAATTGTAATCACCATTGGGAACATCTACGAGACGTCCCACGAGCCAGAAGCTCTTGGAATCCATGGTGCCCTCTGCAAATTGTCTACGATTGCAGCTATATATTTGCTTGATTTCACTCTACCACAAGTAGCCAAGCTCAGCAAAGCACTTCAGGCAGAGCAGCTTGACCTCTCGTTGATATCATTCCTTGTTGATGCTACTGTTAAATCCTTGGATGATGCAGTTTTGCCTGGAGCGAACTGGGTGTTGGAGCTTCTTGAAAACGTTGAAGACTTGAAGTCATCTACAAAGGTGTCTATTGACGATGATAAAATACTTTCGTTCCAGAATGTTGTTGGTAAGCCTTTTGTTGCTGATTTAAAGGCCAGCATAACAAGCCGATTTTCTTCATCCAACGCTGTTGTATCAGCATTGTCTATATTCGATCCACGGAAAGTTCCAAAACCAGATTCAGTATCTTTTCCCACTTATGGAGACACGTCTGTTGAGAAACTGATTGCTCACTACGGAGAAGATAGAGATGCAGAAACATTGGATGGAGAAGAAACAGTGAAGACAGCCATGATTTCCACTGAAATACTTACAGAGTGGAAAACATTCCGCCAGCTGTTAGTCAAGCAACCACGGGATACTACTGCATCACAGCTGAAAGAACTTGTTTCAAACGACATGCTCAAGGCCATGTTTCCCAATTTGCACAAGATTGCCTCCATCTGCTTATCGATTCCAGTTTCTACTGCTTCTGTGGAGAGAAGCTTCTCACAGATGAAGATGATCAAGACTCGTTTGCGTAATTCTCTAAGTGACTGCAGCCTTTCTCACCTTATGAGGATTGCTATAGAGGCACCAGAAGTACTCTCTGAGAGCGACCTTGAAGAGATTGTGGACGTATGGCAGAGAAAACCAAGAAGAACCTCAGTTTGACATTCCTATCATTTGAACCTGATATCATAAAGCTTATTACACCTTTCTTGTATTACACCTTTCTTGACATTATTTAAAAAAATATCTCTAATTTCAAGGGGGGGGGGCGAGAATGATACAAGGGGGGGGCGAATGCCCCCCCCCGCCCCCCCCTAAATACACCCCTGAATTAATGTTTATAATGTTTATAAGATGAAACTGAAGTGTATACAACACAATTAGCTAACATGCCATTTTCAACCAAAAAATGCTTTCGGAGCACATGGCCATTTCTCCCTTGAGCTAAAAATGGCAACTTCAGGCCCTTTTGCTAAAAAGCAAGGTATCTTATAGATGCAGAACAGCATGCATAGCAGTTCAAAGAAAATCTTTATGAAGATGGAGGAGTGTTATTCTGCAAATCACAGTATTGACTTTAAAGACCTTATTAATTAAATCAAGAGAACACAGATAAAGGAAGGATTCAAGTTGCACAAAGAAGATTCCTCAAGCAAACAACTCCTATCTCCAGGTAGAATTCATTTTGGATTTTCTGAAGCTGTGCACCATGGTGGCAGATTGCCACTTGAACAGTGTTCAAGTATGTTACCTTTCTATTGCCAACAAGGAGGTGGTCTCCCGCAGGGAAAGCACTGCGTGAAGTGCATGCTCCTCGCCTGTTTGAGCTGCATTTCAACAAGAGGGAAGAGCTCTTCAAAGATGAGCTAATACACATCACCGGACCAAACAACAGATATTAGGAACCAAAACATTCTAATGTAATTGCTACCGTCAAGGGCATGCCATATCTAATTACTGTACTGAAAGTGGATGCTTGCAACTATTCTACCTAATCAATAAGTCTATTACAGCAAGTTTGAAAATGTATTTGCGATAGTTGCGCTGCCTATTGTGAGAACTCCTGTAGAGAAGTGTGATAGTTGCGCTGCCTATTGTGAGAACTCCTGTAGAGAAGTGTGATAGTTGCGCTGCCTATTGTGAGAACTCCTGTAGAGAAGTGTGATAGTTGCGCTGCCTATTGTGAGAACTCCTGTAGAGAAGTGTGATAGTTGCGCTGCCTATTGTGAGAACTCCTGTAGAGAAGTGTGATAGTTGCGCTGCCTATTATGAGAACTCCTGTAGAGAAGTGTGATAGTTGCGCTGCCTATTGTGAGAACTCCTGTAGAGAAGTGTGATAGTTGCACTGCCTATTGTGAGAACTCCTGTAGAGAAGTGTGATAGTTGCGCTGCCTATTGTGAGAACTCCTGTAGAGAAGTGTGATAGTTGTGCTGCCTATTGTGAGAACTCCTGTAGAGAAGTGTGATAGTTGCGCTGCCTATTGTGAGAACTCCTGTAGAGAAGTGTGATAGTTGCGCTGCCTATTGTGAGAACTCCTGTAGAGAAGTGTGATAGTTGCGCTGCCTATTGTGAGAACTCCTGTAGAGAAGTGCGATAGTTGCGCTGCCTATTGTGAGAACTCCTGTAGAGAAGTGCGATAGTTGCACTGCCTATTGTGAGAACTCCTGTAGAGTCAACAATTTTTTCCCTTTCAAATTCCATTATGTACTGCACATATTATGAACTTGGGTGTTGGGTGGTTCAGGGTTCATGTGAGGTGGGTGGGAGTTATGGCTGACCAGGTGGGTATGTCCTCGTCATCTGGCAGCAAAGGGTTGGAGCTGTGCTGTGGAAGCAGACGGACACTCTCATCTGGAAAGCATGTTAAGGTGAAAGGTGCGCAATGGTTTCCAGGAGTTAGTCATCCTGCCCTTGGTGGTGGTAGGGGATGATACACCACTACAGGTGGTGATGCTAGTATGGCTGGTGCTAGTATACTGGTGCTAGTATACTGGTGCTAGTATACTGGTGCTAGTATACTGGTGCTAGTATACTGGTGCTAGTATACTGGTGCTAGTATACTGGTGCTAGTATACTGGTGCTATTATACTGGTGCTAGTATACTGGTGCTAGTATACTGGTGCTAGTATACTGGTGCTAGTATACTGGTACTAGTATGGCTGGTGCTAGTATTGTACTGGTGTGCTATTAATGGAGTATTTGCTATGGACATGTGGCAGATCTTTAATGGGTACACTATTTTGTATAAAAATAGTGGGACATTATAAGCCCAATGATGAGGTGTTGTTTTGAAATGGAAAATCGGTAATGTGATGTGGGAACAGTTAGCCATCTTAGTAAGTACTTACTAGGAGTGAGAGGTGAGGTAGGGACCCCTTAGTGAGGAGTGAGAGGTGAGACACCTTAGTGAGGAGTGAGAGGTGAGACACCTTAGTGAGGAGTGAGAGGTGAGACACCTTGGTGAGGAGTGAGAGGTGAGGTGGGACACTTAGTGAGGAGTGAGAGGTGAGGTGGGACACCTTGGTGAGGAGTGAGAGGTGAGACACCTTAGTGAGAGGTGAGGTGGTGGTATGAGGAGTGAGAGGTGAGGTGGGACACTTAGTGAGAGGTGAGGAAGGACACCTTAGTAACTACCTAGTTTATGATGTAGCAATAATAATACTATCTCTCTTCAGGTCAGTGGACAAGAAGCGTGCTCAGAAGATCCAACTCAAGAAGCGCGAGGACATCTCTGATGCGGAGGAGAGCAGACGTGGGAGGCGCACCCGATCCCCCCTGCCACGCACACCTCTAGCCACTGTGGAGCCACGCAAGGTGACGACCTCCACCATCTCTGCCACCTCCTCCTCTGCTGCCACCACTGCCACACCAGCTGGAACTGGAGGAGCTCTGGCCAAGAAGAGGAAGAAGAGAGTGCAGGTGAGGCAGAGCTCATCGGAGCAGTGGTAGTGGAGTGCCTCACAATCTTACCTTCAGCAGTGTTTCATGCATGTTGTTGTTGTTGTTGTTGTTGTTTGTGGGAGGGGTTCTCCCAGTAATTTTATTTATTAATTAACAGTAGGAGGCCACTTATCCGAACTCGTTAGGACCAGAGGGGGTTCAATAACTGAAATTTGGATAACCAAATTCAGTGTTAGGTCTTCAGCTTGTCTCTGCTCCTCATAGAGTCACTTTCCAACCTTGCATTCTCCCACTACCCTTGGCCATTCTTCACAATGTCACAGATCTTGAGCTTACGCTGATATTACCCACCACCATAAGTGCCTAGATCTTGAGATTAGCTGTGATTACCCACAGTCATAAGTGCCTAGATCTAGCATAAGAACGACAGGTGAGTGTGTGGACCTAGCTCACTGCAAAGGCTTATTCTGTCCTCTACAACTAGCCCTGGGCTTATCAGTGCCACAGGTTGGTACATGACGGAGAGTTTTAGCCGAAGGTGGAATTTAAAAAAAATAGTCATATTTTGCCAAGAAGTAATAAAAGACTGCCTATAATTACCAATAATTGTTCTGTCGGGCCAGTGCCTACCTTGCCAAGACCTGGAGCCATGCACTAGTGCAGGCTAGTGCCTACCTTGCCAAGACCTGGAGCCATGCACTAGTGCAGGCTAGTGCCTACCTTGCCAAGACCTGAGCCGTTCAACTAGTGCAATAGTCGTCAGGCCACACATGACACATGAGCCCAGCAACAGTCATCAGGCCACAGCATGGATCCAGCAACAGCACCAACAGCTTACTGGCAAGTGTTACTTGTTGTACATGTAGTAGAAGTGTGTTTAGCAGTGCAGATGTCCAGGCAATGCAGAGGAACAGTTCTGCACTGTTGTTGTGCTGGGAGAGGAAGAGTTCTGCACTGTTGTTGTGCTTGGTGAGGAGCAGTTCTGCACTGTTGTTGTGCTTGGTGAGGAAGAGTTCTGCACTGTTGTTGTGCTGGGAGAGGAGCAGTTCTGCACTGTTGTTGTGCTGGGAGAGGAAAAGTTCTGCACTGTTGTTGTGCTGGGAGAGGAAGAGTTCTGCACTGTTGTTGTGCTGGGAGAGGAAGAGTTCTGCACTGTTGTTGTGCTGGGTGAGGTAGAGTTCTGCACTGTTGTTGTGCTGGGAGAGGAAGAGTTCTGCACTGTTGTTGTGCTGGGAGAGGAGCAATTCTGCACTGTTGTTGTGCTGGGAGAGGAAGAGTTCTGCACTGTTGTGCTGGGAGGGGAAGAGTTCTGCACTGTTGTTGTGCTGGGTGAGGTAGAGTTCTGCACTGTTGTTGTGCTGGGAGAGGAAGAGTTCTGCACTGTTGTTGTGCTGGGAGAGGAGCAATTCTGCACTGTTGTTGTGCTGGGAGAGGAAGAGTTCTGCACTGTTGTGCTGGGAGGGGAAGAGTTCTGCACTGTTGTTGTGCTGGGAGAGGAGCAATTCTGCACTGTTGTTGTGCTGGGAGAGGAAGAGTTCTGCACTGTTGTTGTGCTGGGAGGGGAAGAGTTCTGCACTGTTGTTGTGCTGGGTGAGGAGCAGTTCTGCACTGTTGTTGTGCTGGGAGGGGAAGAGTTCTGTACTGTTGTTGTGCTGGGAGAGGAAGAGTTCTGCACTGTTGTTGTGCTGGGAGAGGAACAGTTCTGCACTGTTGTTGTGCTGGGAGAGGAAGAGTTCTGCACTGTTGTTGTGCTGGGAGAGGAAGAGTTCTGCACTGTTGTTGTGCTGGGAGAGGAAGAGTTCTGCACTGTTGTTGTGCTGGGAGAGGAAGAGTTCTGCACTGTTGTTGTGCTGGGAGAGGAGCAGTTCTGCACTGTTGTTGTGCTGGGAGAGGAAGAGTTCTGCACTGTTGTTGTGCTGGGAGAGGAAGAGTTCTGCACTGTTGTTGTGCTGGGAGAGGAAGAGTTCTGCACTGTTGTTGTGCTGGGAGAGGAGCAGTTCTGCACTGTTGTTGTGCTGGGTGAGGAACAGTTCTGCACTGTTGTTGTGCTGGGAGAGGAAGAGTTCTGCACTGTTGTTGTGCTGGGAGAGGAACAGTTCTGCACTGTTGTTGTGCTGGGAGAGGAACAGTTCTGCACTGTTGTTGTGCTGGGAGAGGAAGAGTTCTGCACTGTTGTTGTGCTGGGAGAGGAACAGTTCTGCACTGTTGTTGTGCTGGGAGAGGAACAGTTCTGCACTGTTGTTGTGCTGGGTGAGGAAGAGTTCTGCACTGTTGTGCTGGGAGAGGAGCACTGTTGTTGTGCTGGGAGATGAAGAGTTCTGCACTGTTGTTGTGCTTGGAGAGGAAGAGTTCTGCACTGTTGTTGTGCTGGGAGAGGAACAGTTCTGCACTGTTGTTGTGCTGGGTGGGGAATAGTTCTGCACTGTTGTTGTGCTGGGAGAGGAAGAGTTCTGCACTGTTGTTGTGCTGGGAGAGGAAGAGTTCTGCACTGTTGTTGTGCTGGGAGAGGAAGAGTTCTGCACTGTTGTTGTGCTGGGAGAGGAAGAGTTCTGCACTGTTGTGCTGGGAGAGGTAGAGTTCTGCACTGTTGTTGTGCTGGGAGAGGAACAGTTCTGCACTGTTGTTGTGCTGGGTGGGGAAGAGTTCTGCACTGTTGTTGTGCTGGGAGAGGAAGAGTTCTGCACTGTTGTTGTGCTCACCGAATACCTGTAAACAATACAATGTTATCAGAGAATGATTGACTGAGGTGATATTCATGGATTGACTGAGGTGATATTCATGGAAAATCTGCCTTCACCAGAGGGATGAAATTACAAGCTCTGCTCATGAATCTGTTATTCTGATGAAGGTGGATTGCATGAGATTAATAAATGATGCGCAGGTTGTTATGTTGTGAAAATGTCCGCTGTATAAAATTGACTTGTGGAAAATACATGGAGCAAGACAATCAATGTAGAGCATGAGCATTTATATGAATGACCCTTTACCTATTAATATAATGACGGATATTACACGTGTCTTATTAGGATGGGCAGTATTTTTAATAGGTAAAGGGTCTTATGAATTGCAGTTTGCCATTTTCTAGCTTGGTAAATAGCCAAAATCACAATTTATGATGCTAAGAAAGTCCTTACCTGGTTTTTGCCAAAGCTCTGTGCTGTTCACTATTGTCACAAGAGGAGCTCCTGATCATCTTTTTTAATGTGCAGCTGCTTTCTGACTCGGATTTGATATTGCACATACACAAGTGTGTTTATTGATACTTTACCCATTTTGGTCGGGTTTTATTTTTATCTTTTAAGAAATGTATCGAGAAACAGGTAAGTTGCTGCAATGCATTGGACAGTGTGGAATCTTCTGGTGGCATTGTGTGTGTGTGTGGAGGGGGAGAGTGTTCTGGTTTTCTACTTTTGGAAAGGATTGATGGCGTACTTGAGGTATTGTGTGGGCTGAAATTGTTAGGACACAAAGACACTTCCAACGTGCTACGATATATAAACTTTGTAAACATTGAGTTCAAACCAATACAGGGAGTGCTCCTTCACCCCCAATATGCACACGGTTGATACTAGTGTTGTATGTATAGTCTGGTACTAGTGTTGTGTGTATAGTCTGGTACTAGTGTTGTATGTATAGTCTGGTACTAGTGTTGTATGTATAGTCTGGTACTAGTGTTGTGTGTATAGTCTGGTACTAGTGTTGTATGTATAGTCTGGTACTAGTGTTGTGTGTATAGTCTGGTACTAGTGTTGTATGTATAGTCTGGTACTAGTGTTGTATGTATAGTCTGGTACTAGTGTTGTATGTATAGTCTGCTACTAGTGTTGTATGTATAGTCAGGTACTAGTGCTGTATGTATAGTCTGGTACTAGTGTTGTATGTATAGTCTGCTACTAGTGCTGTATGTATAGTCTGGTACTAGTGTTGTATGTATAGTCTGGTACTAGTGTTGTATGTATAGTCTGGTACTAGTGTTGTATGTATAGTCTGCTACTAGTGCTGTATGTATAGTCTGGTACTAGTGTTGTATGTATAGTCTGCTACTAGTGTTGTATGTATAGTCTGGTACTAGTGCTGTATGTATAGTCTGGTACTAGTGCTGTATGTATAGTCTGGTACTAGTGCTGTATGTATAGTCTGGTACTAGTGTTGTATGTATAGTCTGGTACTAGTGTTGTGTGTATAGTCTGGTACTAGTGTTGTATGTATAGTCTGGTACTAGTGTTGTGTGTATAGTCTGGTACTAGTGTTGTATGTATAGTCTGGTACTAGTGTTGTATGTATAGTCTGCTACTAGTGTTGTATGCTATAGTCTGGTACTAGTGTTGTATGTATAGTCTGGTACTAGTGTTGTATGTATAGTCTGCTACTAGTGTTGTATGTATAGTCTGGTACTAGTGTTGTGTGTATAGTCTGGTACTAGTGTTGTATGTATAGTCTGGTACTAGTGTTGTATGTATAGTCTGCTACTAGTGTTGTATGTATAGTCAGGTACTAGTGCTGTATGTATAGTCTGGTACTAGTGTTGTATGTATAGTCTGGTACTAGTGTTGTGTGTATAGTCTGGTACTAGTGCTGTATGTATAGTCTGCTACTAGTGCTGTATGTATAGTCTGGTACTAGTGTTGTATGTATAGTCTGGTACTAGTGCTGTATGTATAGTCTGCTACTAGTGCTGTATGTATAGTCTGGTACTAGTGTTGTGTGTATAGTCTGGTACTAGTGTTGTATGTATAGTCTGGTACTAGTGTTGTATGTATAGTCTGGTACTAGTGTTGTATGTATAGTCTGGTACTAGTGTTGTATGTATAGTCTGGTACTAGTGCTGTATGTATAGTCTGGTACTAGTGTTGTATGTATAGTCTGGTACTAGTGTTGTGTGTATAGTCTGGTACTAGTGTTGTGTGTATAGTCTGGTACTAGTGCTGTATGTATAGTCTGGTACTAGTGTTGTGTGTATAGTCTGGTACTAGTGTTGTATGTATAGTCTGGTACTAGTGTTGTGTGTATAGTCTGGTACTAGTGCTGTATGTATAGTCTGGTACTAGTGCTGTATGTATAGTCTGGTACTAGTGTTGTATGTATAGTCTGGTACTAGTGTTGTGTGTATAGTCTGGTACTAGTGTTGTATGTATAGTCTGGTACTAGTGTTGTATGTATAGTCTGGTACTAGTGTTGTGTGTATAGTCTGGTACTAGTGTTGTATGTATAGTCTGGTACTAGTGTTGTATGTATAGTCTGGTACTAGTGTTGTATGTATAGTCTGGTACTAGTGTTGTATGTATAGTCTGGTACTAGTGTTGTGTGTATAGTCTGGTACTAGTGTTGTATGTATAGTCTGGTACTAGTGTTGTATGTATAGTCTGGTACTAGTGTTGTGTGTATAGTCTGGTACTAGTGTTGTATGTATAGTCTGGTACTAGTGCTGTATGTATAGTCTGGTACTAGTGTTGTATGTATAGTCTGGTACTAGTGTTGTATGTATAGTCTGGTACTAGTGTTGTATGTATAGTCTGGTACTAGTGTTGTATGTATAGTCTGGTACTAGTGTTGTATGTATAGTCTGGTACTAGTGTTGTGTGTATAGTCTGGTACTAGTGTTGTATGTATAGTCTGGTACTAGTGCTGTATGTATAGTCTGGTACTAGTGCTGTATGTATAGTCTGCTACTAGTGTTGTATGTATAGTCTGGTACTAGTGCTGTATGTATAGTCTGGTACTAGTGTTGTATGTATGCTACAGTCGGTTGATTCTAAGACTGAAGGATTGAAGAGAGTGAGGAAGGAAAGGGGAGAGACTCCGGCCTCTGCGGCCAGCAAGAAGCTACGTTGCCGACCAGCAGGGAAGCCTGCTGGCACTTTGACATCTGGGAGTAGCATTCAGTCTCTACTCACCGCCGCTTCTCTGCTGGAGGGAGAGGAGGAGCAGGAGGAGGGGCAGGAACACAACCAACTCTGGAACGCTGAAAAAAGGTTGGATGTGTGGGGTGGGGGGGGGGGGGGGGGGGGGGGGGGGGCGTGTTAATTTTTAGAATGCCCCCTCCATGTTGCTGACTCAGCTAATGTCTCTCCTCTCCATGAGTACCCCTCCATGTTGCTGACTCAGCTAGTGACCTCTCCATGAGTACCCCTCCATTTTTCTGACTCGGCTAGTGACCTCTCCATGAGTACCCCTCCATGCTGCTGACTCAGCTAGTGACCTCTCCATGAGTACCCCTCCATTTTTCTGACTCGGCTAGTGACCTCTCCATGAGTACCCCTCCATGTTGCTGACTCAGCTAGTGACCCTCCTCTCCATGAGTACCCCTCCATGTTGCTGACTCAGCTAGTGACCCTCCTCTCCATGAGTACCCCCTCCATGTTGCTGACTCAGCTAGTGACCTCTCCATGAGTACCCCTCCATGTTACTGACTCAGCTAGTGACCCTCCTCTCCATGAGTACCCCTCTATGTTGCTGACTCAGCTAGTGACCCTCCTCTCCATGAGTACCCCTCCATGTTGCTGACTCAGCTAGTGACCTCTCCATGAGTACCCCTCCATGCTGCTGACTCAGCTAGTGACCCTCCTCTCCATGAGTACCCCTCCATGTTGCTGACTCAGCTAGTGACCTCTCCATGAGTACCCCTCCATGTTGCTGACTCAGCTAGTGACCCTCCTCTCCATGAGTGCCCCCTCCATGTTACTGACTCAGCTAGTGTCCTCTCCATGAGTACCCCTCCATGTTGCTGACTCAGCTAGTGACCCTCCTCTCCATGAGTACCCCTCCATGTTGCTGACTCAGCTAGTGACCTCTCCATGAGTACCCCTCCATGTTGCTGACTCAGCTAGTGACCTCTCCATGAGTACCCCTCCATGTTACTGACTCAGCTAGTGACCTCTCCATGAGTACCCCTCCATGTTGCTGACTCAGCTAGTGACCCTCCTCTCCATGAGTACCCCTCCATGCTGCTGACTCAGCTAGTGACCTCTCCATGAGTACCCCTCCATGTTGCTGACTCAGCTAGTGACCTCTCCATGAGTACCCCTCCATGCTGCTGACTCAGCTAGTGACCCTCCTCTCCATGAGTACCCCTCCATGTTGCTGACTCAGCTAGTGACCTCTCCATGAGTACCCCCTCCATGTTGCTGACTCAGCTAGTGACCTCTCCATGAGTACCCCTCCATGTTGCTGACTCAGCTAGTGACCTCTCCATGAGTACCCCTCCATGTTGCTGACTCAGCTAGTGACCTCTCCATGAGTACCCCTCCATGTTGCTGACTCAGCTAGTGACCCTCCTCTCCATGAGTACCCCTCCATGCTGCTGACTCAGCTAGTGACCTCTCCATGAGTACCCCTCCATGTTGCTGACTCAGCTAGTGACCCTCCTCTCCATGAGTACCCCCTCCATGTTGCTGACTCAGCTAGTGACCCTCCTCTCCATGAGTACCCCCTCCATGTTGCTGACTCAGCTAGTGTCCTCTCCATGAGTACCCTCTCCATGTTGCTGACTCAGCTAGTGACCTCTCCATGAGTACCCCTCCATGTTGCTGACTCAGCTAGTGACCTCTCCATGAGTACCCCTCCATGTTGCTGACTCAGCTAGTGACCTCTCCATGAGTACCCCTCCATGTTGCTGACTCAGCTAGTGACCTCTCCATGAGTACCCCTCCATGTTGCTGACTCAGCTAGTGACCCTCCTCTCCATGAGTACCCCTCCATGTTGCTGACTCAGCTAGTGACCTCTCCATGAGTACCCCTCCATGTTGCTGACTCAGCTATTGACCCTCCTCTCCATGAGTACCCCTCCATGTTGCTGACTCAGCTAGTGACCCTCCTCTCCATGAGTACCCCTCCATGTTGCTGACTCAGCTAGTGACCCTCCTCTCCATGAGTACCCCCTCCATGTTACTGACTCAGCTAGTGACCTCTCCATGAGTACCCCTCCATGTTACTGACTCAGCTAGTGACCTCTCCATGAGTACCCCTCCATGTTGCTGACTCAGCTAGTGACCTCTCCATGAGTACCCCTCCATGTTACTGACTCAGCTAGTGACCTCTCCATGAGTACCCCTCCATGCTGCTGACTCAGCTAGTGACCCTCCTCTCCATGAGTACCCCCTCCATGTTGCTGACTCAGCTAGTGACCCTCCTCTCCATGAGTACCCCTCCATGTTGCTGACTCAGCTAGTGACCTCTCCATGAGTACCCCTCCATGTTACTGACTCAGCTAGTGACCTCTCCATGAGTACCCCTCCATGTTGCTGACTCAGCTAGTGACCCTCCTCTCCATGAGTACCCCCTCCATGTTGCTGACTCAGCTAGTGACCTCTCCATGAGTACCCCTCCATGTTGCTGACTCAGCTAGTGACCTCTCCATGAGTACCCCTCCATGCTGCTGACTCAGCTAGTGACCCTCCTCTCCATGAGTACCCCCTCCATGTTGCTGACTCAGCTAGTGACCTCTCCATGAGTACCCCTCCATGCTGCTGACTCAGCTAGTGACCTCTCCATGAGTACCCCTCCATGTTGCTGACTCAGCTAGTGACCCTCCTCTCCATGAGTACCCCTCCATGTTGCTGACTCAGCTAGTGACCTCTCCATGAGTACCCCTCCATGTTGCTGACTCAGCTATTGACCCTCCTCTCCATGAGTACCCCTCCATGTTGCTGACTCAGCTAGTGACCCTCCTCTCCATGAGTACCCTCTCCATGTTACTGACTCAGCTAGTGACCTCTCCATGAGTACCCCTCCATGCTGCTGACTCAGCTAGTGACCCTCCTCTCCATGAGTACCCCTCCATGTTGCTGACTCAGCTAGTGACCTCTCCATGAGTACCCCTCCATGTTACTGACTCAGCTAGTGACCTCTCCATGAGTACCCCTCCATGCTGCTGACTCAGCTAGTGACCCTCCTCTCCATGAGTACCCCTCCATGTTGCTGACTCAGCTAGTGACCTCTCCATGAGTACCCCTCCATGTTACTGACTCAGCTAGTGACCTCTCCATGAGTACCCCTCCATGTTGCTGACTCAGCTAGTGACCTCTCCATGAGTACCCCTCCATGCTGCTGACTCAGCTAGTGACCCTCCTCTCCATGAGTACCCCCTCCATGTTGCTGACTCAGCTAGTGACCCTCCTCTCCATGAGTACCCCTCCATGTTGCTGACTCAGCTAGTGACCTCTCCATGAGTACCCCTCCATGTTGCTGACTCAGCTAGTGACCCTCCTCTCCATGAGTACCCCTCCATGTTACTGACTCAGCTAGTGACCTCTCCATGAGTACCCCTCCATGTTACTGACTCAGCTAGTGACCTCTCCATGAGTACCCCTCCATGTTGCTGACTCAGCTAGTGACCTCTCCATGAGTACCCCCTCCATGTTGCTGACTCAGCTAGTGACCTCTCCATGAGTACCCCTCCATGTTGCTGACTCAGCTAGTGACCTCTCCATGAGTACCCCTCCATGTTGCTGACTCAGCTAGTGACCCTCCTCTCCATGAGTACCCCTCCATGTTGCTGACTCAGCTAGTGACCTCTCCATGAGTACCCCCTCCATGTTGCTGACTCAGCTAGTGACCTCTCCATGAGTACCCCTCCATGTTGCTGACTCAGCTAGTGACCTCTCCATGAGTACCCCTCCATGTTGCTGACTCAGCTAGTGACCTCTCCATGAGTACCCCTCCATGTTGCTGACTCAGCTAGTGACCTCTCCATGAGTACCCCTCCATGTTGCTGACTCAGCTAGTGACCCTCCTCTCCATGAGTACCCCCTCCATGTTGCTGACTCAGCTAGTGACCCTCCTCTCCATGAGTACCCCCTCCATGTTGCTGACTCAGCTAGTGTCCTCTCCATGAGTACCCCTCCATGTTACTGACTCAGCTAGTGACCTCTCCATGAGTACCCCTCCATGTTGCTGACTCAGCTAGTGACCTCTCCATGAGTACCCCTCCATGTTGCTGACTCAGCTAGTGACCTCTCCATGAGTACCCCTCCATGTTGCTGACTCAGCTAGTGACCTCTCCATGAGTACCCCTCCATGTTGCTGACTCAGCTAGTGACCCTCCTCTCCATGAGTACCCCCTCCATGTTGCTGACTCAGCTAGTGACCCTCCTCTCCATGAGTACCCCCTCCATGTTGCTGACTCAGCTAGTGACCCTCCTCTCCATGAGTACCCCTCCATGTTGCTGACTCAGCTAGTGACCTCTCCATGAGTACCCCTCCATGTTGCTGACTCAGCTAGTGACCTCTCCATGAGTACCCCTCCATGTTGCTGACTCAGCTAGTGACCCTCCTCTCCATGAGTACCCCTCCATGTTGCTGACTCAGCTAGTGACCTCTCCATGAGTACCCCTCCATGTTGCCGACTCAGCTAGTGACCTCTCCATGAGTACCCCTTCCATGTTGCTGACTCAGCTAGTGACCCTCCTCTCCATGAGTACCCCCTCCATGTTGCTGACTCAGCTAGTGACCTCTCCATGAGTACCCCTCCATGTTGCCGACTCAGCTAGTGACCTCTCCATGAGTACCCCTCCATGTTGCTGACTCAGCTAGTGACCTCTCCATGAGTACCCCTCCATGTTGCTGACTCAGCTAGTGACCCTCCTCTCCATGAGTACCCCTCCATGTTACTGACTCAGCTAGTGACCTCTCCATGAGTACCCCTCCATGTTGCTGACTCAGCTAGTGACCTCTCCATGAGTACCCCCTCCATGTTGCTGACTCAGCTAGTGACCTCTCCATGAGTACCCCTCCATGTTGCTGACTCAGCTAGTGACCCTCCTCTCCATGAGTACCCCTCCATGTTACTGACTCAGCTAGTGACCTCTCCATGAGTACCCCTCCATGTTGCTGACTCAGCTAGTGACCTCTCCATGAGTACCCCTCCATGTTACTGACTCAGCTAGTGACCTCTCCATGAGTACCCCTCCATGTTGCCGACTCAGCTAGTGACCCTCCTCTCCATGAGTACCCCTCCATGTTGCTGACTCAGCTAGTGACCTCTCCATGAGTACCCCTCCATGTTGCTGACTCAGCTAGTGACCTCTCCATGAGTACCCCTCCATGTTGCTGACTCAGCTAGTGACCCTCCTCTCCATGAGTACCCCCTCCATGTTGCTGACTCAGCTAGTGACCCTCCTCTCCATGAGTACCCCTCCATGTTGCTGACTCGGCTAGTGACCTCTCCATGAGTACCCCTCCATGTTGCTGACTCAGCTAGTGACCCTCCTCTCCATGAGTACCCCCTCCATGTTGCTGACTCAGCTAGTGACCTCTCCATGAGTACCCCTCCATGTTGCTGACTCAGCTAGTGACCTCTCCATGAGTACCCCTCCATGTTGCTGACTCAGCTAGTGACCTCTCCATGAGTACCCCTCCATGTTGCCGACTCAGCTAGTGACCTCTCCATGAGTACCCCCTCCATGTTGCTGACTCACTCTATAAGTGCTTTCATGGGAGGACTGAACCATACTTCTGGCATACTTCTTGTCTTTGTGTGTGTTGTAGTCATTATTGCTCATCCAAGGCTATATATATATGGGGGGCAGGGCTATATACAGAAATCTTACCAAGGGGGGCAAACTTGGGGTATGGAAAAAAGATGGGGGGTTGACCCAGTATCACGTGGCATTAAATCTCAAGATTTTAAGGGGGGGGGGGGGGGGGGGGGGGGGCGAGAATAACACAAAGGGGGATAATGCCCTGCCCCCCCCTCTCCCAAATACACCTCTGGCTCATCCATTTCTATGATTTGGGTTTCAAGGGGTATTCGTGTGCGATGTTGCAATTAATTATGGCTTAATTTGAACCCAGGCTATTGTATTCATTGGCCTTAACTATCTATGTAAGTATATTCATTGGCCTTAGCTTTTGTTGGTAAGTATATTCATTGCCACTTTGTATTTGCTACAGCCCGTGGACAGACAAGTACGAGATAGCTGATGAGAACCTCACCATGGGGGCGGTGGTGGACTACGTGCAGGAGCACCTGGAGCAGCTGCACTCCGAGGCTGTGGTCTACAGTAGGGAGGAGTTTAGCAGCACCAACGCTTCCCAACACCACCAGCCCCAGTGCAGCATGGAGGAGGTGGGGCCTCGCAGGATGGGCGTGGTGGTCAGGGAGGCTGTCCCGCAAGACGAGCTAGTCATGGAGTATAAGGTAGGAGGAGTTTGGTCATGTAGTACAAGGTGGAGGAGTTGTGTGTCTGTACCAACTGATCCTTGCCATTCAAGTAGTTTCACCCCTTACCAGTGTTTCCTGTAGGCATGGGTGGGTATGTATGTATATACGGAGGTCTTAGACTAGTGGGCCACCACATGTGTACTATAGCACTGTACAATATGTGTGTATGTATACAGAGGTCTTAGACTAGTGGGCCACTGCATGTATACTGTAGAACTGTACAATATGTGTGTATGTATACAGAGGTCTTAGACTAGTGGGCCACTACATGTGTACTGTAGCACTGTACAATATGTGTGTATGTATATACAGAGGTCTTAGACTAGTGGGCCACCACATGTGTACTATAGCACTGTACAATATGTGTGTATGTATACAGAGGTCTTAGACTAGTGGGCCACTACATGTGTACTATAGCACTGTACAATATGTGTGTATGTATATACAGAGGTCTTAGACTAGTGGGCCACCACATGTGTACTATAGCACTGTACAATATGTGTGTATGTATATAGAGGTCTTAGACTAGTGGGCCACTGCATGTGTACTATAGCACTGTACAATATGTGTGTATGTATATACGGAGGTCTTAGACTAGTGGGCCACCACATGTGTACTATAGCACTGTACAATATGTGTGTATGTATATAGAGGTCTTAGACTAGTGGGCCACTGCATGTGTACTATAGCACTGTACAATGTGTGTATGTATACAGAGGTCTTAGACTAGTGGGCCACTACATGTGTACTATAGCACTGTACAATATGTGTGTATGTATATAGAGGTCTTAGACTAGTGGGCCACTGCATGTGTACTATAGCACTGTACAATATGTGTGTATGTATATAGAGGTCTTAGACTAGTGGGCCACTGCATGTATACTGTAGAACTGTACAATATGTGTGTATGTATACAGAGGTCTTAGACTAGTGGGCCACTACATGTGTACTGTAGCACTGTACAATATGTGTGTATGTATATACAGAGGTCTTAGACTAGTGGGCCACCACATGTGTACTATAGCACTGTACAATATGTGTGTATGTATACAGAGGTCTTAGACTAGTGGGCCACTACATGTGTACTATAGCACTGTACAATATGTGTGTATGTATATACAGAGGTCTTAGACTAGTGGGCCACCACATGTGTACTATAGCACTGTACAATATGTGTGTATGTATATAGAGGTCTTAGACTAGTGGGCCACTGCATGTATACTGTAGCACTGTACAATATGTGTGTATGTATATACAGAGGTCTTAGACTAGTGGGCCACCACATGTGTACTATAGCACTGTACAATATGTGTGTATGTATATACAGAGGTCTTAGACTAGTGGGCCACTGCATGTGTACTATAGCACTGTACAATATGTGTGTATGTATATAGAGGTCTTAGACTAGTGGGCCACTGCATGTGTACTATAGCACTGTACAATATGTGTGTATGTATATAGAGGTCTTAGACTAGTGGGCCAACACATGTGTACTATAGCACTGTACAATATATGTGTATGTATACAGAGGTCTTAGACTAGTGGGCCACTGCATGTGTACTATAGCACTGTACAATATGTGTGTATGTATATAGAGGTCTTAGACTAGTGGGCCACTGCATGTGTACTATAGCACTGTACAATATGTGTGTATGTATATAGAGGTCTTAGACTAGTGGGCCACCACATGTGTACTATAGCACTGTACAATATGTGTGTATGTATATAGAGGTCTTAGACTAGTGGGCCACTGCATGTGTACTATAGCACTGTACAATATGTGTGTATGTATACAGAGATCTTAGACTAGTGGGCCACTGCATGTGTACTATAGCACTGTACAATATGTGTGTATGTATACAGAGGTCTTAGACTAGTGGGCCACCACATGTGTACTATAGCACTGTACAATATGTGTGTATGTATATAGAGGTCTTAGACTAGTGGGCCACTGCATGTGTACTATAGCACTGTACAATATGTGTGTATGTATATAGAGGTCTTAGACTAGTGGGCCACTGCATGTGTACTATAGCACTGTACAATATGTGTGTATGTATATGTATATAGAGGTCTTATGACTGTCCCTGAGTCATGTCTGTGCCTCTCTCCATGTCCTCTCTCGGCAGGGCAAGGTGACCGTGAGCAGTGATGTCCTCACCGAATTTGGTATGAGTGGGCGGGGCTCATCTCTGTGGAAGCATAAACCATGTCCTTTTGTTTACCTCTATGACAAAATTGTGAACCTTGACCTCTGCATCGACTCCAGGTAAAGTTGAAGGTCATTGATTACAAACCAGTTGTGTTGTAATTGCTGAGCACATGCTGATCAGTACCCACTGGGTGGAGGCAGGCTGAAATAGGCTGACTATAGCTCTATGGGGACACACACTGGACCAACACCACACTGGGTGGAGGCAGGCTGAAATAGGCTGACTATAGCTCTATGGGGACACACACTGGACCAACACCACACTGGGTGGAGGCAGGCTGAAATAGGCTGACTATAGCTCTATTGGGACACACACTGGACCTACACCACACTGGGTGGTAGCAGGCTGAAATAGGCTGACTATAGCTCTATGGGGACATACACTGGACCAATGGGTGGAGGCAGGTTGAAGTAGGCTGATCTATGGTGACACACACTGGACCAACATCACACTGGGTGTAGGCAGGTTGAAGTGGTGTGGTGTGTGGAGGTGTCTCCTACATGTAGCTACATGTGTGTAGTAGTGTGATGTGTATTGATTCTCCTCTATGTAGGAACTATGGCAACTTGGCACGGTTCATCAGGAGGTCATGCTCTCCCAATGCTGAGGTCTGTTTCACACTGCACTATCCATAAGAACAATAATGTTTGTATTTAAATTTAGAGATTTAGAGCACCAACAACTACATTGCATTGACTTGACTTGTCAGAAACAAAACTGTACCATCCATATCACAACCAGTTAGATGACCCTTTACCGATTTTAAACGGTAAAGGGTCGTCGTCTTGGATTGTGGATTGCTGTATTCTTGTTTAGTTCTTTGTAGTACATGTAGTAGTATAACGTAGTTGGGTGGTGAATAACTACGCTAGTGTCCTACTGCCTTCAGGACTAGTGAACAATATATTTTTGTTCTATATATACCTTGCAAACCAGCACATGCCATGCCTCGTTGCTAGTGTTGAGTGTAGCCATTGTGGCTTAGCTACAGCCTCCTTCAAGGACTTGCTAACAGTTGCCCAGCAGCGAGAACTCTGTGAACCCAACTGCTGGACTGAGGGCGAGGTTATTAGTTCTGCTTATATTGCACGAGAGCATTTATTGTGTTGATGACCTTTACCAAGTTTAATGTTTTTGGCAATGATTTGGCGTGTTTTGGTACTAGAGCCGTTATGGTTGGACTTACAGTGCTCAAGTTGTGGGGTGTGGCCAACAGGTCGGTGCCTTGAGTTATTTTCATCATTTTATGGGGTCTGCAGGTCTCCTCATATAGCGGAGGATCCAAGGCACGCATGAGGTGTTTTTGTACCTAAAACTGTTGTTTGTTTAGTAAACTACCAAGATGAGTTTAGCTGAGATATAAACTTCTCTATGACATTTATAAGTAGGAGTCAAACCAATAATGGAAGTGCTACAGCAATGTACAACTATACATATATATGTATATATAATGTGTATACATATATATATACATAATATATACATATATATATATACAAATATATACATATATAATATACATAATATATACACATACACATATATACACATATATACACAATTCAATATATATATTATTTTGTGGAGAAAGGTAAGGAAGTGTGCTCACGTATCTGGTGACCTTTGATCTCACACCAGCTGTCTTGGTTTGTCCAAGGAAGGTGGCCATCAGGAAGGATTGGCTAACACCCTAGGGGATTATATGTAGCATGAGTGTGTCTAACATCTCCCTCCCTCTCTCTGCAGCTGCGGCATTTCTTTGTGTCTAATGAGCTGCACTTTGGTGTGTATGCTCTGGACCACTTGTCCCCGGACGAGGAGGTGCTGCTGCCCTTCGACTTCCTCTATGACAAATGGTGAGAGGGGAGGGGTGATGGTTTAGCAGGAGGAGAGAGTGGAGGGGTGATGGTTTTGCAAGTGTATCCTTGAACTGATTGGTCTATACTTAATGCATGGTTGAGGGATATATATTTTTCATTCTTTTCATGAATAATTTTCACACCTGTACTTTTGATTATAGTTATGATTATGATTATACTTATGATTAGAATGTACTTATAATTAGAATGCAGCTTATACGTAGTTTGCAGTCAAGTCCCTTCTTCTCCATCTTGGCTGAAATCTCCCCCAAAACAGTCCCTAAGATTGTAATTATTTATTATGTGACAGTTAGTTGTAACTCCGAAAAAAGTTCTCTCCACCCAAGTTAAAATCCATGAAGCCCTGAATGCAGTCTTCACACTGGTGCTTATGATTAGAATGCAGTCTTCACACTGGCACTTATGATTAGAATGCAGTCTTCACACTGGTGCTTATGATTAGAATGCAGTCTTCACACTGGCACTTATGATTAGAATGCAGTCTTCACACTGGTGCTTATGATTAGAATGCAGTCTTCACACTGGTACTTATGATTAGAATGCAGTCTTCACACTGGTGCTTATGATTAGAATGCAGTCTTCACACTGGCACTTATGATTAGAATGCAGTCTTCACACTGGTGCTTATGATTAGAATGCAGTCTTGACACTGGTACTTATGATTAGAATGCAGTCTTGACACTGGTACTTATGATTAGAATGCAGTCTTGACACTGGTACTTATGATTAGAATGCAGTCTTCACACTGGTGCTTATGATTAGAATGCAGTCTTGACACTGGTACTTATGATTAGAATGCAGTCTTGACACTGGTACTTATGATTAGAATGCAGTCTTCACACTGGTACTTATGATTAGAATACAGTCTTCACACTGGTACTTATGATTAGAATGCAGTCTTCACACTGGTACTTATGATTAGAATGCAGTCTTCACACTGGTACTTATGATTAGAATGCAGTCTTCACACTGGTACTTATGATTAGAATGCAGTCTTCACACTGGTACTTATGATTAGAATGCAGTCTTCACACTGGTGCTTATGATTAGAATGCAGTCTTCACACTGGTACTTATGATTAGAATGCAGTCTTGACACTGGTACTTATGATTAGAATACAGTCTTCACACTGGTACTTATGATTAGAATGCAGTCTTGACACTGGTACTTATGATTAGAATGCAGTCTTGACACTGGTGCTTATGATTAGAATGCAGTCTTCACACTGGTACTTATGATTAGAATGCAGTCTTGACACTGGTACTTATGATTAGAATGCAGTCTTCACACTGGTGCTTATGATTAGAATGCAGTCTTCACACTGGTACTTATGATTAGAATGCAGTCTTCACACTGGTGCTTATGATTAGAATGCAGTCTTCACACTGGCACTTATGATTAGAATGCAGTCTTCACACTGGTGCTTATGATTAGAATGCAGTCTTCACACTGGTACTTATGATTAGAATGCAGTCTTCACACTGGTGCTTATGATTAGAATGCAGTCTTCACACTGGTACTTATGATTAGAATGCAGTCTTCACACTGGTACTTATGATTAGAATGCATCTTCAGTCTTCACACTGGTACTTATGATTAGAATGCAGTCTTCACACTGGTACTTATGATTAGAATGCATCTTCACACTAGTGCTTATGGTTAGAATGCAGTCTTCACACTGGTGCTTATGATTAGAATGCATCTTCACACTAGTGCTTATGGTTAGAAAGAAGTTTGTTGTCAAGTTGAGCTCCACAGGAGTTTAGTGAGCCAAAGATTAGTATCACTTCGTTGCTCTGAGCTACAACAAGACTCTCGTCAAAGGAATTCCCTTTGCCAAGAGTGAAGGGAGTCAGCAGAAGAGCTTCCTGAAACAACTTACATGGCAGTGGAGGCTATGACTTTGGACACTCCACTCTATGAACTGAACTTGATACATGCTCAAAAGATAAGTCTCTCTGCGTGCTCTCTTGTGATACTAAAAGAATGTTTTGCATAAAGGATTCAAGAGAATCCATATAGTATTTCCATGTCAGCTGAAAGTAAACCTTCAAGTTTAAGATAACGTTGCATATCTGGGGAGAACTCTCATGGACATCTTCATGGCAAAGAGCTCCTTTTAGCCAACGATGAGAACAATTCTTGTGGCAGGCTTGGAGTGGACATCCCGCATGAGCTAGATCAACAATCATTGGTAGCTCTTGTGGCAGGCTTGAGTGGACACCCCGCATGAGACAGATCTGGTAGCTCTTGTGGCAGGCTTGGAGTGGACAGCAGCTAGATCCACAATCATTGGTAGCTCTTGTGGCAGGCTTGGGTGGACACCCCGCATGAGCTAGATCCACAATCATTGGTAGCTCTTGTGGCAGGCTTGGGTGGACATCCCGCATGAGACAGATCCACAATCATTGGTAGCTCATGTGGCAGGCTTGGGGTGGACATCCCGCATGAGACAGATCCACAATCATTGGTAGCTCATGTGGCAGGCTTGGAGTGGACACCCCACATGAGCCAGATCCACAATCATTGGTAGCTCATGTGGCAGGCTTGGGTGGACACCCCGCATGAGCCAGATCCACAATCATTGGTAGCTCTTGTGGCAGGCTTGGGTGGACATCCCGCATGAGACAGATCCACAATCATTGGTAGCTCATGTGGCAGGCTTGGGGTGGACATCCCGCATGAGACAGATCCACAATCATTGGTAGCTCATGTGGCAGGCTTGGAGTGGACACCCAACATGAGCCAGATCCACAATCATTGGTAGCTCATGTGGCAGGCTTGCTTGGGTGGACACCCCGCATGAGACAGATCCACAATCATTGGTAGCTCATGTGGAAGGCTTGGAGTGGACATCCCGCATGAGACAGATCCACAATCATTGGTAGCTCTTGTGGCAGGCTTGGAGTGGACATCCCGCATGAGACAGATCCACAATCATTGGTAGCTCTTGTGGCAGGCTTGGGTGGACCGCATGAGACAGATCCACAATCATTGGTAGCTCTTGTGGCAGGCTTGGGTGGACACCCCGCATGAGACAGATCCACAATCATTGGTAGCTCTTGTGGTAGGCTTGGGTGGACCGCATGAGACAGATCCACAATCATTGGTAGCTCTTGTGGCAGGCTTAGGTGGACCGCATGAGACAGATCCACAATCATTGGTAGCTCTTGTGGCAGGCTTGGGTGGACACCCCGCATGAGACAGATCCACAATCATTGGTAGCTCTTGTGGCAGGCTTGGGTGGACACCCCGCATGAGACAGATCCACAATCATTGGTAGCTCTTGTGGCAGGCTTGGAGTGGACACCCCGCATGAGACAGATCCACAATCATTGGTAGCTCTTGTGGCAGGCTTGGAGTGGACATCCCGCATGAGCTAGATCCACAATCTTTGGTAGCTCTTGTGGCAGGCTTGGAGTGGACACCCCGCATGAGCTAGATCCACAATCATTGGTAGCTCTTGTGGCAGGCTTGGAGTGGACATCCCGCATGAGCTAGATCCACAATCATTGGTAGCTCTTGTGGCAGGCTTGGAGTGGACAACCCGCATGAGACAGATCCACAATCATTGGTAGCTCTTGTGGCAGGCTTGGAGTGGACATCCCGCATGAGCTAGATCCGCAATCATTGGTAGCTCTTGTGGCAGGCTTGGAGTGGACATCCCGCATGAGCTAGATCCACAATCATTGGTAGCTCTTGTGGCAGGCTTGGAGTGGACACCCCGCATGAGACGGATCCACAATCATTGGTAGCTCTTGTGGCAGGCTTGGAGTGGACATCCCGCATGAGCTAGATCCGCAATCATTGGTAGCTCTTGTGGCAGGCTTGGAGTGGACATCCCGCATGAGCTAGATCCACAATCATTGGTAGCTCTTGTGGCAGGCTTGGAGTGGACATCCCGGGCTTGCCAGAACCAACTGATCCGGGAAACTATGTACAACTGTAGACAGTTGTAGCTGATAATAGGGCATGCTCTTACTAGTAGCCTCCTTGTTAATGTTATGTGAAATACCTTGCCCTAACATATAATGTGTGTATATATATATATAGTATACTACATATGTATACTATTATATGTATACTATATATGTATGTGTATATATGTATATATGCATACTATTATATGTAAACTTTATATGTATACTCTGTATGCATATACATGTATGTATACTATTATATGTAAACTATTATGTGTATGTATAGGATAGCCTATACAAAAGAGTCGGTTATGCGCCTATGTAACCTTCGAGTTTGCGGTTACCCCGAGGCAAAGCCGAGGAATGTAACAGCAAACGAGTAGGTTACACTGGCGCATAACCGACTCTTTTGTATAGGCTATCTTACTTATACTACATTGCGCATGAGCTAAACTACATGCGGTTAAAAGTGTAGGTTACGCGCCTATGTAACCTATAGTTATTAACCAATCAGATTAGCCCAGATCACGTGATGTAGTATAAATATATGTATACTACACATGTATACTATTATATGTATACTATATATGTGTATGTATATGTATACTATATATGCATGTATACTATATATGTATATATATGTGTATTAAATCCAACAGCACGTGGCCATTGCTTCACAGAGAGAGATACAGTATACCATAATTAAGGATGCCTAACAGAGACAGTTTGTCATGGCGAGCCTGGTGGGCGTTTACTGCTTTTTATGAGCTAAACATCAAGTGTCTTAACGACCAGGGTCTATGGTGTTCACTCTCCTGGCTCTGTCTCACACCTTGTCTGGACCTTGCTGCTAAGCTTTGCTGCTCTCTCCTGCCGTGTCCACTTCAGCCTGTGCTGATGTTGGTGTCCTTCAACGACTTCCTGCCATTAGGGCCAGCCAGGGATCAGCTATAGCCAGACTCGGCCACAGTTGCACTGGAAAGCCCTTGAAATATCCAAACATTGTGCATTGTCGTATTGACCAAACCCACCGTCAACATCTTCAGACATGCTCATTGGTTCCGCAGTATCTGCTGACTCAGCTCGTCATTCCCTTGGGTGATGCTTGCCTTTGCTTCCCATTTTTCTGGAAGGTTATTTATCTGATCAGATCAGCTGATTACTCGGTGCAAATTCAGCCGCTGCTTGGCAGAGCTCAGGTTTTGGAGGATGATGACCCTTACCCATTAACATCACGTTAGCTTTGTTGGTTGCGTCTGCCTTGACGACCATTGTCTGTGCCTTTTATACGCAACCAGGGAAATGATGGGAATATTTGGAGTCTTCTATTAAAAAAATGGACGTCTTGTATGCAACTTATCAGAGTGAAAGTAATGGATGGAAGATAATGCTTAAGGGTGGACTTAAAGGTCGTGGACTTGAGGGTGGACTTAAAGGTTGTGGACTTAAGGGGAGTGGCAGCTGTCATGTGAGGGGAGTGGCAACTGTCATGTGAGGGGAGTGGCAGCTGTCATGTGAGGGGAGTGGCAGCTGTCATGTGCGGGGAGTGGCAGCTGTCATGTGAGGGGAGTGGCAGCTGTCATGTGATGGGGAGTGGCAGCTCTCATGTGATGGGGAGTGGCAGCTCTCATGTGGGGGGAGTGGCAGCTGTCATGTGGGGGGAGTGGCAACTGTCATGTGAGGGGAGTGGCAACTGTCATGTGAGGGGAGTGGCAGCTGTCGTGTGAGGGGAGTGGCAGCTGTCATGTGCGGGGAGTGGCAGCTGTCATGTGAGGGGAGTGGCAGCTGTCATGTGATGGGGAGTGGCAGCTCTCATGTGATGGGGAGTGGCAGCTCTCATGTGGGGGGGTGGCAGCTCTCATGTGGGGGAGTGGCAGCTGTCATGTGGGGGGAGTGGCAACTGTCATGTGAGGGGAGTGGCAGCTGTCATGTGATGGGGAGTGGCAGCTCTCATGTGATGGGGAGTGGCAGCTCTCATGTGGGGGGAGTGGCAGCTGTCATGTGGGGGGAGTGGCAACTGTCATGTGAGGGGAGTGGCAACTGTCATGTGAGGGGAGTGGCAGCTGTCATGTGCGGGGAGTGGCAGCTGTCATGTGAGGGGAGTGGCAGCTGTCATGTGATGGGGAGTGGCAGCTCTCATGTGGGGGGAGTGGCAACTGTCATGTGAGGGGAGTGGCAGCTGTCATGTGAGGGGAGTGGCAGCTGTCATGTGATGGTGAGTGGCAGCTCTCATGTGAGGGGAGTGACAGCTGTCATGTGAGGGGAGTGGCAGCTGTCATGTGATGGGGAGTGGCAGCTCTCATGTGGGGGGAGTGACAGCTCTCATGTGGGGGGAGTGGCAGCTGTCATGAGAGGGGAGTGGCAGGTATCATGTGGGGGGAGTGGCAGCTCTCATGTGAGGGAGTGGCATTGTAATGTGCCTCTGTTTCTCACACACAGTCTCTACGCTATAGAGTGTGGGTGTGGCCAAAGTCCGGATGTCTGTCTGCTGGTCTCTGCAAATAAAGAACAGGAGCTTCCTGCAGCTCCTCCCACCACCTCGGCCAGGCGCAAGTCTTCGACTTGTGTGCCGACGGAGGATGAACAGCCCAGGTATGCAGGTGGGAGGGGCCTGGAGGCCATGTTGGTAGTATAAGCATGCCTGTTGTCTTATTGATTAATTGATGTATGGAGCGGGTAGTGGAGGGATTGGACATGCTTATGATATAAGTGCTAGGGAGTCCCCTCTGTGTGTATCATATAGTTGCTCAACTCCTCTGTATGTATACTCGCACTTGCCCCCTCCCCCCCCCCCCCCCCCCCCCATGAAGATACATAGACAGCAAGCCTTTCCCCGAAGATATAAAAATGTTCTAGTACACTGATGTAATGTCTCCTACTGATGTAGTTTTCAGAGTCGCAATGTGACCTTGCCCAAGTCCCGTTCCCATGCACCCACGGATGACGAGAGTAATATGAGCTGGACCAGTACCAGCAGTGCTGGAAAGAAAAAGGTGTCGTGTGCCCCTCCGCCCCATTCCCCCGATAAGGAGCAGGGTAGTCACCCCCCTAGCCGGGAAGGAAGCAGTCCCAGCGATGAGGATGGAGAAGATGAGCACGAAAAGCCGACTAAGGTACGAACATGTTAGAGATGGGTTACTCTTGTGTGAACCCTAGGCTGCACTAATGTACCTGACTCCTCCCACTATCTTGCACATGCTAGTCTCTCTCTCGGGAGGAGCGCAAGACGGAGCAAGTGTGGCGCGTGTTTGAGAAGATGGAGGCAAGCGCACAGCGTAAGAAGCAGCTTCTTTCTGACGGCAGCCATGAATCTGACCCTGCCTCCGAGGTGTCCCCCTTACAGTCGGCGATTCAGCGAGGGCTCAAGGACCGATGCCTCTCGTCATCTTCATCGCGCCGGGTACAACTCCTCCCTCATCCCACCACTGTCACCATGTAAGTCACACACACACAACCTCGTGGGAATGACTGAGACTTGACTAAGACTTCCTCTCGCTTTGCTGCAGGAGGCTCTCTAGTGTGTCATCTGCGGACCCATTGTCCCCCTACGCCCCTTCAGATGCTTTTTCTCCCCCCATGACCCCTGGACTGGCACCCCCTCGCTCCCCCACACACTTCCCTCACTTCCATGCGGCACCCGAACTCCACCCAAAATATCTCTTTTCTGACTTTGCTCTTCCTTGGAAGAAGGTGTGTGAGTGTATACATAGCACGTGCTTCTAATGGAGGGTGTGTTATGGCACAAGCTACCAATGGAAGGTGTACGAGTTTTTACATAGTGTGTGCTACTAATGAAAGATGTGTGGATATAGCACATGCTACTAATGGAAGGTGCACGTTCATTAGTGTCATTGCCACTTCCTTGTGAGGCAGGTCACGTGCTTATCACCTTACTTGTGTAGGCTATTTTGCGCCAGTGGGAACTGGAGCAGCAAGGTGGGGGGGACTCTGCCGTCCATCGCTCGTATTGGGCCAGCAACCTGTCTGACTATGCTTACCTCATGGGCACCAACCTGTGCAGACCACGCCCCATCGGATGTCTGAAACATGTGAGTGTGGCCCTATTGTATACTGTCCTTGTACATCAGGAGGCGATAGATTAATGGAGTAATTGAGATCAGGTTAGCGAGCATGTAATGACCTACAGAACTGAATTTGAATCGGATTCTCAAATCAAACCTGAAGGAGCGCCTGATGGGCCGAAGATAAAGGATAGAAGAGCAATGGATGTTACATTTGAAGATAGAACAGTAGTAAATGTTAATTAGAGGGTAGAAAAGTAATGTGTTAATTAGAGCATAGAAGAGTAGTAGATGTTAATTAGAGGGTAGAAGAGTAGATGTTAATTGGAGGGTAGAAGAGTACTAGGTGTTAATTAAAGGGTAGAAGAGTAATATATGTTAATTAGAGGGTAGAAGAGGAATAGATGTTAATTAGAGGTTAGAAAAGGAATAGATGTTAATTAGAGGTTAGAAGAGGAATAGATGTTAATTAGAGGTTAGAAGAGGAATAGATGTTACATGAGAAGGTAGAAGAGTTATATACCAAAGTATCTGTCATCCCACACATAACTTGAGTATGCCCTGGCCCTAGCCCTAGCCCTGGCCCCAGTTCTGGCCCCAGTTCTGGCCCCAGTTCTGGCCCTAGCCCTAGCCCTAGCCCTAGCCCTAGCCCTGGCCCTAGATGATTTGTTTGATATGGTGTGTGCTGATGTTGCATTTTCTTCCTGCAGCGTTGGCTCAGGCATTACCTTGGTGACATGGGTCAAAAGATGGTTGATGAAGCTGGAAGAGGTTTGTCCTCATCTCTGCGTGCTAATGTGCCCGCTCGTGGTCTAGGGCAGGCCAGAGGAGCGCCGCCAGCATCTGCGAAGGAAGGGCAGACATCTTTATCTTCCTTCCCACTTGAGGATTGGAGGAATGACAAGGAGAACAGACAGCAGAGTCACCATGGCAACAGAACATCATCTTGTGAGATCACTGGGTGTGTGTCGTGGGATTTGGGAAGGTGTTATATATGGGAGGGATTGGGGGGGCTATTCTCATACTAGTAAGTATGTGGTCAAACCTGATGGAAAATCAATTTCTAAAAATTAATCCGCCCTCGCGTGTTTGACCACGTACGCACATTTTGCTGCTTATTCTCCTCCAGCCACTGGCACTAATTCAACTGTCTTGCACTTTCCAATTAGGAGCTGGAACCACAGCATGTGAGGCCCAGTTAGGACCACAGCATGTGGGGCCCAGTTAGGACCACAACATGTGAGGCACAGTTAGGACCACAGCATGTGAGGCACAGTTAGGACCACAGCATGTGAGGCACAGTTAGGACCACAGCATGTGAGGCACAGTTAGGACCACAGCATGTGGGGGAGCAAGAGGGGGCGCAAGAGCACATAATATAAGGAATTTTAATGATCTTTGTGGTTTTCCCCCATATTAAATATTTAAAAATAATTAATTACCCCACAAGAATGATGTCCTCCTCCCTTATTGACCACTAGTCCTCCCTGAAGCTGTCGAGGTAGCCAGTAAGCTAAGTGAGTGTGAGTGGCTGTCAGTACTAGTTAGTAGGACCCGGGCACTTGCTTTGCTTATTTCTACTCACACACCGCCTCAATGGTTCAGCATTGTACCGGATAATCCTTCTGTTAGCATGGACCGCATTGTTCATTTGTTGTCCTAGTGTGCTCGCGTGGGTGGCAGTTGCCTAGCCTCTGTCTGTCCTGTGAATGATGTCCTAGTGTGCTCGCGTGGGTGGTTGTTGCCTAGCCTCTGTCTGTCCTGTTCTGTGAATGATGTCCTAGTGTGCTCACGTGGGTGGTTGTTGCCTGTTGCCTAGCCTCTGTCTGTCCTGTCCTGTGAATGATGTCCTAGTGTGCTCGCGTGGGTGGTTGTTGCCTAGCCTCTGTCTGTCCTGTCCTGTGAATGATGTCCTAGTGTGCTCACGTGGGTGGTTGTTGCCTAGCCTCTGTCTGTCCTGTCCTGTGAATGATGTCCTAGTGTGCTCGCGTGGGTGGTTGTTGCCTAGCCTCTGTCTGTCCTGTCCTGTGAAGGATGTCCTAGTGTGCTCGCGTGGGTGGTTGTTGCCTGTTGCCTAGCCTCTGTCTGTCCTGTCCTGTGAATGATGTCCTAGTGTGCTCGCATGGGTGGTAGTTGCCTAGCCTCTGTCCTGTCCTGTGAATGATGTCCTACTGTGCTCGCGTGGGTGGTTGTTGCCTGTTGCCTAGCCTCTGTCTGTCCTGTGAATGATGTCCTAGTGTGCTCGCGTGGGTGGTAGTTGCCTAGCCTCTGTCTGTCCTGTCCTGTGAATGATGTCCTAGTGTGCTCGCATGGGTGGTAGTTGCCTAGCCTCTCTCTGTCCTGTCCTGTGAATGATGTCCTAGTGTGCTCGCGTGGGTGGTTGTTGCCTAGCCTCTGTCTGTCCTGTCCTGTGAATGATGTCCTAGTGTGCTCGCGTGGGTGGCAGTTGCCTAGCCTCTGTCTGTCCTGTCCTGTGAATGATGTCCTAGTGTGCTTGCGTGGCTGGTAGTTGGCCAACATTTATCTGTCCTGTCTTCTGTCTACAGTACCGCATAAGAAACGAGTCCTATTGCGATGGCAGAGGTCGGGGGGAGTTGCCACTGTCACACCCACTTCTCCTCCCACCCCACTGGACGCAGCAGCACTGACCGCCAGGGCCGAGGAGGAAAGTGAGCAGGTCACAACAGCAATACACAAGTCTCCATTGTTTGAGGAGTTCTCAGACACAGAGGAACTCATGGTGGACCAAGATATGGGTGGGGCGGCGACAGGTTATCGACCGTCTCCGAGGGTGTTGTCTGGACCTAGATTACTGGATGTGCTCGGCGGAGAAGAGGTGAAAGGTGAGTTGACCTTCCCCGGCCGAGTTGCTGAAATATCCTTGTAACCTTCCCAACGTGTGTGCTGGTATAGATGTGGTGGGTGTGGTCACTTCCCCTTCGCTGAGTTGCCCTCCGTCTTCCACGCCAGCCAATCCCCCTAGTCCTTCAAGAGTAGATGTGGACCTTACCCAGACATCTCGTGACGATCAGAGCGGTCTGCTTCCCGTCGAGGATAAAGAAATGGGGTCTAGTGCAGGCGACCCAATGGAGAACTGGAGATGGGAAGAGGAGGAGGAGGAAGAGAAGCAGTTGAGTGGCGTCTCGGACATCAGTGTGGACTCCACTGCCGATGAGTTAGCCTCTCTTCCAATGCCACTTACCTTTGCTGATGGGGGGCAATGTTTCAAACCTGCAACTGCACCCATCCCTGTGTCCATGGACGGAAGTGTATCCAGCGAGAACCTGGAGGGGCCCGTGACCCCTCATACGACCCCACCTCCCCTGGAACAGCTGGAGGGCAGTGGGGAGGGAGAGGATGAGAGGGGAGTAGCGAAGGACTCGTCTGTGACCGAGGGCCTGACGTATGCTGAGTCAGCAGATTCTGCAGAGGCGATGGGTATGTCTGAAGATGCCGATGGTGGGTGTGGTCAATACGACAGTGTGTTGTCGACAACTCCTACCTCTCCTCAGCCTACGCCCTTGAAGACTCCCGGAAAACGCAAGGTGAACTATGAACCTTATTCTGTACCAGTGCTTGGTCTCTGGGCCCAGTAGTACTTCTGACACCAGTGCTTGGTCTGTGGGTCCAGTTGTGCCACTTCTGGCACCAGTGCTTGGTCTGTGGGCCCAGTTTATAATGATAAAAGATAGCACACATACACATTAACTATAACACAAGTTTTCGGTGGTAGAAATTCTGGTTTGATCGCCAACATTTCCTTCCAAGAAAATTTCGAATTTTATCATTCCAGTTTTCCAAGATGCGCAATGGGCACTGTATGTTAAGCCCATGCATTAACTGCACCCATTTTCACCCCTTGTGATAGCAAGCAGTAATCCTCTAAGTTATCACATGCACAGAGGTGTCTGTGAGGCCTAATTTGAGAAGCATTGCCTTGTCAAAGCTAGAATTTGCGAGGTCCTGTAGGCAGATAATCTCACCAGCCAAACCTTTGGCAGAATTGCAACCTTTTGTGAATGATTTGGCAAAGGGTCTGTCTTGCACTAATGTGTTAAGAGGCTTATATTTTCATTGCACTTATTAGTCTGCCTATGAAACTAACTAGAGCAGCCCCTACCTAATCATTGCCATTACAGAGGTATTGTAATACACATGAACTAACTAGAGGAGTCCCTACCTAATCATTGCCACTACAGAGGTATTGTAATACACATGAACTAACTAGAGGAGTCCCTACCTAATCATTGCCACTACAGAGGTATTCTAATACACATGAACTAACTAGAGGAGTCCCTACCTAATCATTGCCACTACAGAGGTATTGTAATACACATGAACTAACTAGAGGAGTCCCTACCTAATCATTGCCACTACAGAGGTATTGTAATACACATGAACTAACTAGAGGAGCCCCTACCTAATCATTGCCACTACAGAGGTATTGTAATACACATGAACTAACTAGAGGAGCCCCTACCTAATCATTGCCACTACAGAGGTATTGTAATACACATGAACTAACTAGAGGAGCCCCTACCTAATCATTGCCACTACAGAGGTATTGTAATACACATGAACTAACTAGAGGAGCCCCTACCTAATCATTGCCACTACAGAGGTATTGTAATACACATGAACTAACTAGAGGAGTCCCTACCTAATCATTGCCACTACAGAGGTATTGTAATACACATGAACTAACTAGAGGAGTCCCTACCTAATCATTGCCACTACAGAGGTATTGTAATACACATGAACTAACTAGAGGAGTCCCTACCTAATCATTGCCACTACAGAGGTATTGTAATACACATGAACTAACTAGAGGAGTCCCTACCTAATCATTGCCACTACAGAGGTATTGTAATACACATGAACTAACTACAGGAGCCCCTACCTAATCATTGCCACTACAGAGGTATTGTAATACACATGAACTAACTAGAGGAGTCCCTACCTAATCATTGCCACTACAGAGGTATTGTAATACACATGAACTAACTAGAGGAGTCCCTACCTAATCGTTGCCACTACAGAGGTATTGTAATACACATGAACTAACTAGAGGAGCCCCTACCTAATCATTGCCACTACAGAGGTATTGTAATACACATGAACTAACTAGAGGAGCCCCAATCTAATCATTGCCACTACAGAGGTATTGTAATACACATGAACTAACTAGAGGAGTCCCTACCTAATCATTGCCACTACAGAGGTATTGTAATACACATGAACTAACTAGAGGAACCCCTACCTAATCATTGCCACTACAGAGGTATTGTAATACACATGAACTAACTAGAGGAGCCCCTACCTAATCATTGCCACTACAGAGGTATTGTAATACACATGAACTAACTAGAGGAGCCCCTACCTAATCATTGCCACTACAGAGGTATTGTAATACACATGAACTAACTAGAGGAGTCCCTACCTAATCATTGCCACTACAGAGGTATTGTAATACACATGAACTAACTAGAGGAGCCCCTACCTAATCATTGCCACTACAGAGGTATTGTAATACACATGAACTAACTAGAGGAGTCCCTACCTAATCATTGCCACTACAGAGGTATTGTAATACACATGAACTAACTAGAGGAGTCCCTACCTAATCATTGCCACTACAGAGGTATTGTAATACACATGAACTAACTAGAGGAGTCCCTACCTAATCATTGCCACTACAGAGGTATTGTAATACACATGAACTAACTAGAGGAGTCCCTACCTAATCATTGCCACTACAGAGGTATTGTAATACACATGAACTAACTAGAGGAGTCCCTACCTAATCATTGCCACTACAGAGGTATTGTAATACACATGAACTAACTAGAGGAGCCCCTACCTAATCATTGCCACTACAGAGGTATTGTAATACACATGAACTAACTAGAGGAGTCCCTACCTAATCATTGCCACTACAGAGGTATTGTAATACACATGAACTAACTAGAGGAGCCCCTACCTAATCATTGCCACTACAGAGGTATTGTAATACACATGAACTAACTAGAGGAGTCCCTACCTAATCATTGCCACTACAGAGGTATTGTAATACACATGAACTAACTAGAGGAGTCCCTACCTAATCATTGCCACTACAGAGGTATTGTAATACACATGAACTAACTAGAGGAGCCCCTACCTAATCATTGCCACTACAGAGGTATTGTAATACACATGAACTAACTAGAGGAGCCCCTACCTAATCATTGCCACTACAGAGGTATTGTAATACACATGAACTAACTAGAGGAGCCCCTACCTAATCATTGCCACTACAGAGGTATTGTAATACACATGAACTAACTAGAGGAGTCCCTACCTAATCATTGCCACTACAGAGGTATTGTAATACACATGAACTAACTAGAGGAGCCCCTACCTAATCATTGCCACTACAGAGGTATTGTAATACACATGAACTAACTAGAGGAGCCCCTACCTAATCATTGCCACTACAGAGGTATTGTAATACACATGAACTAACTAGAGGAGCCCCTACCTAATCATTGCCACTACAGAGGTATTGTAATACACATGAACTAACTAGAGGAGTCCCTACCTAATCATTGCCACTACAGAGGTATTGTAATACACATGAACTAACTAGAGGAGTCCCTACCTAATCATTGCCACTACAGAGGTATTGTAATACACATGAACTAACTAGAGGAGTCCCTACCTAATCATTGCCACTACAGAGGTATTGTAATACACATGAACTAACTAGAGGAGTCCCTACCTAATCATTGCCACTACAGAGGTATTGTAATACACATGAACTAACTAGAGGAGCCCCTACCTAATCATTGCCACTACAGAGGTATTGTAATACACATGAACTAACTAGAGGAGTCCCTACCTAATCATTGCCACTACAGAGGTATTGTAATACACATGAACTAACTAGAGGAGCCCCTACCTAATCATTGCCACTACAGAGGTATTGTAATACACATGAACTTCAACCCCTGTCTCACCATGCTGCAGATTAACTTATCGGAGTATCGCAACAGAGCTGCACGTAGACCAGCCGAGAGGAAAGGATCATCGGAGAACAAGGTTCTCTCGACTCCGCCCAGTACACCAGGAACGCCCTCCTTTCTCGCCGGACACCCTTCCCTCTTTGCCTCTTCCCTACAGCATTCATCCATGGCACATGCCGTGCCAGCAGACCCTGGGACGTACTTTGAACCCGTCAGTCCAGACGAGGATGACCACACACCTAAATTGCATAACAGAGATGGTAAGAGGGTGTGGTTTTGCTAATATGGGGTGTGCTTTTATGGTGATAAGAGGGTGCAGTTTTTCTAATGTGGGGGGTGGGGTTTTGGTGATAAAGGGTGTGGTTGTATGCGGATCTGCCGACGTCAATGGTTGGTTGTTAATAGAAGCCCCAGAACTACGGGGTCAGAGTACAGGCCAATCTCACAGTCTGTGGATGTGCAGGTGTGAGACTGGGTCAAGCCTATCACATGCTGTGTGTGGATGTGCAGGTGTGACTAGGTCAAGCCTATCACATGCTGTGTGTGGATGTGCAGCTGTGACTAGGTCACACCTGCTGTCTGTGGACTTTGGGGTGTCTTGAAAACATTGTTGCCAGGAACGAAGTGACCTCTGTGTGACCTTGCCGATGCTGTGCACTTGGCCTCTGTGTTGCTGAGTTTCCTGCTGGCTCCCCAGTGGAATTCAGAGAAATTATGTGTGCTGCCCCCCCAGCCATGTGTGCTGCCCCCCTCCCCTCGCCTCCATAGCCGTCTCAAGATTGGCTTGCGTGATTATATAGACCAGAGGGGAAAGGCACACTTTTGAAAGTGTGGTCTGCATGGCGGGTTTCATCTACTAGCTGGCTGTTGCTTTAATTAAATCTCATTACAGCACTTGCTGGAGCATGCTATGAATCTCATTACAGCACTTGCATGAGCATGCTCCAGCAATCTCATTACCAAAACTAGGGCAGAGCTCCTGTAATTCCAAAGCTCAGATGTGAGTGGGTGTCCACGTGTGTCTTCTTTTTGCATGCCCACCCATGCTCACTTCTCTGTCAGTGTGTTCCCCTGCCGGTAAGGTGCAGAGACCACGTCTGTTCCCCTGCCGGTAAGGTGCAGAGACCACATCTGTTCCCTGCCAGTAAGGTGCAGAGACCATGTCTGTTCCCCTGCCAGTAAGGTGAAGAGACCAAGTCTGTTCCCCTGCCGGTAAGGTGCAGAGACCACGTCTGTTCCCCTGCCAGTAAGGTGAAGAGACCAAGTCTGTTCCCCTGCTTGTAAGGTGTTTCAATGAATCCAGGCCTGATAGGTTGCTTAGCAACATTTTTTTGACAAAGAACTACTGACTACTGATGTCTACACAGTATGAATGCAATAACTCTACACAGTATGAATGCAATAACTCTACACAGTATGAATGCAATAACTCTACACGGTATGAATGCAATAACTCTACACGGTATGAATGCAATAACTCTACATGGTATGAATGCAATAACTCTACACGGTATGAATGCAATAACTACACGGTATGAATGCAATAACTCTACACGGTATGAATGCAATAACTCTACACGGTATGAATGCAATAACTACACGGTATGAATGCAATAACTCTACACAGTATGAACGCAATAACTCTACACAGTATGAATGCAATAACTCTACACGGTATGAATGCAATAACTACACGGTATGAATGCAATAACTCTACACAGTATGAATGCAATAACTCTACACGGTATGAATGCAATAACTCTACACGGTATGAATGCAATAACTCTACACAGTATGAATGCAATAACTCTACACGGTATGAATGCAATAACTCTACACGGTATGAATGCAATAACTCTACACGGTATGAATGCAATAACTACACGGTATGAATGCAATAACTACACAGTATGAATGCAATAATTCCTACACAGTATGAATGCAATAACTCTACACAGTATGAATGCAATAACTCTACACGGTATGAATGCAATAACTCTACACGGTATGAATGCAATAACTCTACACGGTATGAATGCAATAACTCTACACGGTATGAATGCAATAACTACACACGGTATGAATGCAATAACTCTACACGGTATGAATGCAATAACTCTACATGGTATGAATCTACACGGTATGAATGCAATAACTCTACACAGTATGAATGCAATAACTACACAGTATGAATGCAATAACTCTACAGAGTATGAATACAATAAAAATCTACACAGTATGAATGCAATAACTCTCTACAGAGTATGAATATCTACAGAGTATGAATACAATAAATCTACACAGTATGAATGCAATAACTCTCTACAGAGTATGAATATCTACAGAGTATGAATGCAACAACTCTACACAGTATGAATGCAATACTCTCTACAGAGTACTAGTATGAATGTATTATAGTGTACTGCATAAACTGGATGTTTAGTGCTCTGCTTATTAAACAGCACACGTTCAATGCCTCTAGGACTTGGCTGAAGTTTCTCAGATGTGACTAGCATAGAAGGGACCTAGTCTCAGGAGCGGCTAGGGCTAGGGGTGGCCTCTCAAGTGTTTTTCGAGGCCTCCATATCTATAAATCGATTTGGAAACCCATCATTGGCAAATGCTCCGCTGGGGAAGGATGAAGGCAATTCTTATGACAAGACATCCCTGCAGGCACCCTCATTGGCATGCATCCCTGCAGGCACCCTCATTGTCATGCATCCCTGCAGGCACCCTCATTGTCATGCATCCCTGCAGGCACCCTCATTGGCATGCATCCCTGCAGGCACCCTCATTGTCATGCATCCCTGCAGGCACCCTCATTGTTGTGCATCCCTGCAGGCACCCTCATTGTCATGCATCCCTGCAGGCACCCTCATTGTCGTGCATCCCTGCAGGCACCCTCATTGTCGTGCATCCCTGCAAGCACCCTCATTGTCATGCATCCCTGCAAGCACCCTCATTGTCATGCATCCCTGCAGGCACCCTCATTGTCGTGCATCCCTGCAGGCACCCTCATTGTCGTGCATCCCTGCAGGCACCCTCATTGTCATGCATCCCTGCAGGCACCCTCATTGTCATGCATCCCTGCAGGCACCCTCATTGGCATGCATCCCTGCAGGCACCCTCATTGTCATGCATCCCTGCAGGCACCCTCATTGTCATGCATCCCTGCAGGCACCCTCATTGTCGTGCAGCCCTGCAGGCACCCTCATTGTCGTGCATCCCTGCAGGCACCCTCATTGTCGTGCATCCCTGCAGGCACCCTCATTGTCGTGCATCCCTGCAGGCACCCTCATTGTCGTGCATCCCTGCAGGCACCCTCATTGTCGTGCATCCCTGAGGCACCCTCATTGTCGTGCATCCCTGCAGGCACCCTCATTGTCGTGCATCCCTGCAGGCACCCTCATTGTCATGCATCCCTGCAGGCACCCTCATTGTCGTGCATCCCTGCAGGCACCCTCATTGTCATGCATCCCTGCAGGCACCCTCATTGTCATGCATCCCTGCAGGCACCCTCATTGTCGTGCATCCCTGCAGGCACCCTCATTGTCGTGCAGCCCTGCAGGCACCCTCATTGTCGTGCAGCCCTGCAGGCACCCTCATTGTCGTGCATCCCTGCAGGCACCCTCATTGTCATGCATCCCTGCAGGCACCCTCATTGTCATGCATCCCTGCAGGCACCCTCATTGTCGTGCATCCCTGCAGGCACCCTCATTGTCGTGCATCCCTGCAGGCACCCTCATTGTCGTGCATCCCTGCAGGCACCCTCATTGTCATGCATCCCTGCAGGCACCCTCATTGTCATGCATCCCTGCAGGCACCCTCATTGTCGTGCATCCCTGAGGCACCCTCATTGTCGTGCATCCCTGCAGGCACCCTCATTGTCGTGCATCCCCGCAGGCACCCTCATTGTCGTGCATCCCTGCAGGCACCCTCATTGTTGTGTATTTTTATTTGTCAACAACAAGACAGTAAGACTGACGCTTCTTAGCGGAGGTCCCACATGCATGCTTGACAAAGACAGTTTGTAACAACATCCAGACCACCGCTTTAATTGTGCGCTAAATGTTGAGAGGCTTAACATCCAGGTTGTACTGATATTACCTTCTTGTAAGGTGGTCGGGTGTTGGCCACACATAATATGTTTAATTATATATTGTATTCAGAAGTGGTAACGTCTGTCTCGTCAGTAGTTCCTGCTAATATTGGTGTTCCAACTGTGGGAGGCGTCGCTTCAGGAGGTGTGGCCTCATCTATGGCTTATTCTTGCACTCCAGGGTAAGTCAAATCTCCTCATGTAGAAGTTGTTTGTCCCAAGGGCTGTCCAATATTGCTACAATCTGTTCTTAGGACAGGATGTCCGTAATGAGACTGTACAGCATGGAACTGGGACATAATGCTGATTCCGGTTCTGTCCTGTTTAGTCATCCCTCTCACTAGGGACATCCCGGGATAGTCTCAGGAATCCTGGGATAGTCTCAGGAATCCCAGGATAGTCCCAAGATTCCCGGGATAGTCTCAGGAATCCCAGGATAGTCTCAGGAATCCCAGGATAGTCTCAGGAATCCCAGGATAGTCCCAAGATTCCCGGGATAGTCTCAGGAATCCTAGGATAGTCTCACGAATCTCAGGATAGTCCCAAGATTCCCGGGATAGTCTCAGGAATCCCAGGATAGTCTCGGGAATCCCAGGATAGTCCCAAGATTCCCGGGATAGTCTCAGGAATCCCAGGATAGTCTCAGGAATCCCAGGATAGTCCCAAGATTCCCGGGATAGTCTCAGGAATCCCGGGATAGTCCAGGAATCCCAGGATAGTTTCAGGAATCCCAGGATAGTCCCAAGATTCCGGGGATAGTCTCAGGAATCCCAGGATAGTCCCAAGATTCCCGGGATAGTCTCAGGAATCCCGGGATAGTCCAGGAATCCCAGGGGAATCCCAGGATAGTCCCAAGATTCCCGGGATAGTCTCAGGAATCCCAGGATAGTCCCAAGATTCCCGGGATAGTCTCAGGAATCCTAGGATAGTCTCACGGGATAGTCCCAAGATTCCCGGGATAGCCCGGTATAGTCTGGAAGCCCGGGATAGTCTCAGGAATCCCAGGATAGTCTCAGGAATCCCAGGATAGTCCCAAGATTCCCGGGATAGTCTCAGGAATCCTAGGATAGTCTCACGAATCTCAGGATAGTCCCAAGATTCCCGGGATAGTCTCAGGAATCCCAGGATAGTCTCGGGAATCCCAGGATAGTCCCAAGATTCCCGGGATAGTCTCAGGAATCCCAGGATAGTCTCAGGAATCCCAGGATAGTCCCAAGATTCCCGGGATAGTCTCAGGAATCCCGGGATAGTCCAGGAATCCCAGGATAGTTTCAGGAATCCCAGGATAGTCCCAAGATTCCGGGGATAGTCTCAGGAATCCCAGGATAGTCCCAAGATTCCCGGGATAGTCTCAGGAATCCCGGGATAGTCCAGGAATCCCAGGGGAATCCCAGGATAGTCCCAAGATTCCCGGGATAGTCTCAGGAATCCCAGGATAGTCCCAAGATTCCCGGGATAGTCTCAGGAATCCTAGGATAGTCTCACGGGATAGTCCCAAGATTCCCGGGATAGCCCGGTATAGTCTGGAAGCCCGGGATAGTCTCAGGAAAGGTTGTGGCTGTGAGCCTAATAGCTAATGAGATGTAACGGGTTGAATTGGTTCTGTGAATGATAATCAATAATTATCAGGGTTTCATTTAGTGGGGGGGGGGGGGGGCAGCTTGGAACCTTTTTGCCCCCCCTTGGAAATTGTATCATTAGAAACTTTGTCACATCTTTAACATGATTAAATATCCAGATTCCTCCAGTTGCCCCCCCCCCCCCCCCCCCATTGGACAATTTTCTAAATGAAACCTGATTATCTACCTGCTCATGTTCTCAGAACTACATGCAGCTAGTGAGAGATCTTCACTGCCTGCCACTACATGCAGCTAGTGAGAGATCTTCACTGCCTGCCACTACATGCAGCTAGTGAGAGATCTTCACTGCCTGCCACTACATGCAGCTAGTGAGAGATCTTCACTGCCTGCCAGTACATGCAGCTAGTGAGAGATCTTCACTGCCTGCCACTACATGCAGCTAGTGAGAGATCTTCACTGCCTGCCAGTACATGCAGCTAGTGAGAGATCTTCACTGCCTGCCACTACATGCAGCTAGTGAGAGATCTTCACTGCCTGCCACTACATGCAGCTAGTGAGAGATCTTCACTGCCTGCCACTACATGCAGCTAGTGAGAGATCTTCACTGCCTGCCACTACATGCAGCTAGTGAGAGATCTTCACTGCCTGCCACTACATGCAGCTAGTGAGAGATCTTCACTGCCTGCCACTACATGCAGCTAGTGAGAGATCTTCACTGCCTGCCACTACATGCAGCTAGTGAGAGATCTTCACTGCCTGCCACTACATGCAGCTAGTGAGAGATCTTCACTGCCTGCCACTACATGCAGCTAGTGAGAGATCTTCACTGCCTGCCAGTACATGCAGCTAGTGAGAGATCTTCACTGCCTGCCACTACATGCAGCTAGTGAGAGATCTTCACTGCCTGCCACTACATGCAGCTAGTGAGAGATCTTCACTGCCTGCCACTACATGCAGCTAGTGAGAGATCTTCACTGCCTGCCACTACATGCAGCTAGTGAGAGATCTTCACTGCCTGCCACTACATGCAGCTAGTGAGAGATCTTCACTGCCTGCCACTACATGCAGCTAGTGAGAGATCTTCACTGCCTGCCACTACATGCAGCTAGTGAGAGATCTTCACTGCCTGCCACTACATGCAGCTAGTGAGAGATCTTCACTGCCTGCCACTACATGCAGCTAGTGAGAGATCTTCACTGCCTGCCAGTACATGCAGCTAGTGAGAGATCTTCACTGCCTGCCACTACATGCAGCTAGTGAGAGATCTTCACTGCCTGCCACTACATGCAGCTAGTGAGAGATCTTCACTGCCTGCCACTACATGCAGCTAGTGAGAGATCTTCACTGCCTGCCACTACATGCAGCTAGTGAGAGATCTTCACTGCCTGCCACTACATGCAGCTAGTGAGAGATCTTCACTGCCTGCCACTACATGCAGCTAGTGAGAGATCTTCACTGCCTGCCAGTACATGCAGCTAGTGAGAGATCTTCACTGCCTGCCACTGTACATGCAGCTAGTGAGAGATCTTCACTGCCTGCCACTACATGCAGCTAGTGAGAGATCTTCACTGCCTGCCACTACATGCAGCTAGTGAGAGATCTTCACTGCCTGCCACTACATGCAGCTAGTGAGAGATCTTCACTGCCTGCCACTACATGCACACACTTCTCTCTGCTGCAGTTCCAATCTCTACAATCCGTACTCTGGAGGTCTTCAGCCTGGAGGTGTGGCCAATGTTAGGCCAGGAGGTGTGATGGCTGGAGGTGTTGGGAGTGTGATGGCTGGAGGTGTTGGGAGTGTGATGGCTGGAGGTGTGGGGAGTGTGATGGCTGGAGGTGTGGCGAGTGTGATGGCTGGAGGTGTGGCGAGTGTGATGGGTGGGTATGTGGTGGATGGTGCAGGAGTGAGGTGGGGTGCAGGCGATCAGTCCCAGGACCCTCGCAGCAGGACCATCGGTAAACACTACATGCCTTGGTAAAGGGTGGCCATTGATACTTGTATGTGTGTTCTGTCCTTCACAGCCACACCAAGTGCATCTTCTGGGGGGCTTATTCCAATGGCTGGGGGTGCAGGGGTTCTGCCAGCCTCCATCTTGCTGCAGCCCCCCCAAGGCTCTGCTCCAGGTGCACTGTACTCCCAGCCCCCTCAAGCCACAACTCCGGGGGTCCTCTACACCAGCCAGCCCCCCCAGGCCTCAGGGGGGCTCTATTCTACACAGCCCCCTGCCTATTACCAGCACCAACTACAGCCAGCACAACAAACACTGAACCTTGCTCCCCCTGGCACGCAAGGGGGAGTGGCTGGTGGCCCGGGTATTTACAGGGCACCGAGACATGCTCCTGGCCTGGGGGGAAGCAACTCGTACTACTAACTGCACTCTGTGCATCAAGATTGATATTTGCACTCTGAACCTGCTGTCTCGTGTATGTGTGTGTGTGTACGTAATCACATTCGTCATCATCTCATGAATATCACCATGGGCTAAAATCACTTGGGTGGGCAGGGCCTGGCTGGGATAACCATACCACCTGACAAGTGGGAGGTTCAGTTGTGTTGGACCATGTGTTGAATGTACACCTATATGTAGGCCCTCACACAAAGGCCCTCACTTATAACTTACCAGGCCAAGTCTCATTTATCAGGCCAAGCCTCACTTATCAGGCCTAGCCTCACTTATCAGACCAAGCCTCACTTATCAGGCCAAGCCTCACTTATCAGGCCAAGCCTCACTTACCAAGCCAAGCCTAGCCAAGCCTCACTTACCAGGCCAAGCCTCACTTACCAGGCCTAGCCTCACGTATCAAGCCAAGCCTCACTTATCAGGCCAAGCCTCACTTATCAGGCCTAGCCTCACTTATCAGACCAAGCCTCACTTATCAGGCCAAGCCTCACTTATCAGGCCTAGCCTCACTTATCAGACCAAGCCTCACTTATCAGGCCAAGCCTCACTTATCAGGCCAAGCCTCACTTATCAGGCCAAGCCTCACTTACCAAGCCAAGCCTAGCCAAGCCTCACTTATCAGGCCTAGCCTCACTTACCAGGCCAAGCCTCACTTATCAGGCCAAGCCTCTTATCAGGCCAAGCCTCACTTATCAGGCCTAGCCTCACTTATCAGGCCAAGCCTCACTTACCAGGCCAAGCCTCACTTACCAGGCCTAGCCTCACTTATCAGGCCAAGCCTCACTTATCAGGCCAAGCCTCACTTATCAGGCCTAGCCTCACTTATCAGGCCAAGCCTCACTTACCAAGCCAAGCCTAGCCAAGCCTCACTTATGAGGCCTAGCCTCACTTACCAGGCCAAGCCTCACTTATCAGGCCAAGCCTCACTTATCAGGCTAAGCCTCACTTATCAGGCCTAGCCTCACTTATCAGGCCAAGCCTCACTTACCAGGCCAAGCCTCACTTACCAGGCCAAGCCTCACTTACCAGGCCAAGCCTCACTTACCAGGCCAAGCCTCACATATCAGGCCTAGCTTCATTTATCAGGCCAAGCCTCACTTATCAGGCTAAGCCCACTGCTGCAGAAGTATTGGTGGGAAAGTGCCTGACTTAGTAGCCATACTCTGTCATTAGCACCAAACTCAATAGTGCAGCTCAAGGCTTGGCCTAACCTTCCTTCTGTGTGCGTCTCCTACTTGAGCTATTGCACAATCACATGTGTTACAAATACTTCAGGTATCCAAGAAGTTCACTTATCCAAACAGGATTTATAGGTATGGACGAGTTCACTTCTCAGAGAGGTCCTGACTAATATGAAGTTATAATTATTCCCCTAGGCAAGTATGGATGAGTTCACTTCTCTAAGTGGTCCTGACTAATATGAGGTTATAATTATTCCCCTAGGTATATAGGTATGAATGAGTCACTTCTCTGAGAGGTCCTGACTAATATGCTAGGCAGGTAAGGACGAGTTCACTTCTCTGAGAGGTCCTGACTAATATGAGGTTATAATTATTCCCCTAGGTATATAGGTATGAATGAGTTCACTTCTCTGAGAGGTCCTGACTAATATGCTAGGCAGGTATGGACGAGTTCACTTCTCTGAGAGGTCCTGACTAATATGAGGTTATAATTATTCCCCTGTATATAGGTATGAATGAGTTCACTTCTCTGAGAGGTCCTGACTAATATGCTAGGCAGGTATGGACAAGTTCACTTCTCTGAGAGGTCCTGACTAATATGAGGTTATAATTATTCCCCTAGGTATATAGGTATGAATGAGTTCACTTCTCTGAGAGGTCCTGACTAATATGCTAGGCAGGTATGGACAAGTTCACTTCTCTGAGAGGTCCTGACTAATGAGGTTATAATTATTCCCATAGGTATATAGGTATGAATGAGTTCACTTCTCTGAGAGGTCCTGACTAATATGCTAGGCAGGTATGGACGAGTTCACTTCTCTGAGAGGTCCTGACTAATATGAGGTTATAATTATTCCCCTAGGTATATAGGTATGAATGAGTTCACTTCTCTGAGAGGTCCTGACTAATATGCTAGGCAGGTATGGACAAGTTCACTTCTCTGAGAGGTCCTGACTAATGAGGTTATAATTATTCCCCTAGGTATATAGGTATGAATGAGTTCACTTCTCTGAGAGGTCCCGACTAATATGCTAGGCAGGTATGGACGAGTTCACTTCTCTGAGAGGTCCTGACTAATATGAGGTTATAATTATTCCCCTAGGTATATAGGTATGAATGAGTTCACTTCTCTGAGAGGTCCCCGACTAATATGCTAGGCAGGTATGGACGAGTTCACTTCTCTGAGAGGTCCTGACTAATATGAGGTTATAATTATTCCCCTAGGTATATAGGTATGAATGAGTTCACTTCTCTGAGAGGTCCTGACTAATATGCTAGGCAGGTATGGACGAGTTCACTTCTCTGAGAGGTCCTGACTAATATGAGGTTATAATTATTCCCCTAGGTATATAGGTATGAATGAGTTCACTTCTCTGAGAGGTCCCGACTAATATGCTAGGCAGGTATGGACAAGTTCACTTCTCTGAGAGGTCCTGACTAATGAGGTTATCATTATTCCCCTAGGTATATAGGTATGAATGAGTTCACTTCTCTGAGAGGTCCCGACTATTATGAGGTTCATAATTATTCCCCTAGGCAGTGTATGGACGAGTTGAGTGTCCTAAATGGGTTCATAATTATAAGGAGCTAGGCTACACACTGCTATGCACATAGCAGCTCTATGAGGCATGAAGCAGGAGCTGTTCATGCTATCTAGTGTGGGCATTGTAGGTTGTACATGCAAGCACCTAACAACTGCTACACTGGGTGAACAACATCCAAAGATAAATTACTCCGCTGTCTGGAATCGAATCAATACCGGCCCATCCTTTCACCAAGGTCAAGGGTCAGGTAATATGAATAATACTCTTAAAATACATATTACCCCTCTGGCAAGGTCATCAATTATAAATATAAAATGTAGTGTGTGTAAGTGTAAAGGTTAATGAGGCCTTCCAAATGCACACACATGACTAGTTGTAACGTATCCATGGAGAATAGCGAGAAGGAAGGAGATAAAAAGCTCCGGTCTCTTGCTAGACGTGTGCGGAGCGTAGGGTGTCTGTGGCCACTGTAGAGCCTCGACTGCAACAAGAGTCCACGCTCTCCTCGCTGGAACTCTGGATGGCACGGTTCATAGAGCGAGGCTGCCAGAAGCCGCCCGGCATGTGCTTCCCTTTCAACACGGGTCTCTGAGGGATCATGCTAGTTGGGCCCGGCACTTTAAGTCCCATCTTATTGGTGGGTGCAGGCTCTCTCACAGAGGCGGCAAGACGTCTGTTGCTGCTAGCCTGAGGCTTGGAAGATACCGCTGGCCGGAATGTGCTGCAATAATGATTATCGTTGGGAATGTCGGTGGCTATAGGCTCCTCCTCTTTGGCGATGCGTCTGTCGTTGCCGTTGTATTTGAATTCCACCAGAGGCTTGGGAGAGTCCACAGACTGGAAGTTGTTGCAGTAGCGACTGTTATTCATGTGCGCGCCAGTGGGCGTGTCCCAGTCCACACCCTCGCTGCCCTCATCTGCGGAGGCCAAGAGGTCATTAAAGCCCTGAGCATGCTTCTCCATGTGCTTCTGGATGTGGTCCAGGCTCCACCCACTTGCTATAGAGGACTGGAGGGAACAGGTGGATGCCTGAGAGACGAGCAAGGAGGTGGAGGCAGCACTGAGTGTGGGAGGATCTCGGGTGGATGACGATGGCAATTGCCGAGTTTGGTCTGGAATGGAATTTTGACCACTCGACGTTCTGGTTCCATTTACGGATGAAAGGTTTTGATTCAGGGGGCGTGTCTGGTGGTGTGACGGAGGGACGTGTTGCGCATGTGGGGAGGATGATCCTTTCACGAGGTTAGACTGCAGAGGTGTTTGTGTTTCTATTGGTGGGAGAGGAGCAGCAAAGGTGGGCGGGGGGTGGGAGGACTTGGCCGGCTGGGGGGTTTTCCGCTGTGCTGGCTTACTGGAAGGTATATCATAAACCGGGTTGGGTTCGGAGCCGATGCTTAGCGGTACATCGTAGGTGGGGTCCAAGTTGGAGGTGGAGCTTGGGGGTATGTCGTAGACTGGGTCCAAGTTGGAGCTGCTGCTTGGCAGGATGTCGTAGATTTGAGCTGATCTGGAGCTGTCGTCGGCTGCAAGGTGCTGTATGCTACTGGAGCTCTCGAAGGACGTATTATGGCTGACCTGCACACCAGAACTACCACTGGATACCCTCGGCACTGCCGTGGAGTACTCATTGTGGGGTTTTCCGATGTGGATGTGGTTATTACCTATATGATCAACTTTGCTCTGTCCTGACCACACCCTTCTCTCTTCATCCATAGATGCACCTTGACTACTCAATTCCTTAATGCGTATCTCATCAGCACGTATCAAATAGCCCTCCTGAAAATCTCGGCTGTTCTGGAATGGCTGTGTTGTTAAGGGGGCTAGATTTTTTGCCCCCCATGAGCCTTGCTCTAATTGCGTGGCTCCTCTGAACTCCGTGCTGTGGAAATGCTCCCTAGGTACACCAAACTGGCTGGTCATGTAACCTTCCACATTGTTAGGCTGGCTGGTCATGTGACCTCCCAAATTGCTAGGCTGGCTGGTCATGTGACCTCCCACATTGTTGGGCTGGCTGGTCATGTGACCTCCCACATTGTTAGGCTGGCTGGTCATGTGACCTTGTCCACTCACCCCTGAGTTCCACTGTGATTCTCTCTGCTTGGAGAGTGCTGTCAGATGCCCAGAGCTGAAGTCCTGCATCTGAAAGTGGCTGTGATTAGAGCTGGGCGGTGGTGAGTGCACACGTGAGAGTGTATCGACAAACTTTTGTGTTGTCTCTGCGCTCATTTTCCGCAGTTCTTCTGCACGGCTCATGTAGTCTTCAGGGGCAGAGCTGTCGTCATAGTAATCTTGCATGCTGGAGCCACCTCTCCCCTCGTACGGGCCCCCTTGTCCCGTCTGCAGCTGCATATGACTGCCGTGGGTAAGCGTGTTTGTATGTGGAAGGTTTCTGGCACTGAACTGGGGACTGGATGTGGCAGAGGATGTCAAGTTAGCCATGCTGGGGGTCCCAGTGCTGGGGGGCGAGGTGCTGGGGAGAGCAGTTGCAGGACCACCGCAGGGAGGCTCCACCACGCATAGAGCAGGGGGAAACTGGTTTTGAAGGAACTGCAGCTGCTGGTGCTGCTGGTCTCGTTGGTACGTGTTATAAAGCACGTTAGGGATGGCGTAATCAGTGCAGTGATTGTTAGGGGGCGGGGAAGAGCGTTCCACGCGAGGGGGGCTGCATGAGGAGAAAGGAGAAGAAGGGAATTGAATCAACGGAGGGACTGGAGAAGGAATGGGAACACGGAATGCAAACCTTCTCCACGGCACTATACCTCTAACCCACCCTAGACTTGGCCGGGGGTCTGATAATAACCTGTGACCGGATCTGATAAACGCTGGGGACAGTTTAGCCAAGATATCAGTTGTTGGTATCAGTCAGAGCAGACAAAATGGAATTTGAATCAGCTCATGAATTCATTCAGAGTGCCTAAAGGGGTTGGGTCAAGTACAGCAAGGAAGTCCCAATAGGATTAGTTGTCGACACAGAGGACCACATTTTCTCAGATCCGGTCATAAGCTGATTGAACGAGAGAAGAGGGAGAGTGTTGAGGGAAGAAAGAAAGAGATGAGGGAGGGAGTAGAGATGTGTGTCTCCTCACATAGCAGAGCCATTGGCCTTGTTCTTCACCCTGTACTCTGAGAAGTTACTGGATGCATTACTCACTCCAGAAGAGCTCCTCTTCACATGAACTGCACATGTGAGCAACACAAATCTCTATAACATGCACACCTACACATACCATGTAAACACACTCTATAACATGCACACCTACCCATACCTTACATATATACACATACATGGTTATAATACAGTAACTAGGTCCATGACAACTTACAACTCCAGTGCCTTACAGAGCTAAGCTGACCTGTCTAAAATGCATCTCCATGGGTGTGGGTGAAGTGCATGCACACAACATTCTCCACAGAGAGAGCACTTGAAGTGCTATGTAGCTCGGGAGTTATATAGCACCTCAGCCAAACAGATTCAGAAGCTGAAGGGTGTCCTAAGAGGCAGCTAGTAGTTAATAAATACACTATGACCTCTCTCTTGGAAATAGTGTGAAGGGTATAGAAGTTGCATCAGTAGCCATGACAACGACTAATGCTGTGATCATGAGGAAATGGGTGGGGACAAAAGAGCTCCTGCAGGAAGGACACGCCCCTTCCTCTATGTTGTTATGATTTCGGTACTTTGACCCCCGGGCATACCCCTTTGATCAACTCTAAACTGTTGCTATATCTGTTATCTGTTGTTGGTAACGAGTACTAATGCATACCAATTGTGTTGCCACACGCCCGGCAGCAGATACACGCCACAAGGAGACCTGCTATGAGCAGGCAGAGAGCACCCCCTCCGGCCACTACCCCATAGAACCATGGCTGGGTGAGGAACCCTTGCTCGATCGCCAAGTCCACAGTGACGTTCACCGGCATACTCCTCGTGCCATTACCATAGACTGCACGCACTCTGAAGATGTATGCTCTCCCTGGACTCAATCCACCAATCAGCACACTATGCTGTGTGGGAGGGACCAGCGTGGAGTGCTCTGTCCCGTCGAGAGCAACGTACTTGATGACGTAGTTTACGAGAGGAGAGGAGAAGGATAGAGAGGGAGGGAACCAGGTGATGTTGGCAGCTGTGGAGTTTGAGGTCGCCACATCATTCCGAACATGCAGAGGAGGAGGTGGACTGCTGGACCCTGCGAGATTACGTGTGAATAGTAATAACAATGACCACACCCATAACCACAATCAATGATAGAGAATGTTGCGTGCTCCAAGAGCAACCTAAGTTCATAGTTCACTTCCACCCAAGGAAGGTTTGATATGTGTTGGTCGAGAAATCCGGTTTCTCTACATAACCGTCTCTTAGAGTGGGGGTGTGGTGAGAAGCCTCGTGCAAGGGTGGGTGTGTGGTGAGAAGCCTCGTGCAAGGGTGGGGGTGTGGTGACCCCCACCCTCAAGGAATCCTATACAAACCTTGTAAACTAATTGTCTAGTCCCCTCACCAATAAATTTGGGCGGCGAAATATGAGGTGCAGGCCAAGGTCTACATGTTGTTGCTATGACAACAATTGTTTTAGATAATTAGATACAAACCTTGTACCTTGTACCACATAATGCTCACCCACGGCACTAATAATTACCTGCCAAGGTTGTTGCCATGACTACAGATGAGTACTCTCCCGCTCCCTCCTCTGTGTTAGCTGCCACTTGAACTCTGTACTCTGTGCCGGAGAGGAGGCCAGTGAGTATGTGTGAGGTGGGGGTGGAGCCTGATGTGACAAAGGTGCTGGACAACAACGATGTGGCAGAGTATCTGAGAGAGTACGCCGTGAGGGGGCCTCCGTAGGTCGTACAGGAAGTGGGCGTGTTCCATGATACTCGCACTTCACTGTCACTTACACCAATGGCAGTGACATCACTGGGCGGAGCCTGTGGAACTGCAAGAGTGAGAACAAGGATGGTGATGCAATGGATACAGAGAAGAGATAAGAGCTCTCATGGAGACAACATCAAGTGAAGCTATATACCTGTCTCTCATGGTACTGTTAATTAATAGATAAATATGAACCTCTGCTAGTAGTATTAATTAGATAAATATGAACCACTGCTAGTAGTATTAATTAGATAAATATGAACCACTGCTAGTAGTATTAATTATATATAAATATGAACCTCTGCTAGTAGTATTAATTAGATAAATATGTACCGCTGCTAGTAGTATTAATTAGATAAATATGAACCGCTGCTAGTAGTATTAATTAGATAAATATGAACCACTGCTAGTAGTATTAATTAGATAAATATGTACCGCTGCTAGTAGTATTAATTAGATAAATATGAACCGCTGCTAGTAGTATTAATTAGATAAATATGAACCACTGCTAGTAGTATTAATTAGATAAATATGAACCACTGCTAGTAGTATTAATTAGATAAATATGAACCACTGCTAGTAGTATTAATTATATATAAATATGAACCTCTGCTAGTAGTATTAATTAGATAAATATGTACCGCTGCTAGTAGTATTAATTAGATAAATATGAACCACTGCTAGTAGTAGTATTAATTAGATAAATATGAACCTCTGCTAGTAGTATTAATTAGATAAATATGAACCACTGCTAGTAGTATTAATTAGATAAATATGAACCACTGCTAGTAGTATTAATTAGATAAATATGAACCTCTGCTAGTAGTATTAATTAGATAAATATGAACATCTGCTAGTAGTATTAATTAGATAAATATGTGCTAGTAGTATTAATTAGAAAAATATGAACCACTGCTAGTAGTATTAATTAGATAAATATGAACCACTGCTAGTAGTATTAATTAGATAAATATGAACCTCTGCTAGTAGTATTAATTAGATAAATATGAATCACTGCTAGTAGTATTAATTAAATAAATATGTACCACTGCTAGTAGTATTAATTAGATAAATATGAACCACTGCTAGTAGTATTAATTAGATAAATATGTACCTGCTAGTGGTATTAATTAGATAAATATGAACCTCTGCTAGTAGTATTAATTAGATAAATATGTGCTAGTAGTATTAATTAGATAAATATGAACCACTGCTAGTAGTATTAATTAGATAAATATGAACCACTGCTAGTAGTATTAATTAGATAAATATGAACCTCTGCTAGTAGTATTAATTAGATAAATATGAATCACATCTAGTAGTATTAATATAAATATGAACCATTGCTAGTAGTATTAATTAGATAAATATGAACCACTGCTAGTAGTATTAATTAGAACCACTGCTAGTAGTATTAATTAGATAAATATGAATCACTGCTAGTAGTATTAATTAGATAAATATGAACCACTGCTAGTAGTATTAATTAGATAAATATGAACCTCTGCTAGTAGTATTAATTAGATAAATATGAACCTCTGCTAGTAGTATTAATTAGATAAATATGAACCACTGCTAGTAGTATTAATTAGATAAATATGAACCACTGCTAGTAGTATTAATTATATATAAATATGAACCTCTGCTAGTAGTATTAATTAGATAAATATGTACCGCTGCTAGTAGTATTAATTAGATAAATATGAACCACTGCTAGTAGTATTAATATGAACCACTGCTAGTAGTATTAATTAGATAAATATGAACCACTGCTAGTAGTATTAATTAGATCAATATGCACCACTGCTAGTAGTATTAATTAGATAAATATGAACCTCTGCTAGTAGTATTAATTAGATAAATATGAACCACTGCTAGTAGTATTAATTAGATAAATATGAACCTCTGCTAGTAGTATTAATTAGATAAATATGAACCACTGCTAGTAGTATTAATTAGATAAATATGAACCACTGCTAGTAGTATTAATTAGATAAATATGAACCACTGCTAGTAGTATTAATTAGATAAATATGGAACACTGCTAGTAGTATTAATTAATAATATATATTTTTAACGAATAAAGGACATAAATATAAAATATAACACTTAAGTACAAGAGGTACGCAATCACCTTCTCGATGGTCAACTTAATTTAATCACTCATTATCGAGAGAGTTATTGTATCTGCTGTCAACTGAGAATGAAATAGGTAGTTAGAGAGATACATGGCATGCACCACACCACACCACCATAGCAACAACAGAGCATGCATTGTACCACCCACAGCAACAACAGAGCATGCACTACACCACCCACAGCAACAACAGAGCATGCATTACAACACCCACAGCAACAACAGAGCATGCATTACACCACCCACAGCAACAACAGAGCATGCACTACAACACCCACAGCAACAACAGAGCATGCACTATACCACCCACAGCAATACCCACAGAGCATGCAATACACCACCCATAGCAATAACAAGCATACACTACACCACCCATAGCAACAACAGAACATGCACTATTCCACCCATAGCAACAACAGAACATGCACTAAACCACCCACAGCAACAACAGAGCATACACAACAGCACCCACAGCAAAAACAGAACATGCACTACACCACCCATAGCAACAACAGAGCATGCACTATTCCACCCGAAACAACAGAACATGCACACCACCCATAGCAACAACAGAGCATGCACTATTCCACCCATAGCAACAACAGAGCATGCACTACACCACCCATAGCAACAACAGAACATGCACTACACCACCCACAGCAACAACAGAGCATACACTACACCACCCATAGCAACAACAGAACATGCACTACACCACCCATAGCAACAACAGAGAATGCACTACACCACCCACAGCAACAACAGAACATGCACTACACCACCCATAGCAACAACAGAGCATGCACTACACCACCCATAGCAACAACAGAACATGCATTACACCACCCACAGCAACAACATAGCATGCATTATACCACCCACAGCAACAACATAGCATGCACTACAACACCCACAGCAACAACAGACATGTACTACAACACCCACAGCAACAACAGAGCATGCACTATTCCACCCATAGCAACAACAGAACATGCACTACACCACCCATAGCAACAACAGAGCATGCACTATTCCACCCATAGCAACAACAGAACATGCACTACACCACCGATAGCAACAACAGAGCATGCACTACACCACCCATAGCAACAACCAGAACATGCACTACACCACCCATAGCAACAACAGAGCATGCACTACACCACCCACAGCAACAACAGAGCATGCACTATTCCACCCATAGCAACAACAGAACATGCACTACACCACCCATAGCAACAACAGAGCATGCACTATTCCACCCATAGCAACAGCAGAACATGCACTACACCACCGATAGCAACAACAGAGCATGCACTATTCCACCCATAGCAACAACAGAACATGCACTACACCACCCATAGCAACAACAGAGCATGCACTATTCCACCCATAGCAACAACAGAACATGCACTACACCACCGATAGCAACAACAGAGCATGCACTATTCCACCTATAGCAACAACAGAGCATGCACTACACCACCCATAGCAACAACAGAACATGCACTACACCACCCATAGCAACAACAGAGCATGCACTACACCACCCACAGCAACAACAGAACATACACTACACCACCCATAGCAACAACAGAGCATGCACTATTCCACCCATAGCAACAACAGAACATGCACTACACCACCGATAGCAACAACAGAGCATGCACTATTCCACCCATAGCAACAACAGAACATGCACTACACCACCGATAGCAACAACAGAGCATGCACTATTCCACCCATAGCAACAACAGAACATGCACTACACCACCCATAGCAACAACAGAGCATGCACTATTCCACCCATAGCAACAACAGAACATGCACTACACCACCGATAGCAACAACAGAGCATGCACTATTCCACCTATAGCAACAACAGAGCATGCACTACACCACCCATAGCAACAACAGAGCATGCACTATTCCACCCATAGCAACAACAGAACATGCACTACACCACCCATAGCAACAACAGAGCATGCACTATTCCACCCATAGCAACAACAGAACATGCACTACACCACCGATAGCAACAACAGAGCATGCACTATTCCACCTATAGCAACAACAGAGCATGCACTACACCACCCATAGCAACAACCAGAACATGCACTACACCACCCATAGCAACAACAGAGCATGCACTACACCACCCACAGCAACAACAGAACATGCACTATTCCACCCTGGAGGTGTAGTTCTTCAAGTACTTGGTATATAATCTTCATTTTGTATGTGTGATGTTGGGGCCAGTGTGTGTTCCCATAGAGCTGTGTGCTCGTCCAGTCCTCACCTGAGTTAGGAGTGAGGAACACGGCCGAGGGCTCTGAGTGAGAGCTGAACAAAGCCGTGAAGACAATGACCCGATACTGGTACCCCATTCCTGGATACACATCCACATTCACTTCCAGATTCGTCACATTGGGTCTGATTCCAGTTCTGACTATGGCCCATGTGTCCATGTTCAGGGGGCAGAAGTTGCTGCCCATGTTTCTAAGTTGTAGTGTGTAGTTGGTTAGAGCCAGCCTCCCAGTGTCCAGGGGGACAGTCCAGCGAGCCGTGAAAGAGGAGTGGTCTATAGAGATGGGCGGCAGGATTCCTGGCTTGCTGGGAGGGGAAGGAGGACCTGTAGGATGGGGCGTGGCATTTGATTGATCTGTAACTATGTGTCCATGTTGTTGGTGTTGGTGTTGTTGATGTTGTTGTGGTGTTGTTGTTGGTGTTGTTATTGTGGTGTTGTTGTTGTTGATATTGTTGTTGTTGATGTTGTTGTTGATGTTGTTGTGGGTGTTGATATTGTTGTTGTTGTGTTGATATTGTTGTTGGTGTTGGTATTGATGTTGTTGTTGATGTTGTTGGTGTTGTTGTTGTTTACCTTGTACTGTCAGCACTGTTGTTCCTATGGGATACACAAGTGGTTCAGCATCTAGGCCTTCAAAGGTTAGTACGATACTGCACGTATAGAAACCATTATTTGATCCGTTCTTATCTACTGATGGAAAGGCGAGATTCCCATTGACTTCATTATCCACCACCAGGAGGGTGTGGTCTTTGGTCCAGCGGTAACGGACTCTGATCCCATTAGTGGCTGACGCCTCACATGGGAGTATGACTGTTTCCTCATCAACAGGAATGAGACTTGAAGGAGGATATTGCAAGACTGTGGGCTGACCTATGACCCTCAACGTGATATCTTTGTTGCTGATGGGGCCCTGGCTGACGGAGTTTGAAGCCCGGCAGATGAGCGTGCTACTGTCACTCACCTGCGCGGGGAATATGGTTAGAGTCCCATCTCCCATTCCAGGAGCTGGAATGGAGAACCTATTTTCCAGAATGATGTCTTTTAAATCATTGTTCCCTAGATTTCTCACCCACGAGAATGTTGGAGGGGGGAAGCCGGTGGCCATGCAGGGGAGGCTGACGGAGGAGTTAGCTATCACCAGCACATCTTGGAAGGCAGAGGAAGAGGGAAGGAATACTGGAGCCACAACTGCATGCACAGGAGAAATGGCAGACACAGGGGAGAGAGGAGGATGAGAGGGGGGGGGAGGGGAGAGAGCGGGGAGAGGGGAGGAAAGATTAAACACCATAAATGCCATATGGTGCAAACTCGACATCATTGGGGGACTCGGAGGGGGGAGGGAGCAAATACATGCCCATCTTGGTTTGCACGTGCCAAATCCTCCTCTCCTCTCCTTTATTTATTTATAATATCATAAACTTTAATTCTGGTTGGGGCGGGTAGCTGATGATCGCAACTGCCTTCGTGAAGGATGTCCTTCTGACTTTCACTGCTGAAGCCCTTCAGAGGAGGAGAGCTCAGCACCTGGGAATCACCATGAATCTCTTGAGCAAGACGGCGCTCCTCTTCGCAGTAAGTTTGTAGAAGTGGAGTGACAAGCACTGCAGAGCTTTTGTTGGCTCAGCTCAATGAATGATTCTTGTACCAAAACTGCAGCTCATTGTATTCTGAACAGTTGGAGAAGTTTGTTCTTGACAAAAGAGTTCTACTAAACATTGTTACAACAAGCTCAGACAGCGCAGTGGCAGGAGATCAACTCGATAGGAACATAAACTAGCCAGCCGACTATGAACTAACCACACCTCTGACGTCTATGAACTAGCCACACCTCTGACGTCTATGAACTAGGCACACCTCTGACGTCTATGAACTAGCCACACCTCTGACGTCTATGAACTAGGCACACCTCTGACGTCTATGAACTAGGCACACCTCTGACGTCTATGAACTAGGCACACCTCTGACGTCTATGAACTAGGCACACCTCTGACATCTATGAACTAGGCACACCTCTGACATCTATAAACTAGCCACACCTCTGACATCTATAAACTAGCCACACCTCTGACATCTATAAACTAACCACACCTCTGACATCTACAAACTAGCCACACCTCTGACATCTACAAACTAGCCACACCTCTGACGTCTATGAACTAGGCACACCTCTGACATCTATAAACTAGCCACACCTCTGACATCTATAAACTAGCCACACCTCTGACGTCTATGAACTAGGCACACCTCTGACGTCTATGAACTAGGCACACCTCTGACGTCTATGAACTAGGCACACCTCTGACATCTATAAACTAGCCACACCTCTGACATCTATAAACTAGCCACACCTCTGACATCTATGAACTAGCCACACCTCTGACATCTATAAACTAGCCACACCTCTGACATCTATAAACTAGCCACACCTCTGACATCTATGAACTAGGCACACCTCTGACATCTATAAACTAACCACACCTCTGACATCTATAAACTAGCCACACCTCTGACATCTATAAACTAGCCACACCTCTGACATCTATAAACTAGCCACACCTCTGACATCTATAAACTAGCCACACCTCTGACATCTATAAACTAGCCACACCTCTGACATCTATAAACTAGCCACACCTCTGACATCTATAAACTAGCCACACCTCTGACATCTATAAACTAGCCACACCTCTGACATCTATAAACTAGCCACACCTCTGACGTCTATGAACTAGGCACACCTCTGACATCTATAAACTAGCCACACCTCTGACATCTATAAACTAGCCACACCTCTGACATCTATAAACTAGCCACACCTCTGACATCTATGAACTAGGCACACCTCTGACATCTATAAACTAACCACACCTCTGACATCTATAAACTAGCCACACCTCTGACATCTATAAACTAGCCACACCTCTGACATCTATAAACTAGCCACACCTCTGACATCTATAAACTAGCCACACCTCTGACATCTATGAACAAGCCACACCTCTGACATCTATGAACAAGCCACACCTCTGACATCTATAAACTAGCCACACCTCTGACGTCTATGAACTGGTTGTAAGCATGTTGTCGGCCAGAGTTAGGCTGAAAGGTCGTACATTGGTACACGCCCCTATCCTCCTCCTTCAGCGAGGTAAAGGTCAGAGTGGAGCTACTGCCAGCAGCCTCATAACTGACACGATCGGACTGGGCCACCAGGTGTGTGTCACGCCTCCAGGACCACTGCAGGGGGAGTGTACCTTCTGCAGTACAGGAAACTGAGAGAGCATTAGTAACATTAGCAGAGACTTCCGGAAAGGAAGCAATTATCTTAGGAGGCACTACAGGGAGGAGGTGGAGGAGGAGGAGGAGGAGGAGGAGGAGGAGGAGGAGGAGGAGGAGGAGGAGGAGGAGGAGGAGGAGGAGGAGGAGGAGGAGGAGGAGGAGGAGGAGGAGGAGGTGGGAGGAGGAGGAGGAGGAGAGGGAGTAAACATAATTGAGATAAACAGTGAATGAAGGAATGGGAAGAGAAGGCAGAATGAAGATTAGGAAGTGGAAGCCATGGTGCACAGACAGAGGAAGTGGGAGTCATGGTGGACAGACAGAGGAGTGGGAGCAGATATTGGTAAGAAAGCAACGAAGGATGAGGGAGGAGGAGGGCAACTGTTTGGCGAGCAAGAGGATAGTTAAGGAATGTGATGGTTGGCATGGAGAAGTGGAGATCTGGTGGTGGGAATGGGAGAGTAGGAAATGAGTTCAGTGATGAGAATGTTAGTAGGTGTGTGCTGGTGTACGAGGAGTCACAGAGAGAGCAGCTCAGTCTAGGGAAGTTATGTGTGTGGTAGTGCTGGACACGTGTTCATGGAGAGACACAGCATAAGTGTGTCTGTGGACTACAAACTCTAGCAGGGAGAGGCTGTCTCTAGGGAGGTTAGGGGGAGCTCAGACAAAGCTCAAGAGCTTCTACCAACCACTAGATAGAGACTGCATCTCCACCACCATCACTAGATAGAGACTGCATCTCCACCACCATCACTAGATAGAGACTGCATCTACACCACCATCACTAGATAGAGACTGCATCTCCACCACCATCACTAGATAGAGACTGCATCTCCACCTCCATCACTAGATAGAGACTGCATCTCCACCACCATCACTAGATAGAGACTGCATCTCCACCTCCATCACTAGATAGAGACTGCATCTCCACCACCATCACTAGATAGAGACTGCATCTCCACCACCATCACTAGATAGAGACTGCATCTCCACCACCATCACTAGATAGAGACTGCATCTCCACCTCCATCACTAGATAGAGACTGCATCTACACCGCCATCACTAGATAGAGACTGCATCTACACCACCATCACTAGATAGAGACTGCATCTCCACCACCATCACTAGATAGAGACTGCATCTCCACCACCATCACTAGATAGAGACTGCATCTCTACCACCATCACTAGATAGAGACTGCATCTCCACCGCCATCACTAGATAGAGACTGCATCTACACCACCATCACAACATAGAGACGGCATCTCCACCACCATCACTAGATAGAGACTGCATCTCCACCGCCATCACTAGATAGAGACTGCATCTACACCACCATCACTAGATAGAGACTGCATCTCCACCACCATCACTAGATAGAGACGGCATCTCCACCACCATCACTAGATAGAGACTGCATCTCCACCTCCATCACTAGATAGAGACTGCATCTCCACCACCATCACTAGATAGAGACTGCATCTCCATCACCATCACTAGATAGAGACTGCATCTCCACCACCATCACTAGATAGAGACTGCATCTACACCGCCATCACTAGATAGAGACTGCATCTCCACCACCATCACTAGATAGAGACTGCATCTACACCGCCATCACTAGATAGAGACGGCATCTCCACCACCATCACTAGATAGAGACTGCATCTACACCACCATCACTACATAGAGACGGCATCTCCACCACCATCACTAGATAGAGACTGCATCTCCACCTCCATCACTAGATAGAGACTGCATCTCCACCACCATCACTAGATAGAGACTGCATCTCCACTGCCATCACTAGATAGAGACGGCATCTCCACCACCATCACTAGATAGAGACTGCATCTCCACCACCATCACTAGATAGAGACTGCATCTACACCACCATCACTAGATAGAGACGGCATCTCCACCACCATCACTAGATAGAGACTGCATCTGCACCACCATCACTAGATAGAGACGGCATCTCTACCACCAACACTAGATAGAGACTGCATCTCCACCACCATCACTAGATAGAGACTGCATCTCCACCACCATCACTAGATAGAGACTGCATCTCCACCACCATCACTAGATAGAGACTGCATCTCCACCACCATCACTAGATAGAGACTGCATCTCCACCACCATCACTAGATAGAGACTGCATCTCCACCTCCATCACTAGATAGAGACTGCATCTCCACCACCATCACTAGATAGAGACTGCATCTCCACCACCATCACTAGATAGAGACTGCATCTCCACCACCATCACTAGATAGAGACTGCATCTCCACCACCATCACTAGATAGAGACTGCATCTCCACCTCCATCACTAGATAGAGACTGCATCTCCACCACCATCACTAGATAGAGACTGCATCTCCACCTCCATCACTAGATAGAGACTGCATCTCCACCACCATCACTAGATAGAGACTGCATCTCCACCACCATCACTAGATAGAGACTGCATCTCCACCACCATCACTAGATAGAGACTGCATCTCCACCTCCATCACTAGATAGAGACTGCATCTACACCGCCATCACTAGATAGAGACTGCATCTACACCACCATCACTAGATAGAGACTGCATCTCCACCACCATCACTAGATAGAGACTGCATCTCCACCACCATCACTAGATAGAGACTGCATCTCTACCACCATCACTAGATAGAGACTGCATCTCCACCGCCATCACTAGATAGAGACTGCATCTACACCACCATCACAACATAGAGACGGCATCTCCACCACCATCACTAGATAGAGACTGCATCTCCACCGCCATCACTAGATAGAGACTGCATCTCCACCACCATCACTAGATAGAGACAGCATCTCCACCACCATCACTAGATAGAGACTGCATCTCCACCTCCATCACTAGATAGAGACTGCATCTCCACCACCATCACTAGATAGAGACTGCATCTCCATCACCATCACTAGATAGAGACTGCATCTCCACCACGATCACTAGATAGAGACTGCATCTACACCGCCATCACTAGATAGAGACTGCATCTCCACCACCATCACTAGATAGAGACTGCATCTACACCGCCATCACTAGATAGAGACGGCATCTCCACCACCATCACTAGATAGAGACTGCATCTCCACCGCCATCACTAGATAGAGACGGCATCTCCACCACCATCACTAGATAGAGACTGCATCTGCACCACCATCACTAGATAGAGACTACATCTGCACCACCATCAGTAGATAGAGACGGCATCTCCACCACCATCACTAGATAGAGACTGCATCTGCACCACCATCACTAGATAGAGACTACATCTGCACCACCATCACTAGATAGAGACTGCATCTCCACCACCATCACTAGATAGAGACTACATCTGCACCACCATCAGTAGATAGAGACGGCATCTCCACCGCCATCACTAGATAGAGACTGCATCTCCACCACCATCACTAGATAGAGACTGCATCCCCACCACCATCACTAGATAGAGACTGCATCTCCACCACCATCACTAGATAGAGACTGCATCTCCATCACCACCACTAATGTGTGTGTGTGTGTGCATTCTGTGAGTGTGTGTGTGCACACCAGCACAGGTCAGAGCGTGCACCTGACGTATCTTGTACCTGTCACAAGGAGCATCGTTGACTTTGTGTCTCTGTCGTTAGTGAACTCCCTCCTCCTCTCTGCACTGCAAGTATACGTGCCGGCATCCTCTGGCCGCACCCCCACTATCAGTAGCTGCCTTGCCCCCTGCAATGTCTGGAAGTGGCCCCCCGATGTGCTGATCTCAGAGCCATTCAGTGCCCAAGAGACCTCCGCGACTGGACTGGGGATAAGTAGGAAGAGGTGGAGGAGAGAAAGAAAGAGACGATAGAAACAAGTGCTAGTTGAAATGTTGCTGGCTTAGAATGTTAGTCAACAAACTGAGCAATGTCTGTGCGCAGACGTCAGTTTCATAGAGGCGTGGCTTATCTGCTATATATATACCACTAGCTGGTAGAGATATGGCGAATGGTTGAACTGTTGCTAAGCAGAGCAGTCCCTTGCATGGACTTCATATCTACAAACTCATCCAATCACTAACAACTCTAGAGCAGGAGGAGACAGGCATGACTGAGCAATGGAAGTAGCACAAACACTGACTCTAGAGCAGGAGGAGACAGGCATGACTGAGCAATGGAAGTAGCACAAACACTGACTGTAGAGCAGGAGGAGACAGGCATGACTGAGCAATGGAAGTAGCACAAACACTGACTCTAGAGCAGGAGGAGACAGGCATGACTGAGCAGGTGGTGCAGGAGGGAACATTACATCTGGTTTCAAAGAGGGTGCAGGGAGAAAATGGCTGATGGATGCCTGGCAATATGGCCGTCACTTGCGGTCACTCTTGCCTCTGGCAGCTGCTCTGCTAAGGAAGACTGCACACAAACAGCTCTAAATTACTAAACTCTTGAGAAAGGCTGCACTCCTGCAAGAATTGCTGTGAATCTTGTTAGACATGCCACGATGTAGTGCTGCGAAGCTTTAGTTTGCTTGCCACCATGGAGCTGACACTTGTACCACACTTCAGCATATTGGATTTCCATTCTAATTATAGGAACAGGGTCCACCTAGGAAAGGTTATTGATTAAATAATGAACACAAACAAGATCGAGTGTGGATCAGTTAATATTCAAATGTTCAGACGCACGGACACAACAGAGGAAGTGGTCCGGCCAAACTGATCCGAGCTTTCATCATCACATACAATGAAATCTCAAATAAAGCACACCAATGACTTGTTGTGATTGCCGCTATAAAGTTCAAGCAATGCACTGACATGCTTACATCTGCTGTGTTGCATCGCGAATAGGGCGTCAAGTCCATGCTTAACGACCATTACCGATTGCTTAATGACAATTACCAATTCACATTTTTTTTTTAACTGGTTGGGTTTTGGCCGGACCTTCCGGACCCCTCCCACCAGTCCTGACTATTAGTGGAACAAGGTGCGCTTACTGTCCCGAAGTGAAGCAGTCCAGAGTGATGTCGTCCCCCACCACCACCGCCATCTGCCCCAAAGCTGGGGGGACCACTATCTTAGTGTTATGGAGCAGAGTCGCCGCTGCAGAGAGACAAAGCAGGAGAGGAACTGACGAGGGAAGCTCATGAGGATTAGAGACACACCTCACCTGTCACATCAAACATTCTGAAACGCTCGCTGGCAACCGTCTGCCCAGAGACAGGATTGGACACAGTACAAGTGTAGTCTTCAAATAAGCCCTGATTGGACGGATCATAGCTGGAGAAGAAAAGACGTCCATCCAAGGCCACTCCCACCCCTTCATTGCCGAGCTGAGGTCCCGCCCAAGTAATGGAGGCACGAGGGACGCTCACCTGGGGACGCCGGCACGTCAGGATGGTGGAGGAGAAGCGTTTGATGTTCGTCTCGTTATTCCGGACACCAGAGAAGCCGAGGACCCAAACTAAACAGAGATGGGCTCAATTAATATAATTACAATAGTAACAACAACAACAACAACAATGATGTAATAGGAATTGACCACATGGTATAATGAAAATAAACACAGCCATTTATTACCATAGCCTGCCCAATAACCAGCTTATAGTGGTTTCCTTCAAGTTGGCTGTGTCTTGGCAGTGATGGCTGCATTAACTGCCATCATCGTCCAGGACTTACCGCACATTGTTCGTACGCTTAGTCAAGTTGCTAATAATCAAGTGACCTTTTCTGACCTTACCAGTTGGACCACTTGATGTTGGTGGCTGCGAAGTTTCCTGCTGGGCCCCTCCCTAGACTTGCAGTGAAGTTGGTGACTTGCAGCTGATGCGTGGTCACCATAGGCTTCCATCTCTGCACCAACAGAAGGCTTGGTCACCATAGGCTTCCATCTCTGCACCAACAGAAGGCTTGGTCACCATAGGCTTCCATCTCTGCACCAACAGAAGGCTTGGTCACCATAGGCTTCCATCTCTGCACCAACAGAAGGCTTGGTCACCATAGGCTTCCATCTCTGCACCAACAGAAGGCTTGGTCACCATAGGCTTCCATCTCTGCACCAACAGAAGGCTTGGTCACCATAGGCTTCCATCTCTGCACCAACAGAAGGCTTGGTCACCATAGGCTTCCATCTCTGCACCAACAGAAGGCTTGGTCACCATAGGCTTCCATCTCTGCACCAACAGAAGGCTTGGTCACCATAGGCACCAACAGAAGGCTTGGTCACCATAGGCTTCCATCTCTGCACCGACAGAAGGCTTGGTCACCATAGGCTTCCATCTCTGCACCAACAGAAGGCTTGGTCACCATAGGCTTCCATCTCTGCACCAACAGAAGGCTTGGTCACCATAGGCTTACACCTCTGCATCAACAGAAGGCCACACAGGGATATCCAGGGTGCATCCGCAGATGCCCAGGTTACTAGGGATATCCAGGATTCATCTGCAGATGTCCAGGTTACTAGGGATATCCAGGGTTCAGCTGCAGATGTCCAGGTTACTAGGGATATCCAGGATTGATCTGCAGATGTCCAGGTTACTAGGGATATCCAGGGTTCAGCTGCAGATGTCCAGGTTACTAGGGATATCCAGGATTCATCTGCAGATGTCCAGGTTACTAGGGATATCCAGGGTTCAGCTGCAGATGTCCAGGTTACTAGGGATATCCAGGGTTCAGCTGCAGATGTCCAGGTTACTAGGGATATCCAGGATTCATCTGCAGATGCCCAGGTTACTAGGGATATCCAGGGTGCATCTGCAGATGTCCAGGTTACTAGGGATATCCAGGGTGCATCTGCAGATGTCCAGGTTACTAGGGATATCCAGGGTTCATCTGCAGATGTCCAGGTCAGGGTTCACATGTGTATTTCATTGCAGGTGCCGCCATGAAGGCTAGCACTCCAGAGGGAAGTTGGGATGGAGACACACGTCACTTGTTTTGCTGTGAACTCGCCTAAGGTGAAGTGATTCTTGGAACTGCTAGTTTTTCTTGTGGTCCACAAAGTAGAAGAGACTATTTGAACTTACGAACCGCCCTTGCTTTTCCTAGATTCACAACTTTCTTTGGCATTCCAGCAAGAGGGAAATGCTTCTCCTTGCATGCAATGGGGTGGCTATCTCTGCTCTCTGCTGTGAAAAGGAAGTTGAAAGGCTTGTAAGAGTACTTGGCACCATTGAAGTCTGAAGGCTTCAAGAAGCTTCTTGAAGGTCAACAAACTCTTCCAGTGCAAACAACAATTATTTCAGTTTCTGTCATTTCCATAGCAACCCGAGACTGATGTCAACATGCGATTGGATGATGCTGATGTCAGTGTTAGTAATAAAGGTTAGCACAGTGGTTGCTAAGATAGTCGGAAACACACCCAGGCATGTAGGATGGGGGTGAGGCCACTGACGTACATTGTAATTGACAAAAAATAGTGTACCCAAACTACAAAACACATCAACAAAACACGTCAAAGGGACAAAAATAAGTTGTGTGCTGTGGATTCAGCAACTATTTAGGAGGGAAAGGTGAGGGAAGTGATATCCTCCCACACAAAGCATGACCATAATTATATGGCATGCTCAAGCTCACACACCTTCAGTGCACATGCTAAATTGCAAGGATGCAGTGGCACGTGCTAAACAGCAAGACTACAGTGGCACGTGCTAAGGACACAGTGGCACGTGCTAACTGCAAGGACAAAGTGGCACGTGCTAAATGGCAAGGACACAGTGGCACGTGCTAAACTGCAAGCTCACAGTGGCAAGTAAACAGCAAGACTACAGTAGCACGTGCTAAAAGCATGAGTTTTGATAATCTGCTTGACCTCTTGGACTCTTGTCCTACAATTTGTGCAAAACAAGAAGCTAGATAGAAAAAAATACCATCAGCCACACCCACTCTGTTGTTGTTAATGTTGCTGTTATTATTTGCCAGGTCCTATACCTCTGTCACTATGGTAACTGCCTATTAATACCAGCTGCACTAATTGATACAGTAATTAATACCACATACTTGTGACAAAGTCTAAACAAATACGCAGTGGTTATTAGAGTGCAACCCCCACATCCTCTCACACCCCACTCTTGCTTGAGCATCCTTTGAGCTCTGAAGTCATCCTCCGCTCAAGATATTTGCCAAAATTAATCCTAATGTGTGTAACTTATACAGCAGGTCATGAAACGCATCATCATGTTGTCATAACAACTGATGTCGGCAGGTCTCCTCAAATAACAGGCAGTGGAGTGTTGAGAGGAGCAACAGTCTCAAGTAACAGGCAGTGCGACAACAGTTTTGGGGTAGGAAGAGTAGTGGAACCTCCATAAGCAGGAGCACAGCAGCTTGTGAGTACATGGAACACTCCCTCCTTCCCCCCCCCCCCCCCCCCCCCCCCCCCCCCCACACACACACACACCCCTGCCTTCCTTTTTGGACCACCCCCTTATTTCCTTCATAGACAACCCGCATTTGATTTCTGGCCACATGACTCCTTTCCTCACTGGCCACACTTCCCTCCCCCTTACTCACTGATCTTGTCACATGACCTGAGCTCTGCTGCTGCCAAGGTGTGCCGTATTAATGGCTACCAGTGAGTGGTGAAGGAGGTGGTCAGGGACTGTGTGTGGTGTCAGTGTGTGTGTAGAGGAGGTCAGTGACTGTGTGTGGTGCCAGTGTGTGTGTAGAGGTGGTCAGTGACTGTGTGTAGTGTCAGTGTGTGTGTAGAGGTGGTCAGGGACTGTGTGTGGTGTCAGTGTGTGTGTAGAGGTGGTCAGTGACTGTGTGTGGTGTCAGTGTGTGTGTAGAGGTGGTCAGGGACTGTGTGTGGTGCCAGTGTGTGTGTAGAGGTGGTCAGTGACTGTGTGTGGTGTCAGTGTGTGTGTAGAGGTGGTCAGGGACTGTGTGTGGTGTCAGTGTGTGTGTAGAGGTGGTCAGGGACTGTGTGTGGTGCCAGTGTGTGTGTAGAGGTGGTCAGGGACTGTGTGTGGTGTCAGTGTGTGTGTAGAGGTGGTCAGGGACTGTGTGTGGTGTCAGTGTGTGTGTGGTCAGTGACTGTGTGTGGTGCCAGTGTGTGTGTAGAGGTGGTCAGAGACTGTGTGTGGTGTCAGTGTGTGTGTAGAGGTGGTCAGAGACTGTGTGTGGTGCCAGTGTGTGTGTAGAGGTGGTCAGGGACTGTGTGTGGTGCCAGTGTGTGTGTAGAGGTGGTCAGGGACTGTGTGTGGTGCCAGTGTGTGTGTAGAGATGTGGTCAGGGACTGTGTGTGGTGTCAGTGTGTGTGTAGAGGTGGTCAGTGACTGTGTGTGGTGTCAGTGTGTGTGTAGAGGTGGTCAGAGACTGTGTGTGGTGTCAGTGTGTGTGTAGAGGTGGTCAGGGACTGTGTGTAGTGTCAGTGTGTGTGTAGAGGTGGTCAGGGACTGTGTGTGGTGTCAGTGTGTGTGTAGAGGTGGTCAGGGACTGTGTGTGGTGTCAGTGTGTGTGTAGAGGTGGTCAGGGCCTGTGTGTGTAGAGGTGGTCAGGGACTGTGTGTGGTGCCAGTGTGTGTGTAGAGGTGGTCAGGGACTGTGTTGTGTGTGGTGTCAGTGTGTGTGTAGTGAGGTGGTCAGGGACTGTGTGTGGTGCCAGTGTTTAGACGTCGGTATAGTGGGAACACAGAGTGCAGAATGACGTGTAGTCATTACCAACTTCCCAATGCCTTGTTGGCAATATCAAATTACAGCTTCTAGTTAATGGATTCCATCCTGTCAGCCACACTTGCACTCACGTCCGGCCCACACACACACACACACACGCACACCATGCAAGGGTGAACAGTCAGGTAGAGTTTCTTTTCCCTCATTTAGATAAGCATTCTCAGCAGCAGATCTGTGAACCCAACACTGACTTACAAGGCATTGGTGAAGCCTAAAAAGAGCGCGCTACTATGACTTCAGAGTTGAGTAGTTGAAGTCAAAATAAAGACGGTGCTACAGGATGAGTAGTCCTTTTCCCCCTTTTAACCTGAATCACAGAGTTACTCTCTAGAGAGTGTAGTCAAGGAGGGAGGGGTACCGTATCTACAAAATAACTCGGCTTCTTGAGCATGTTGTTGCCATGGTTTCCATTCACATGGAACTGTCTCGGCATACAGTGATGACCCTTCTTCTCTGCAAACATGAGAACTGTTAGCTTGAAGGTGCACTACTATTAGGATTTATTTTCCAGACAAGCAAGTAACCAGAAAAATCTTCCTCATAGAGAATGGTGGCTGACAGCTGTTCTTCAAGAATGGTGGCTGACAGCTGCTCTTCAACAAGAATGGTGGCTGACAGCTGCTCTTCAACAAGAATGGTGGCTGACAGCTGCTTTCAAGAATGATGGCTAATATATCTGCCCTTCAAGAATGTTGGCTGACAGCGGCTCTTCAAGAATGGCAAGAATGGTGGCTACGGAATGGTGGCTGACAGCTGCTCTTCAACAAGAATGGTGGCTGACAGCTGCTTTCAAGAATGATGGCTAATAGCTGCCCTTCAAGAATGGTGGCTGACAGCGGCTCTTCAAGAATGGCAAGAATGGTGGCTACAGCTGCTTTTCAATCAAGCATGACAAGAATGGTGGCTAACAGCTGCTGCAAAGTTCACCACAGAAGCAGTTTCAATATTTCTTGTAGTGTACATTACTATGTACTGGGCCACTCTGAGCTTTCCAGCTCTCTCCAGGAATGCTAAACATTATGTCCTCTGCATCTGCTCTCTGATGATTCTGGCATAGGATTTTGCATCAGCCTGCCACCATTATTGTTTGTGGTGGTGTCCTGGTTCTCTCCCGGAACACTCACTCACACCTCTTGCTCTGACATTATCTGCAATCTACAGTAGTACTATACCCATCACACTCAGCGTTCGTCCTTTGCTCCTGCCTGTCTGATCTCCCTTGCCATCTCCTCTATCTGCTCCTCACATTTCTCTGGCTATTATAGTTCCTCCGCTTTCATGCCAGGAAATGTGGTTGAAACCAGCAACTTACTGACTTGGAGCTCTGGTGTATGTGAGTGTAGTGTGTGTGTGTGTGTGTGTGTGTACTGACATGTACATGTGTGTGTGGGTGAAGGAGATTTTGATATCTGCATATATATTATGCTATATTATATATATAATGTTATATTAAATATATATATATAATATTATGCTTATGCACACTTAGAAAACCCAACCATTGCTTCCTACAGCAAAATACCTCCTCTAGACACATTTTAGTCTAGACAAAAGGAGAGCACGGGCCATGTTTGTGTATTAGCAGTTTCAGGCAAAACAGAAGGCCTGCCACGTGCGGAAGAGGATGACACATTTCTCCAAATAGCTTCTCTCATTTTTACATGTACCAAGCAAAGGAGTGAGTAATGCTGATATACTTCCTGTAGCAATGCTGATATATATACTTCCTGTAGCAATACTGATATACTTCCTGTAGCAATGCTGATATACTTCCTGTAGCAATGCTGATATACTTCCTGTAGCAATGCTTATATACTTCCTGTAGCAATGCTGATATATTCCTGTAGCAATGCTGATATACTTCCTGTAGCAATGCTGATATACTTCCTGTAGCAATGCTGATATACTTCCTGTAGCAATGCTGATATACTTCCTGTAGCAATGCTGATATACTTCCTGTAGCAATGCTGATATACTTCCTGTAGCAATGCTGATATACTTCCTGTAGCAATGCTGATATACTTCCTGTAGCAATGCTTATATACTTCCTGTAGCAATGCTTATATACTTCCTGTAGCAATGCTGATGTACTTCCTGTAGCAATGCTGATATACTTCCTGTAGCAATGCTGATATACTTCCTGTAGCAATGCTGATATACTTCCTGTAGCAATGCTGATATACTTCCTGTAGCAATGCTGATATACTTCCTGTAGCAATGCTGATGTACTTCCTGTAGCAATGCTGATATACTTCCTGTAGCAATGCTGATATACTTCCTGTAGCAACACTGATATACTTCCTGTACCATGTAAGTAGGAGTATAAGATATATTCCCTCAGGGCAATAGAGTTTTTTTTTAAATAAGCTATAAGCTATAATTCACAATACAAGCAGCACAATTGGCACACCCTCACACCCTTTGCTCCCCCACCCACCCCCTTAATTAATTGGTCACATCCATACTGAATTCGAATTTGAATAATTTGCGTTAATGTGCATTGATTGGCTCACCTGATAGGTGGTTTGAGTCAAAACAGAGCAGTAAATTAAAGTGACAATGTTGAGTGTGTATAAATAGTTTCATTCACTTGCATCCGCGATAACTGCAGAGTGGAACTTGAGGAGCGAGCTTAAACTATCTGTGGCCTGCCTAACTAGCCAGCTGAACTAGCTACATGGCTAGAGCCATCTGGACTAGCTACATGGCTAGAGCCATCTGGACTAGCTACATGGCTAGAGCCAGCCAGACTAGCTACATGGCTAGAGCCAGCCAGACTAGCTACATGGCTAGAGCCAGCCAGACTAGCTACATGGCTAGAGCCATCTGGACTAGCTACATGGCTAGAGCCATCTGGACTAGCTACATGGCTAGAGCCAGCCAGACTAGCTACATGGCTAGAGCCATCTGGACTAGCTACATGGCTAGAGCCATCTGGACTAGCTACATGGCTAGAGCCAGCCAGACTAGCTACATGGCTAGAGCCAGCCAGACTAGCTACATGGCTAGAGCCAGCCAGACTAGCTACATGGCTAGAGCCAGCCAGACTAGCTACATGGCTAGAGCCAGCCAGACTAGCTACATGGCTAGAGCCAGCCAGACTAGCTACATGGCTAGAGCCAGCCAGACTAGCTACATGGCTAGAGCCAGCCAGACTAGCTACATGGCTAGAGCCAGCCGGACTAGCTACATGGCTAGAGCCAGCCAGACTAGCTACATGGCTAGAGCCAGCCAGACTAGCTACATGGCTAGAGCCAGCCGGACTAGCTACACATGGCTAGAGCCAGCCGGACTAGCTACATGGCTAGAGCCATCTGGACTAGCTACATGGCTAGAGCCCTAGACTAGCTACATGGCTAGAGCCATCTGGACTAGCTACATGGCTAGAGCCAGCCAGACTAGCTACATGGCTAGAGCCAGCCAGACTAGCTACATGGCTAGAGCCAGCCGGACTAGCTACATGGCTAGAGCCAGCCAGACTAGCTACATGGCTAGAGCCAGCCAGACTAGCTACATGGCTAGAGCCAGCCAGACTAGCTACATGGCTAGAGCCAGCCAGACTAGCTACATGGCTATAGCCAGCCAGACTAGCTACATGGCTAGAGCCAGCCAGACTAGCTACATGGCTATAGCCAGCTGGACTAGCTACATGGCTAGAGAACTGTATCTTTATACACCCTGCATCTGGACTTCTGAAGTTCATGCAGTCACAACCTTCGTTGGTTCTGCCTTTCCCTCAGCTCTCTCCTCTTTCTTCTCTGCAGCAAATGTTTCCTGCACATCCATAGGTAGCTGATCAGCAAGAAGAGGATGCAAAAACATACTCCATCTCAACTACAGATATACTATTATATGATTTTCTCCCGACATTGGCATGCGTGATAATTGGTTTGTTTCAGTGTTAGTGGACGCGACACACGCATCGACTGTGAAGAGTTTTTTTCCTGGACCCAACACATATTAATGAAGGTGCAGTGTGAACAGGTCTTTAACGCGTCCTGCTTATTAAGTAGTATTATAATAAGGAGCTGGTAACTACACAATACACACACACACAACACACACACACACACATACACACATCAATGTTAAGTCAAGAAGAGTACATTGATGGTCCCTCCACGCACCACAAGAGCCTGCTAGGGTTGCATGTTAACCAGTCACACAAGGTCAGACATGATATGCAAGTTCTTACACGAGTTCCTAGCCCTGCAATTAATGTCGGTGCTGTCACTAGAGCAAGTCAAGGGGAACTCTGTTATCATAGCATGTAGGGGGTGTGGGGGATATCTATTGATCTTTGACTGCACCTGATCTGGCGAGGGAGGCAGGTGTGCTCCGCACCGACCCCACGCTGTTGTTAGCCTCGCAGTGATAAACACCCTCCAGTCCTTCTCCTCCCACTCCTTGCAATTCCTGCACTTCCAGTCCAACTGCAGTTGGGTTGAGTCTGGGGTCACCCCCCACGTCCAGAAGGCTTCCATCCCTGAACCAGATTATAGTGGGAGTGGGGTCCCCTGACGCTGTGCAAGGGAGGAGAGCAGCAAGACTAGATGTGATATTGGAAGGCTGACTCAGGAACTGCGGAGCCTGCAGCTCGCCTGCAAGTCATTGGGGGCGAAAGAAAAATAGAAAATAAATACATATTTATGATGATGAAAAGCTGCCGATATAAGCATAAACATTGTTTCTGATTAGCCATTAGCATCAAGGCGAAATACAGTCTGTGCACAACCGATGTAAGCGCACATTCATGGGCTCACCTCGCGTTGACTGCAGCAGTTTCGTAGTAAACAAATAGAGCAAAATGATTCTAGCCCAACCCAAGCCTGTGGGCCAGGGAGAGATTCCCGAACGTAGTAACATAGCTCGGCTAGTACACTAATACGACACCTCCTTCCGAGGAAGGATGCAGTTCTGACCTACCCTATAGCAACACTATTTGTGTCAGTAATGCAGAACTAGGCCTGCCCACCTAAGCAACTACTAGCCCCACCCCTCCCCTACGTGCAAGATTTGATTCTGCTGAGCCTGTACGTCACTAGGAAGGAAATCGAGGAAAGTAGTGATTAGAGGTGGCGCTTAGACGGGAAAAACGTCTCTTCTATTACTCCCTCACTGTACGAGAATCAGTGCTGAAGGATACGCAGTTGTCCGCTGCTCAGTCTGCACCTCTCTAGCGGCCTTGGCAAAGGGAATTCAGTTTTCTTTGCCAAGGCGCTAAAGCTGCAGTATATTTAGGAAACCAATCGCTCAAACAAAACAAGTGGCGTATTATTTTTGAGTGACCTAGGAATATTAAAACGCAGGGTCACCTATCCACACCAGCGCAGTACAGAAAAGTGAAGACCATTATAAACAAGTTAATTGCTGATGTTCTGCTTGGACTGTGGGGAGTAGAGGGGGTGGAAGGCAATCCTCTTCCCAAACTTCATCACTATACAACTTGATGCACCCATCTGCTTTCACATCACTTGGTTACTCACACCCTCCACCTCCTTTCCTAGCAACAGTGCCACCTTCCCCTCAGTGCCTACCCTCTCAAACTCCTCCAACCATACTCACCCCCCCCCCTAACCCCATCACACAACATGCACCCCCATACCCTCCTCTTGTCCTGCAATAGATCTGCTGACCTGGCCTCAACCTAAACATCAACCTCACCTCCTGTCCTGCAGTAGACCTGCTGACCTGGCCTCAACCTAAACATCAACCTCACCTCCTGTCCTGCAGTAGACCTGCTGACCTGGCCTCGACCTAAACATCAACCACACTTCCTGTCCTGCAGTAGATCTGCTGACCTGGCCTCAACATAAACCTCGCTCACTCACATCCCTGCAATGACTTTGAAGACCTCTCTGCTCCATCACCTTTTGCCACCCACCATTACCACGTCAAGCTGCTCTCACTCCTCCCAACCACATAGATTTCTCATCTCCATTGTCCACTGACCCTAGCTGGCCATCAACTTGTACTTCCTCACAACAGCAGACCTTCTTCCCACTTTCCTGCCCCTTCATCCACTCTTAGTTCATCTGCCCTTGCCTTCACCCGTCTATTCTCTTACAGTTTTGCTAACTTTCTACCATACGACGATTCTATTTCATCTCGCTCCTCTCTGCTAACTTCCTCCACCCCATCTCCCACCCAAGTCCCAGCAGAGTATAAAATTCCTCATTCTTCTATCACGTGATATCATAATGTGTCACAATCAATATGTAATGATGATGTAATGTCTATGCATAATAATCAATGTGACTGATACAGTGTGTGATTAGTAATATAATACTTGAACATTACAAGTATCACTGCTCACGATACAGCTACAAGTTTCTCACTTTGCTCCAAGCTTGACTTGGGCTCTGACTGCCACTCCATAATGAAGAACTTTTTTTTTAAGAAATTTAATTATATTCGGTATTCATTATATAAGGAGAATATTTCCCTGTCTCGACATCCTTGCCACGCCAGACCTCATCGCTCTGGAAGGCAATACTTTTACCAAAATGCAGCTATTGAAATAAGCTTTCTATATAATGATGCATATATATTCTACATACACACTATCGATCGTCAGACAAGTAGGAATGTGGATTCACTGATTGCTTCCAGCTAAATAATTCCTAACTACACCGAGAGGTACAAAATCAGATAACATAATAATAATGTACAGATCAGGACTGGATTAGGCCTTCAGATGCTTGGGGTGGGAGAATGGCTAGAGTTGCAATGCAATCTAACAATGCTAGGATGTCCGCCCCCCCCCCCCCCCCCCTCACATCCCCCTTGACTCGCCACATGCCTAACATTCAACACAGATTTGCAGAATTCCATATAAAGGCATACGTATACGAGGGTCAGGTTTCATGGACTCTGCACAGAATGAAACCTTTTGCATGATGACACACGTAACAGCAAAACAACTCTGTGGCTATATAGATTTGTCTGAGATATAGGAGATTCTCTTTTTCGTGCAAAAAAAAAAGTTCTGAGGAGCCAAGCTTCAAAGTTGGAGGGATTTGATATCCTACATTAGGAGCAGTTGCAGGGAGAGAAATGTCCAAAACTATAAACTGGAAACCATCAGTGGTTCTGCAACTTAAAATTCAGCTTTTATATACATAGAGCTAGCTTGTTTCAGGATTTTTAATATATATTTGGAAAATGGGATAGTTCCCTTAACATGTTAAGGATCTTATAAATGTTTGTGGCCACATAGTAGATTCTTTTTCATTGCCAATAAACATATTCTTTTTGTGTAATTTGCGTAATAGTTCAATCAGCCCTCCCCCCACCTCCCCACTCCTCCCGGAAAAGGATCATCAGTACACATACCATGCTTGTGTTGTGTAACTGCACTAGCAAGTCGAGCTGAGCTGAGTCATCAAGCAGATGCACGTTTTCCTACCAAGAAGTGATCAATCGGTTACCTCAGAAGCTTACTCTTGACAATAGTTAGCAGCACGAACTAAACCATGTCACTACTTAGCAATGCTCGTATTTATGTGTACACTAGCAGAGCATTGCCCAGGAAATATCTAGCAGAGGGAGGAACACAAAATAAATGGTGTATAACCCTAGGTGTTAACCACCAACATTACTCTACCAAACTCCATTTTATAATTTAATTGTTCTGTTGAGCCTTGAGATAGGCCATCACTAAGTATGTAGACAGAAACAAAACAACAAAACACGTGAATTGACTATTATAATGATTACCACAGCAAAATAATGATTACAAAGGAGTATAGTGTACGCTGTATTACAAAGAGTTTGTTTGGGAATGATGTTGGGGGGAGGTGCCGAAGACATAGGACCCTAGGTGCCAAACATTCTCTTCTCCCACCGCTTGAGCACATTCCTCATTACAATTCTGTCTACCCTATCCAACACCTCTTCCTTCTCCACTGCTACTGATCTCCCCAACATTAGGCCTACTCTCCCTTCTTCATCTTCGTTTCTCCATTCTACCACCCACTCTTCAGACCCTTCAATGCCCTCAACCATATCCAATAATCGTTCTCGATCACCAGCAAACTCCCCACAGTACAACAAGAAATGCACAACATCTTCCACAATACCTTCATCACATAGCTCACATCTACCATCCCCGCACATACCACACCTCACCTTGTCACAAGAGTCCCGCTCATGCCGTCCTTAACCTAAATCTCAGCCTCATTTCCCCTGTGTTACTGAATCCTCTTATATATCTTTCTTGTTGAAACTCTTCTTTAGCTACTTGAGGCTCCCTCCTACTTCTTCCCGCCACTCTTCCTTATGAACATCCCTTACACAATTCCTCCATGTCGCACTTGAGCCTACTATCTCCAACGCTCCTTCCCCCCAAAACTTCCTTCAGCTCACAAAACTCTGCCCACCAACCTGGACAATCACTTAACAGTGCCACAACTTTTTTCTAGCCTATCTTCACTCATTCTCTGCAACCTCCATCCAAATAACACTTTCTTTTCTTCCCTTCTCTGTTCCAGCCTCCTCCAGCCCAGGTCCCCTCTTACTGCCACTCCTGCAACTATATTACTCCCTCCAACCAGTTTCCTCCCAATGCTCTCTTGAATTCTTTCCAAATTCTTGCAGGCTGTCTTCCCTCCTGTCCACCACACTTCAGATGCATGCTCTAGACATGGCCTAGCTAGCAACTCCCATATTAGTTTACCTCTGTCATCTGATCTCCATCTCTCCATTCACCTGCTCACATAACCAATTCTTGCCCTCTATTTCTCTGCCTTTTCCTTCATCTTCTCCAAATAAACATTTCCTCTCATCCCATGTCAAACCACACACCAAGATATTTGAAGGCTTCCACATTCTCCTCATTAATCTTCCACTCTCCACTACACTTTCTGCCAACTGTCATTGACTTACTCTTCTCATAAATCTAAACCTCCATTTCATCGCATACTCCCCCACCACACCACTGTCTCAGTCCTGCCTCCACTTCAAACCACCTGGACCCCTCTCCATCTAACAACACACTTGACAGAATTCCATCATACAAGCATTTGCACACATTGACAAATTCTTCCCGAATTCCATAACCTATCATCTTCATCCACAATCCTTCTCTCCACACAGTATCATGTACCTTGCTTACATCCAGAAATGCCAGAAATCTCTATCGTCCGTGACCTCATTATGTCGCGCACTCCTCAACACTAGGAACTGGTCAGCACAGCCTCTCCCTGGCCTAAATCCAGACCTCTGTTAGTATATACTTCTCTGCAAACCTACTGAGCCTACCTGCCAACATTCTTGCCATCACTTTTGCCACACAACTCCCCAGAGCTATCCCTCTGCAATTACTAGCCACCTCCTCATCTCCAGCTTTAAAGAGTGGCATAATATAACTCTGTCTTTAATCATCTGGCGAAAACTTCGACTCCATCACCAAATTAACTAGAGAACATAACACTTCCACCATCCTATTCCCACCATACTTCAACATCTCGTTAATTATGCCATCAGGACCAGGACCCTTGCCCCTTTTCAACCCCTTCACAATATTGTACATCTCCTGGAATCCAACCCGCTGCACCATCCAGTTCACTTCTTTAGCTTTAGACTCCAGGTTGTCAATTGGAACATCCTTCCCTGACCTGGACACACACCCAAATCCTTCCCAATGCTTGGCCAATACCTCCAGTATATCCTTCCTCTTCTCCACTACTACAACCCCATTTTCCTCTCTCACTCTCCGAATTTGACATTGCTTCTTCTTTCCCTTCAAGTGCATCCAAAATAACTTACAGCTGGTCCCTCCTTGCTCTTTAATCTATTGTAGCCTTCCTCAGTCTCTTCTTTTCCAATCTAATCAAGGTTATTATAATAATTTGTTCTGTTCTGCCTTGAGAGGCCATCACTAAGTACATAATAATAAATGGCAATGATTACTGAAGATATTAGAAGTAGTGGCATCTGTGTCTCTGTGTGCCCGCTATGCACAGCTGGATGGAAAGTTGGATCCAGTCATAACTTCACCTAGGGAACTAGATGGATTGACTGGAAGCCACATTGAGGCATGGCATTTAGTATTGCGAGCCAGTAGGCTGGATATTCCTCTGCATGTTTTTCCCCTTCATATTCCCAACAAATGACGCAACTAGGCGGTATGATAATCTTCATATTGCTGAGCCTGTTAAGGCCATCACATGTATATTACAGCACCGTGTGGGACTATGTAGTAACTGATCTAATAACAATCTATATTAAAAATCAACGGTACTTAATTAATCCACAATATTAAGTTACGAGTGCCCCGCTGCTAGGAGGGGGGGACGGGAGGGGACCAAAGATCATTCCTCAGCTCACCATACAACAGTTCCTTTCTCCTCTGCCACCACTTCCCTACCCAATACATAACACACTCGCCCACCTCCTCCATCGCTGCATCACTTACTCCCTCCACATCTTTCCCCAGAAGCAATGCCACCTTTCCATCCTTATTCATCCAGCCACTGGCCTGCCCCTACAATTCTGCACACCTCATCCACCAATCAGCCTATCCTTCTCAAATTCCCCACACATCACCAAGAAATGTTCCACATCCTCCCCTGCTCCACTATCGCACATGATACACCTCTCATCCCTGACTATCCTAGACCTCTTCTTATCCTCTAACAACCCAGTCCTCAGTCGAAATTGCAACCGCACGCCTTCCTGACCATGCATGGACCTCACATACCTCTCCACCCCTGCACCATTCTTTGCCGATTTATAAAAATTCAGCATACACTTTCCGTTTACTTCCTCCTCCCAATCTTTCTCATTTCTGACCTTCACTTTCCCCTTCCACTTGCGCACTGACCCAAACTCGTTGTTTAGCTCGTATTTTCTACTCAAGATCTCATATTCTTCCCACTATCCGATTCCTCCATCCTTTCTAAGTTTATTTACAACTATTTTTTACCAATCTGCTCTGTTCCAACACCTCCAATCTCTTACCAAACAAAACCTTCATCTCTTCCCTCCTCTCCTCTAGCTTCCTCCACCCCACATCTCCCCATACTGTCACTCTTGCTACTGTATTACTTGCCCCCAGCAGTCTCCTGCCCACTCTCATCTGTGCTGACTCCAACTTCTTGCAAGCATTACGTCCTCCTGTCCACCACACTTCGGCTGCATGCTCCATCTAGGTCTCATAGAAGCTCCCACACCATTCTTCCTCTGTCTACTTCCACCTGCCCATTCACTCTACTCATCCATGTCACCTTTCCAACCCATTCTTCTGCCTTCTTTGCCATCTTCTCTAACTGAACATTACCCCTTAGCTTCCTATCAAACCATGTTGTGATTCTTGATTGCAAAGTGTTAGCCATTGTTATCTGTGGTTAGAGAAAGAACCCAATGCTACAAATTGAGTGTATTCATTAGGTGCTAAAACATTACGAAGGAAAAAAGATTTTCAGCACCCGCGCTGGCCTCCAGTTTTTCCCCCTCCCCATTTCCTTGTCTTCTCCCCCTGTTGACTCCTTCAAAAACCGAGCTGATGGAGGGTAGTGGGTAGCCATTGTTTGATGAAGGTAGTCTGTCTCCCTTCTAGTTCTCCTTGCATGCTGGTCACTTTACTGGCTCTGTCATAAACTCTTGACATTCCCTTTTCTGACTTGAACTGTGTGGTATGAACCATAGTGAAGGTATCTGTCTGTGTGTAATATTTCTTGTGCTGTGGAGTCTAGTCCACCAGCCTCTCCTCCTTTATGCAGTAAGGAGTCAAGGAATGGAAGCTGGCCATCTTCTCCAACTCCATGCAAACTTGACTGTGGGCATGATGCTGTTCAGATGATTAAGGAGCTATTTTTTCTGTTCCTCTCTCTACAATGAATGCAGAGAATGTTTATCATCAAACATCTTTAATGATGAGGTTTTGTTACCAAGGGAAGCTCCCCATGTATAAACTGCCAACTCTGGCAGGGCCAGATCCAGGATGCGTTTGATTTTGCTAAGGTGTAGGTTGGGACTGAAGCCATGGCCACAAGCCTGCTGCAGTGATGCCTTCCTGTTTGAGGTGGCTTGTTTTGACATGATTGCACACAAAATGGCTACCAGTGACTTTATTCAGTCACTTGGGGTTGTGGTAAGACAGAAACATGACACTGTTTCACAAGTTCCCACCTATTCATTACAGGGGCAGATGCAGAGGGGGTTCTTCCAATAAACGTTATGACTGCCACACTCACTTTATTAAACCAAACTGGTTTACTGTGTTAGTAGGCAGGGTAGAGCCATCCTGCGAGGGTGCTTGTTTGCAAAGGCTGCAACCAGATGGTTGAAATTAAGATCTGGGACCATTCTACGATGGACTTTGATTACTGCCAAAGCACCAAATCACTCTTCCGACATTGTAGACCGAAGATATGTCTTCTGCAACTTCAGCTGGCTGTTGGTTCTCTCTGACTCACAGATAGTAATTAGTAGTATACATGCTATAACTAGAAGCACTTTTATATTAGGAAAGGCATCTTCATCACAGCATAGTAAAGCTGCTTGTAGAGTGTCAGGCCTGTCATCTGGTGACACAGAAATACATTTTATCTTCCATCTCATGTCAGACTACAGTTCACCACATCCTTAATGGAGGAGGAGGCAAGTCAGACTTGTCAGGCCCATGCCCAGACTTCCGAAAAGGTGGGTTCCATCACTGGTGTTTTGTAATCTTTACCTAATTAAATTTACAGTATAGGCCTCGATCAGGATTTTGTATGCTACATTATGTTTTCTGACCCCAACTCTATTGCATACTAAAAACATACGTTTCGGTTACGGAACACCCAGTTTCCCAAGGGGTCCATAACTCTGAGGTCTATATATTATATAAATTATTATTTTTTATCCAAAAATATACAATTTATCTCGATTTCGATTTCAGACAGTTTTTTCTCAAAATGCTTATTAATAACAAAAAATATACATATTACTAAGGATATATACAACAAAATAGTTCATTAAGTGTTGATGGAGTCTGCCACAAACATTAAATTAGAATTAAGTTAATTAAAATTGAAATACTATAATAATTAAATCTTAAATAAAAAATTAAGTAATAATAATAATAAAATGCAAGTTCTGTTTGGGGGACAATGGGACAGCAGATGGGATTGATGGACATCATTTAGATTAATTATTTATGTACCTATAAATATATTTTGCTCAAGTCATAAATGAAGAAGGAAAGGGGAAAAAATAATAATATAACAAACAAAACAAATGATGGCCAGTCACATCTGTATATTTTTTCCCTTCTTTCCTTCTATATATATATTAATATACAAATAAATCAATATAAATCAATATAAATGCATGTAAACAATTATAATGTAGTATGTTCATATGATGTGCATTAAAAACTGTCAATTGCAAAACATTGGAAAGACAATCATCATCATGAAGTTCAGGATGAAAGGCAGCAGCTCAGGTACAGGAGCTTCAGGTAAAATGGCTCAATATAGAGTATATAATTATATATTATGGAATAGCTATATATGTGTGGGTAATCTGTGATCAATCCAGAAATACACTGCTCAAGTGCAACCGCCTTGGGTGCAGCCTGGAAAAAAGATCCACAACCTGATCTAGATCAATGTGATGCTGGTAATGTATATGCATCAATGCTAGGGATGTCAATCGATCTTTGGTCATATATACTACATCTCATAAAATTACGTAATCTGTGTACAGTACTAGAATTGCGTTCACATTCACAGGAAGTGACGGGTATGGTGCAAGCAATCTTCAATAAGGTGTATATATATATTGGGGAACAAAAGTTGATCACACTCTATCAGGGCAGTAGCATAAGTACTGGGCCTTTCTGAAGCAGGTATGCAGACAAAACTTTGTTTCCAACGGCCAAGCTCTTAGTCAAAAAGCTCAGGTGATGGCAAATCACTAAAATAAACATCCACACTACCAGAAAAATTAACATCATTCTTTGTACACAAAATAAAAGGGACAAGACATAGCAAAGAGGATGAAGTTTTGGATAATGGTGAGAATCGAGTCTCTAAGTCACATATTATATGGTTAACAAAGGGGAGAGCCACATTTATTTTAAGCCACTCCTCAATTGTACTTGTCACTTCATTAGGCCTGTTTCTCTCTTACATGGCTGTACATTAGCTGATGACGCAGCATGTATATATATTTTATGAAATTCATTATTGATATTACCTTGTAGTATGATAAAACACCATCAATCTGCTGAAATGCCTGAACTACATCGAATGTTGTACTCTGTAACTTCACTGTAATGCCAGCCACATGTGAAAGAAACTGATAATCAGGAAAACAATAATGAACTCAAATTCTGTGAGAGCATGCAGAAGAGAAGTGGCTTTGCTTCTCGACTCATAATCCTAAAATTAGCAGTGAATGTATCAATGTGCAATCCAAGTCCCATTCCTTCGAAAGCAGTGACCATAAATTTATAACATCCATAGAAATGTGAATATGCAGTGTCTTGCTGCCCAACGGGATTCTGTCCTGGTTCACTCTGCTCTTCTTCGACTTTTACCACCATTTTGAAGTATTTCAGAAGCCTGCTAGGGTTGCCAAACCGTAACTTTCTCTTGCTCCCATATCAGCTGCCAACTCTGCTCAGAAAAACAAGCACACGTGATGGAACATACCTCACCAGCTTTTCTACAAGTTGAAAGGGGGGTTCGATCGATTAAAGATGTGGTGAACTGTACAAGTCTGACCTGCCTTCTCCTCCAGCTTGTACAGTTCACCACATCTTTAATGGAGGAGAAGGCAAGTCAGACTTGTACAGTTCACCTATACCTTTAATGGAGGAGAAGGCAAGTCAGACTTGTACAGTTCACCACACCTTTAATGGAGGAGGCAAGTCAGACTTGTACAGTTCTCTACATCTTTAATGGAGGAGAAGGCAAGTCAGACTTGTTCAGTTCACCACACGAGGAGAAGGCAAGTCAGACTTGTACAGTACACCTCATCTTTAATGGAGGAGAAGGCATAAGACATAGCAGTGGACAGAATGACAGTATGTTTGTCTGGTGAATTGATCCAAATCTGGTTTCCATTTCTGTAGTTATGTGATGCAAGAAAGGCATCATGATGTTACTGCAATACTTCAGGGCTGTCTGCAGAAACATTGGCTCTATGTACTTGTCTTGACGTAATCCTGGGAATGCTAACAGGTATGTTAATGCTGTCAGCAAAAGTTTTGATTTCTTCAAACCAAGCGTGGAATTCACAGTTTGTTTTAACAGTTCCAACTCCAGTGCACATCTGAAATGTGTTTACATGCAGACATAATATCACATCACGAGTCCTCTTCTGGAGGATGATTGCAACATATCGAAGACTACTAAAGATTCTCATTGTAATGCTGAATGAAACAGGAAATTCAAAAGAAGTAAGTTGATTAAGGAAACTATTTGTAAAGGATTCTGAACCCCAAGACCAATTGCACTGGTACTAATCAATTGCCATACTCTGAACTATATACTTACTAATCGATTCCATAGTCTTGATAATTGCAAGATACAAGTCTATCCTCTGAACCCAGCGTGTTCGGGACAAGTCCTTGAGTTTAACTCTTTTCTCTGCAGGTGAAACTGATTCAATAACATGCTCAAATGATGCTTTGGGGAATACTTTTAAAAAAACTTTGCAATTTATGAAATGACACCATTGGTGTTGGAAATTGAGCATTTCATAATACAAAGATTCAACTGGTGACTCTGGTAGTGAGTATACAAAGCTAAAGGGCATACTTCACAGATCCTTGCCTGAACACCATTTGCTGAGATATACTGGCTGCACCATCATAGCCTTGACCTTTATAGAATGTAACATCTATGTCATGTGCTTGAAGCTAAGAATGAAGAGCAGTTGAGATGGACTCACATGTAACAGTAATACTCTAATTTGTTTCTCAGTTGGGGACGAGCCATTTCCCTAGTCATCACTTTGAAAATTTGAACTTGAGGGGAAGGGGGTTCTATAAACTATATGAATAAGCATGAATATGTTTGATTTATCCAGAAAAAAGAGGGAAAAAACTTCACCACTTGCACTACTCTGGCAGCAATAACCTGAGCGCTTCACCACTTGCACTGCCCTGGCAGCAACAACCTAACATATCATATCACCACTAAAACCTGCTCCAAATTAGCACAATCTGTAACCTCATCTGCTATACTTTGCATCTTTTATAATAATCTTATATACTTGTTGATATTAAAATTTCTCTGTGAATAATCTTATTCCAGATTGTGTTATATACCTACTATGGCGATCATTTCATTGGATGGTCTTACAGGTACACACTGCATTTCAAGGTGTATTTTCAAGATATATGCGCAGCAACTCGTCCGTCTTAGCCATAAATTGGACCAGTTCAATAAAGTTACCTTTATTATCGAACCCAGTTGCTGTAATATCCTCTATATGACCTCGAAAAGAAAGCTTGCATTGCACAAAAGCAGCATTGCACAAAAGCAAACACACTTCAACAGTGACTTCACCACCGTTGTATTTCGAGCCACTTGCTCTTCATGTTGCTTGCTGAGCATGCAAGCAACATTCTGGGTTGATACAGCAGAACACGAACCTCTGAAAGCAACCATTCTTGTCATTGAATCATGATGGTATTGATGATCTTCATGGCTAAGACAAGCTGAACACTGCTTAGTCCAGATCTGAAAAGGCTTTGTGAGAAAGATCCCTAACTTTTGTTGCCTAATGTCGCTGGGAGCAAACAAAGCACAAGCTTTACAGTGGACACCATCTTGAGAAATGCTGTAATGCAACCATGATACCTAACCCACTCAGCTTTAAAGCATCAATTGATGCCATAAAAATTCTAATAATTATATGAAGAATCTGGAATGTACTTGATGATGTTAACTTTGTGATAGGTGATTTAAATTTCCGCTCTGTAGTAAAATGTCAATATCCAGAGAGGCAGGAGGAGGGAGGGAAGAAAGAAGTGGAAGAGGAGATGCCACACTTGATCAACTACTGCTTAGGTAGTTAGTTGGGTATAAATTATTATCTAGGATAAAAAGTCTTAAAGTTCTCCTCCGAGGACTTAAAACAAAGTACCCAGAGAAGTTTTACCAACAGATCACTTTCATGGCTAGCTTAATTTCAAACACCAAGTTCTCCATGCAAAAAGAGGGGCAGGGCTAGACCTGTCTGCACTAAACTGCAGCTTTTGCAGCGAGTAGTCATGCATGCATAAACCCTTTACCAACCGCAGCACGAACTGAGAAGCGCATGGACTCAGTGAGTGCGAATTAGCTAATGCAGAGTTACGGCTGGAGGTGTTTTTTTAAGAACCCAAAGAACTCCCCTTGGATCTGCCATTGCATTAGTGCCTACCGAGTGGGTGCAGGGAATACCTTCATCAGCTGCTTGAGTTCCTAGTAGTGCAAACTTGGTTGAAACAAAATGGTGGACTAGTCAAAAAGGAAATGAAACAAGAACTTACCAATTAGACCAACATTGACAAACCCCTAGTAATAACCCCCTAGTAATGAGCCCCTAGTAATTAGCCCCTAATAATGAACCCCTAGTAATTAGCCCCTAGTAATGAGCCACTAGTAATGAACCCCTAGTAATGAGCACCCTAGTAATGAACCCCTAGTAATTAGCCCCTAGTAATGAACCCCTCCCCTAGTAATGAATCCCTAGTAATGAGCCCCTAGTAATGAGCCCCTAGTAATGAGCTCCTAATAATGAACACCTAGTAATGAGCCCCTAGTAATGAGCCCCTAGTAATGACCCCTAGCCCTTAGTAATGAGCCCTAGCCCCTAGTAATTAGCCCCTAGTAATGAACCCCTAGTAATTAGCCCCTAGTAATGAATCCCTAGTTCTGAGCCCCTAGTAATGAGCCCCTAGTAATGAGCCCCTAGTAATGAGCCCCTAGTATTGAATCCCTAGTAATGAGCCCCTAGTAATGAGCCCCTAGTAATGAGCCCCTAGTAGTTAGCCCATAGTAATGAATCCCTAGTACTGAGCCCCTAGTAATGAGCCCCTAGTAATTAATCCCTAGTAATGAGCCCCTAGTATTGAATCCCTAGTAATGAGCCCCTAGTAATGAGCCCCTAGTAATGTGCCCCTAGTAATGAGCTCCTAATAATGAACCCCTAGTAATGAGCCCCTAGTAATGAGCCCCTAGTAATGAGCCCCTAGTAATGAGCCCTAGCCCCTAGTAATGAGCCCCTAGTAATGAGCTGCCCCTAGTAATCCTAGTATATGAGCCCCTAGTAATGAGCTCCTAGTAATTAGCCCCTAGTAATGAACCCCTAGTAATTAGCCCCTAGTAATGAATCCCTAGTACTGAGCCCCTAGTAATGAGCCCCTAATAATGAGCCCCTAGTAATGAGCCCCTAGTAATGAGCCCCTAGTATTGAATCCCTAGTAAGTAATGAGCCCCTAGTAATGAGCCCCTAGTTATTAGCCCCTAGTAATGAATCCCTGGTAATGAGCCCCTAGTAATGAGCCCTAGTAATGAGCCCCTAGTAATGAGCCCCTAGTAATGAGCCCCTAGTCCTGAGCCCCTAGTAATGAGACCCTAGTGATGAATCCCTGGTAATGAGCCCCTAGTAATGAGCCCCTAGTATTGAATCCCTAGTTATGAGCCCCTAGTAATGAGCCCCTAGTAATGAGCTCTTCGTACTGTATATGAGCCCCTAGTAATGAGCCCCTAGTAATGAGCCCCTAGTAAATGAGCTCCTGAGCCCCTAGTAATGAGCCCCTAGTAATGAGCCCCTAGTAATGAGCTCCTAGTACTGTATATGAGCCCCTAGTAATGAGCCGCTAGTAATGAGCCACTAGTAATGAGCCCCCTAGTATAATGAACCCCTAGTAATGAGCCCCTAGTAATGAGCCCCTAGTAATGAGCCCCTAGTAATGAGCCCCTAGTAATGAGCCCCTAGTTATGAGCCCCTAGTAATGAGCCCCTAGTAATGAGCTCTTCGTACTGTATATGAGCCCCTAGTAATGAGCCCCTAGTAATGAGCCCCTAGTAAATGAGCTCCTAGTATGAGCCCCTAGTAATGAGCCCCTAGTAATGAGCCCCTAGTAATGAGCTCCTAGTACTGTATATGAGCCCCTAGTAATGAGCCCCTAGTAATGAGCCCCTAGTAATGAGCCCCCTAGTATAATGAACCCCTAGTAATGAGCCCCTAGTAATGAGCCCCTAGTAATGAGCCCCTAGTAATGAGCCCCTAGTAATGAGCCCCTAGTAATGAGCCCCTAGTAATGAGCCCCTAGTAATGAGCCCCTAGTAATGAGCCCCTAGTAATGAGCCCCTAGTAATGAGCCCCTAGTAATGAGCCCCTAGTAATGAGCCCCTAGTAATGAGCCCCTAGTAATGAGCCCCTAGTAATGAGCCCCTAGTAATGAGCCCCTAGTAATGAGCCCCTAGTAATGAGCCCCTAGTAATGAGCCCCTAGTAATGAGCCCCTAGTAATGAGCCCCTAGTAATGAGCCCCTAGTAATGAGCCCCTAGTAATGAGCCCCTAGTAATGAGCCCCTAGTAATGAGCCCCTAGTAATGAGCCCCTAGTAATGAGCCCCTAGTAATGAGCCCCTAGTAATGAGCCCCTAGTAATGAGCCCCTAGTAATGAGCCCCTAGTAATGAGCCCCTAGTAATGAGCCCCTAGTAATGAGCCCCTAGTAATGAGCCCCTAGTAATGAGCCCCTAGTAATGAGCCCCTAGTAATGAGCCCCTAGTAATGAGCCCCTAGTAATGAGCCCCTAGTAATGAGCCCCTAGTAATGAGCCCCTAGTAATGAGCCCCTAGTAATGAGCCCCTAGTAATGAGCCCCTAGTAATGAGCCCCTAGTAATGAGCCCCTAGTAATGAGCCCCTAGTAATGAGCCCCTAGTAATGAGCCCCTAGTAATGAGCCCCTAGTAATGAGCCCCTAGTAATGAGCCCCTAGTAATGAGCCCCTAGTAATGAGCCCCTAGTAATGAGCCCCTAGTAATGAGCCCCTAGTAATGAGCCCCTAGTAATGAGCCCCTAGTAATGAGCCCCTAGTAATGAGCCCCTAGTAATGAGCCCCTAGTAATGAGCCCCTAGTAATGAGCCCCTAGTAATGAGCCCCTAGTAATGAGCCCCTAGTAATGAGCCCCTAGTAATGAGCCCCTAGTAATGAGCCCCTAGTAATGAGCCCCTAGTAATGAGCCCCTAGTAATGAGCCCCTAGTAATGAGCCCCTAGTAATGAGCCCCTAGTAATGAGCCCCTAGTAATGAGCCCCTAGTAATGAGCCCCTAGTAATGAGCCCCTAGTAATGAGCCCCTAGTAATGAGCCCCTAGTAATGAGCCCCTAGTAATGAGCCCCTAGTAATGAGCCCCTAGTAATGAGCCCCTAGTAATGAGCCCCTAGTAATGAGCCCCTAGTAATGAGCCCCTAGTAATGAGCCCCTAGTAATGAGCCCCTAGTAATGAGCCCCTAGTAATGAGCCCCTAGTAATGAGCCCCTAGTAATGAGCCCCTAGTAATGAGCCCCTAGTAATGAGCCCCTAGTAATGAGCCCCTAGTAATGAGCCCCTAGTAATGAGCCCCTAGTAATGAGCCCCTAGTAATGAGCCCCTAGTAATGAGCCCCTAGTAATGAGCCCCTAGTAATGAGCCCCTAGTAATGAGCCCCTAGTAATGAGCCCCTAGTAATGAGCCCCTAGTAATGAGCCCCTAGTAATGAGCCCCTAGTAATGAGCCCCTAGTAATGAGCCCCTAGTAATGAGCCCCTAGTAATGAGCCCCTAGTAATGAGCCCCTAGTAATGAGCCCCTAGTAATGAGCCCCTAGTAATGAGCCCCTAGTAATGAGCCCCTAGTAATGAGCCCCTAGTAATGAGCCCCTAGTAATGAGCCCCTAGTAATGAGCCCCTAGTAATGAGCCCCTAGTAATGAGCCCCTAGTAATGAGCCCCTAGTAATGAGCCCCTAGTAATGAGCCCCTAGTAATGAGCCCCTAGTAATGAGCCCCTAGTAATGAGCCCCTAGTAATGAGCCCCTAGTAATGAGCCCCTAGTAATGAGCCCCTAGTAATGAGCCCCTAGTAATGAGCCCCTAGTAATGAGCCCCTAAGTAATGAGCCCCTAGTAACGATCTGCAGCCATGGTAGCTTCTCAAGTTTCTCCCTTAGCTAAAGAGGTTGGTTTCAGAAAAGCTTCCAACAGTTTCAGCGATATTGTCAGGCAGCAATGCAGTCCCTTCCTTCCTTCGAGGTGGGCCTCATCCTTCCTCCACTTGTCACATATCATCCCAACTTCTTGACCCATCGTTACGTAAGCATAAAAAGAGGTTGCATCAAAAGTTACTTGATCTCATCTTAACTCAGATACATCCATAAACTGTACCCAACTCAGATACATCCATAAACTGTACCCAGCCTTAACTCAGACACATCCATAAACTGTACCCAGCCTTAACTCAGATACATCCATAAACTGTACCCAGCCTTAACTCATAAACTGTACCCAGTCTCTTAACTCAGATATATCCATAAACTGTACCCAGCCTTAACTCAGACAAACCCATAAACTGTACCCAGCCTTAACTCAGACACATCCATAAACTGTACCCAGCCTTAACTCAGATACATCCATAAACTGTACCCAGCCTTAACTCAGACACATCCATAAACTGTACCCAGTCTTAACTCAGACACATCCATAAACTGTACCCAGCCTTAACTCAGACACATCCATAAACTGTACCCAGTCTTAACTCAGACACATCCATAAACTGTACCCAGTCTTAACTCAGACACATCCATAAACTGTACCCAGCCTTAACTCAGACACATCCATAAACTGTACCCAGCCTTAACTCACACATCTATAAACTGTACCCAGCCTTAACTCAGACACATCCATAAACTGTACCCAAGTCTTAACTCAGACACATCCATAAACTGTACCAAGCCTTAACTCAGACACATCCATAAACTGTACCCAGCCTTAATTCAGACACATCCATAAACTGTACCCAGCCTTAACTCAGACCCATCCATAAACTATACCCAGCCTTAACTCATAAACTGTACCCAGCCTTAACTCAGATACATCCATAAGCTGTACCCAGCCTTAACTCAGACACATCCATAAACTGTACCCAGCCTTAACTCAGACACATCCATAAACTGTACCCAGCCTTAACTCAGATACATCCATAAACTGTACCCAGTCTTAACTCAGACACATCCATAAACTGTACCTCAGACACATCCATAAACTGTACCCAGCCTTAACTCAGACATATCCATAAACTGTATCCAGCCTTAACTCAGATACATCCATAAACTGTACCCAGTCTTAACTCAGACACATCCATAAACTGTACCCAGTCTTAACTCAGATACATCCATAAACTGTACCCAGCCTTAACTCAGATACATCCATAAACTGTACCCAGCCTTAACTCAGATACATCCATAAACTGTACCCAGTCTTAACTCATAAACTGTACCCAGCCTTAACTCAGACACATCCATAAACTGTACCCAGCCTTAACTCAGACACATCCATAAACTGTACCCAGCCTTAACTCAGACACATCCATAAACTGTACCCAGCCTTAACTCAGATACATCCATAAACTGTACCCAGCCTTAACTCAGACACATCCATAAACTGTACCCAGCCTTAACTCAGATACATCCATAAACTGTACCCAGCCTTAACTCATAAACTGTACCCAGCCTTAACTCAGATACATCCATAAACTGTACCCAGTCTTAACTCAGATACATCTATAAACTGTACCCAGCCTTAACTCAGACACATCCATAAACTGTACCCAGTCTTAACTCAGACACATCCATAAACTGTACCCAGTCTTAACTCAGACACATCCATAAACTGTACCCAGCCTTAACTCATAAACTGTACCCAGCCTTAACTCAGACACATCCATAAACTGTACCCAGCCTTAACTCAGATACATCCATAAACTGTACCAAGTCTTAACTCAGACACATCCATAAACTGTACCCAGCCTTAACTCAGACACATCCATAAACTGTACCCAGCCTTAACTCAGATACATCCATAAACTGTACCCAGCCTTAACTCAGATACATCCATAAACTGTACCCAGCCTTAACTCAGATACATCCATAAACTGTACCCAGTCTTAACTCAGACACATCCATAAACTGTACCCAGTCTTAACTCAGACACATCCATAAACTGTACCCAGCCTTAACTCAGACACATCCATAAATTGTACCCAGCCTTAACTCAGATACATCCATAAACTGTACCCAGCCTTAACTCAGATACATCCATAAACTGTACCCAGCCTTAACTCAGACACATCCATAAACTGTACCCAGTCTTAACTCAGACACATCCATAAACTATACCCAGCCTTAACTCAGACACATCCATAAATTGTACCCAGCCTTAACTCAGATACATCCATAAACTGTACCCAGTCTTAACTCAGATACATCCATAAACTGTACCCAGCCTTAACTCAGACACACCCATAAACTGTACCCCGTCTTAACTCAGACACATCCATAAACTGTACCCAGTCTTAACTCAGACACATCCATAAACTGTACCCAGCCTTAACTCAGACACATCCATAAACTGTACCCAGTCTTAACTCAGACACATCCATAAACTGTACCCAGCCTTAACTCAGACACATCCATAAACTGTACCCAGCCTTAACTCAGATACATCCAAAAACTGTACCCAGCCTTAACTCAGACACATCCATAAACTGTACCTTAACTCAGATACATCCATAAACTGTACCCAGCCTTAACTCAGACGCATCCATAAACTGTACCCAGTCTTAACTCAGACACATCCATAAACTGTACCCAGCCTTAACTCATAAACTGTACCCAGCCTTAACTCAGACACATCCATAAACTGTACCAAGTCTTAACTCAGACACATCCATAAACTGTACCCAGCCTTAACTCAGACACATCCATAAACTGTACCCAGCCTTAACTCAGATACATCCATAAACTGTACCCAGCCTTAACTCAGATACATCCATAAACTGTACCCAGCCTTAACTCAGATACATCCATAAACTGTACCCAGTCTTAACTCAGACACATCCATAAACTGTACCCAGTCTTAACTCAGACACATCCATAAACTGTACCCAGCCTTAACTCAGACACATCCATAAATTGTACCCAGCCTTAACTCAGATACATCCATAAACTGTACCCAGCCTTAACTCAGATACATCCATAAACTGTACCCAGCCTTAACTCAGACACATCCATAAACTGTACCCAGTCTTAACTCAGACACATCCATAAACTATACCCAGCCTTAACTCAGACACATCCATAAATTGTACCCAGCCTTAACTCAGATACATCCATAAACTGTACCCAGTCTTAACTCAGATACATCCATAAACTGTACCCAGCCTTAACTCAGACACACCCATAAACTGTACCCCGTCTTAACTCAGACACATCCATAAACTGTACCCAGTCTTAACTCAGACACATCCATAAACTGTACCCAGCCTTAACTCAGACACATCCATAAACTGTACCCAGTCTTAACTCAGACACATCCATAAACTGTACCCAGCCTTAACTCAGACACATCCATAAACTGTACCCAGCCTTAACTCAGATACATCCAAAAACTGTACCCAGCCTTAACTCAGACACATCCATAAACTGTACCTTAACTCAGATACATCCATAAACTGTACCCAGCCTTAACTCAGACGCATCCATAAACTGTACCCAGCCTTAACTCAGACACATCCATAAACTGTACCCAGCCTTAACTCAGATACATACCGAGTCTTAACTCATAAACTGTACCCATCAGACACATCCATAAACTGTACCCAGCCTTAACTCAGATACATCCATAAACTGTACCCAGCCTTAACTCAGATACATCCATAAATTGTACCCAGTCTTAACTCAGACACATCCATAAACTGTACCCAGTCTTAACTCAGACACATCCATAAACTGTACCCAGCCTTAACTCAGACACATCCATAAACTGTACCCAGTCTTAACTCAGACATATCCATAAACTGTACCCAGTCTTAACTCAGACACATCCATAAACTGTACCCAGCCTTAACTCAGACACATCCATAAATTGTACCCAGCCTTAACTCAGATACATCCATAAACTGTACCCAGTCTTAACTCAGATACATCCATAAACTGTACCCAGCCTTAACTCAGACACATCCATAAACTGTACCCAGTCTTAACTCAGACACATCCATAAACTGTACCCAGTCGAAACTCAGACACATCCATAAACTGTACCCAGCCTTAACTCAGACACATCCATAAACTGTACCCAATCTTAACTCAGACACATCCATAAACTGTACCCAGCCATAACTCAGACACATCGATAAACTGTACCCAGTCTTAACTCAGACACATCCATAAACTGTACCCAGCCTTAACTCAGACACATCCATAAACTGTACCCAGCCTTAACTCAGATACATCCATAAACTGTACCCAGCCTTAACTCAGACACATCCATAAACTGTACCTTAACTCAGATACATCCATAAACTGTACCCAGCCTTAACTCAGACGCATCCATAAACTGTACCCAGCCTTAACTCAGACACATCCATAAACTGTACCCAGCCTTAACTCAGACACATCCATAAACTGTACCCAGCCTTAACTCATAAACTGTACCCAGCCTTAACTCAGATACATCCATAAACTGTACCAAGTCTTAACTCAGACACATCCATAAACTGTACCCAGCCTTAACTCAGACACATCCATAAACTGTACCCAGCCTTAACTCAGATACATACCCAGTCTTAACTCATAAACTGTACCCAGCCTTAACTCAGACACATCCATAAACTGTACCCAGCCTTAACTCAGATACATCCATAAACTGTACCCAGCCTTAACTCAGATACATCCATAAACTGTACCCAGCCTTAACTCAGATACATCCATAAACTGTACCCAGTCTTAACTCAGACACATCCATAAACTGTACCCAGTCTTAACTCAGACACATCCATAAACTGTACCCAGCCTTAACTCAGACACATCCATAAACTGTACCCAGCCTTAACTCAGACACATCCATAAACTGTACCCAGTCTTAACTCAGACACATCCATAAACTGTACCCAGTCTTAACTCAGACACATCCATAAACTGTACCCAGCCTTAACTCAGACACATCCATAAATTGTACCCAGCCTTAACTCAGATACATCCATAAACTGTACCCAGTCTTAACTCAGATACATCCATAAACTGTACCCAGCCTTAACTCAGACACACCCATAAACTGTACCCAGTCTTAACTCAGACACATCCATAAACTGTACCCAGTCTTAACTCAGACACATCCATAAACTGTACCCAGCCTTAACTCAGACACATCCATAAACTGTACCCAGTCTTAACTCAGACACATCCATAAACTGTACCCAGCCTTAACTCAGACACATCCATAAACTGTACCCAGCCTTAACTCAGATACATCCAAAAACTGTACCCAGCCTTAACTCAGACACATCCATAAACTGTACCTTAACTCAGATACATCCATAAACTGTACCCAGCCTTAACTCAGACGCATCCATAAACTGTACCCAGCCTTAACTCAGACACATCCATAAACTGTACCCAGCCTTAACTCAGATACATACCCAGTCTTAACTCATAAACTGTACCCATCAGACACATCCATAAACTGTACCCAGCCTTAACTCAGATACATCCATAAACTGTACCCAGCCTTAACTCAGATACATCCATAAACTGTACCCAGTCTTAACTCAGACACATCCATAAACTGTACCCAGTCTTAACTCAGACACATCCATAAACTGTACCCAGCCTTAACTCAGACACATCCATAAACTGTACCCAGTCTTAACTCAGACATATCCATAAACTGTACCCAGTCTTAACTCAGACACATCCATAAACTGTACCCAGCCTTAACTCAGACACATCCATAAATTGTACCCAGCCTTAACTCAGATACATCCATAAACTGTACCCAGTCTTAACTCAGATACATCTATAAACTGTACCCAGCCTTAACTCAGACACATCCATAAACTGTACCCAGTCTTAACTCAGACACATCCATAAACTGTACCCAGTCTTAACTCAGACACATCCATAAACTGTACCCAGCCTTAACTCAGACACATCCATAAACTGTACCCAATCTTAACTCAGACACATCCATAAACTGTACCCAGCCTTAACTCAGACACATCCATAAACTGTACCCAGTCTTAACTCAGACACATCCATAAACTGTACCCAGCCTTAACTCAGACACATCCATAAACTGTACCCAGCCTTAACTCAGATACATCCATAAACTGTACCCATCAGACACATCCATAAACTGTACCCAGCCTTAACTCAGATACATCCATAAACTGTACCCAGCCTTAACTCAGATACATCAATAAACTGTACCCAGTCTTAACTCAGACACATCCATAAACTGTACCCAGTCTTAACTCAGACACATCCATAAACTGTACCCAGCCTTAACTCAGACACATCCATAAACTGTACCCAGTCTTAACTCAGACATATCCATAAACTGTACCCAGTCTTAACTCAGACACATCCATAAACTGTACCCAGCCTTAACTCAGACACATCCATAAATTGTACCCAGCCTTAACTCAGATACATCCATAAACTGTACCCAGTCTTAACTCAGACACATCCATAAACTGTACCCAATCTTAACTCAGACACATCCATAAACTGTACCCAGCCTTAACTCAGACACATCCATAAACTGTACCCAGTCTTAACTCAGACACATCCATAAACTGTACCCACCCTTAACTCAGACACATCCATAAACTGTACCCAGCCTTAACTCAGATACATCCATAAACTGTACCCAGCCTTAACTCAGACACATCCATAAACTGTACCTTAACTAAGATACATCCATAAACTGTACCCAGCCTTAACTCAGACGCATCCATAAACTGTACCCAGCCTTAACTCAGACACATCCATAAACTGTACCCAGCCTTAACTCAGACACATCCATAAACTGTACCCAGCCTTAACTCATAAACTGTACCCAGCCTTAACTCAGATACATCCATAAACTGTACCCAGCCTTAACTCAGACACATCCATAAACTGTACCCAGCCTTAACTCAGACACATCCATAAACTGTACCCAGCCTTAACTCAGATACATCCATAAACTGTACCCAGTCTTAACTCAGACACATCCATAAACTGTACCCAGCCTTAACTCAGACACATCCATAAACTGTACCCAGCCTTAACTCAGATACATCCATAAACTGTACCCAGCCTTAACTCAGACACATCCATAAACTGTACCCAGCCTTAACTCAGATACATCCATAAACTGTACCCAGCCTTAACTCAGATACATCCATAAACTGTACCCAGTCTTAACTCAGATACATCCATAAACTGTACCCAGTCTTAACTCAGACACATCCAAAAACTGTACCCAGTCTTAACTCAGACACATCCATAAACTGTACCCAGTCTTAACTCAGACACATCCATAAACTGTAGCCAGCCTTAACTCAGACACATCCATAAACTATACCCAGCCTTAACTCATAAACTGTACCCAGCCTTAACTCAGATACATCCATAAGCTGTACCCAGCCTTAACTCAGACACATCCATAAACTGTACCCAGCCTTAACTCAGACACATCCATAAACTGTACCCAGCCTTAACTCAGATACATCCATAAACTGTACCCAGTCTTAACTCAGACACATCCATAAACTGTACCTCAGACACATCCATAAACTGTACCCAGCCTTAACTCAGACATATCCATAAACTGTATCCAGCCTTAACTCAGATACATCCATAAACTGTACCCAGTCTTAACTCAGACACATCCATAAACTGTACCCAGTCTTAACTCAGATACATCCATAAACTGTACCCAGCCTTAACTCAGATACATCCATAAACTGTACCCAGCCTTAACTCACATACATCCATAAACTGTACCCAGTCTTAACTCATAAACTGTACCCAGCCTTAACTCAGACACATCCATAAACTGTACCCAGCCTTAACTCAGACACATCCATAAACTGTACCCAGCCTTAACTCAGACACATCCATAAACTGTACCCAGCCTTAACTCAGATACATCCATAAACTGTACCCAGCCTTAACTCAGACACATCCATAAACTGTACCCAGCCTTAACTCAGATACATCCATAAACTGTACCCAGCCTTAACTCATAAACTGTACCCAGCCTTAACTCAGATACATCCATAAACTGTACCCAGTCTTAACTCAGATACATCTATAAACTGTACCCAGCCTTAACTCAGACACATCCATAAACTGTACCCAGTCTTAACTCAGACACATCCATAAACTGTACCCAGTCTTAACTCAGACACATCCATAAACTGTACCCAGCCTTAACTCAGACACATCCATAAACTGTACCCAGTCTTAACTCAGACACATCCATAAACTGTACCCAGCCTTAACTCAGACACATCCATAAACTGTACCCAGCCTTAACTCAGATACATCCATAAACTGTACCCAGCCTTAACTCAGACACATCCATAAACTGTACCCAGCCTTAACTCAGATACATCCATAAACTGTACCCAGCCTTAACTCAGACACATCCATAAACTGTACCCAGCCTTAACTCAGAACTCAGACACATCCATAAACTGTACCCAGCCTTAACTCAGACACATCCATAAACTGTACCCAGCCTTAACTCATAAACTGTACCCAGTCTTTCACATGTGCACCATCAGTTTTTGCTTCCAAGTAGAGAGATCGACCATGCAATATATTTTGAAAGTTGGTAAGCAGAAGAGGAAACTGCGCTGGAGACAATAGGTCTCGAGTGGCTTCCATTCTTGTGTATTTTTGGACACGTCCTGTCGGCCAAAGTTTATTATATTCGTCTCTCGTGCCCTCTCTAAACTCTTTAATGTACAACTTACTTTTATCCTTGTGTTTTGATTGGGTTCTTTCTCAGTAATCTGTAGGGGTCAGTCTCAGTAATCTATAGGGGTCACAGTCTCAGTAATCTGTAGGGGTCACAGTCTCAGTAATCCGTATATAGGAGTCATGGTCCAGCATCTTTACAAGTTTGGTCATCTGGTGTCAAAATGACAATTGCATTTCTTTGTCATCTACAGCATCTTCAATGTTTTCCTCGGCTTCCTGCTCAAGTTATCCTCTGGCAGCTACTTAGAATGCCATGCACTCTGCCATGTAGGTGGTGATTTGCTTCTATCTCACTTAAATTTTCAAGCAATATATTCTCTATGTCCACCAGTGGGAACTTGTTGTACAGGAAGAAAAGAGCTTCAACACGTCTTCTTGATCAAGTGTGAGCACTGCAGCCAATAGAGCTAGGGATGCTACATTCTGCATCATAGTCTTATGGAGAAGAAAGGTTGATGGTACATTCTGCTTCATAGTCCTATGGAGAAGAAAGGTTGATGATATATATTCTGCATCACAGTCCTATGGAAAGAAAGGTTGAGATACATTCTGCATTGCATAGAAAAGGACAGCAGAAGAATCCCTTAGCCACGTATAGCCAGATGCCTTTCCCTGACTGCTCACTATGAGAGGAGGAGATGGTGTGCTGGACTCCACATACAGAAACAAGGTCATGTGGACGATGATTCACTATGGTTCACACATGTCAGAAGAGAAGAGTCATGACAGAGCGACCAGCATGCAAGGAGAGGGCAGCTACATTTGCCAAGTATTTTCTAACAATATATACCGACTGCCTTTCATCCGCTCGGCTTTGAAGGAGCCACCTGCTCGTGGGGACACACTTTCTAGACCATTACTATGCATTCATATTTTATTAATCCGTGCAGCCCTGCCCCACGAGAGGTAGTTGGCTTAAGAATTTTTATTTGTGTATAGAGCATCTCGTCATTATCGCTAGTCATAATAAATATTCCTGCTAGAGCATCTAGTCATTATTGCTGACGTAGGCTAGAGTATCTAGTCATTATTGCTGACGAAGGCTAGAACTAGTCATTATTCCTGACGAAGGCTAGTCATTATTGCTCAAAGGTTAGAGCATCTAGTCATTATTCCTGACGAAGGCTAGAGCATCTAGTCAGTATTCCTGACGAAGGCTAGAGCATCTAGTCATTATTCCTGACGAAGGCTAGAGCATCTAGTCATTATTCCTGACGAAGGCTAGAGCATCTAGTCAGTATTCCTGATGAAGGCTAGAGCATCTAGTCATTATTCCTGATGAAGGCTAGACCATCTAGTCATTATTCCTGATGAAGGTTAGCATTATTCCTGATGAAGGCTAGAGCATCTAGTCATTATTCCTGGAGCATCTAGTCATTATTGCTCGAAGGTTAGAGCATCTAGTCATTATTCCTGACGAAGGCTAGAGCATCTAGTCAGTGTTCCTGACGAAGGCTAGAGCATCTAGTCATTATTCCTGATGAAGGCTAGAGCATCTAGTCATTATTCCTGATGAAGGTTAGAGCATCTAGTCATTATTCCTGACGAAGGCTAGAGCATCTAGTCATTATTCCTGACGAAGGCTAGAGCATCTAGTCATTATTCCTGACGAAGGCTAGAGCATCTATAGAGCATCTAGTCATTATTCCCTAGAGCATCTAGTCATTATTCCTGATGAAGCTAGAGCATCTAGTCATTATTCCTGATGAAGGCTAGAGCATCCAGTCATTATTCCTGATGAAGACTAAAGCATCTAGTCATTATTCCTGATGAAGGCTAGAGCATCTAGTCATTATTCCTGATGAAGGCTAGAGCATCTAGTCATTATTCCTGATGATGAAGCTAGAGCATCCAGTCATTATTCCTGATGAAGGTTAGAGCATCTAGTCATTATTCCTGATGAAGGCTAGAGCATCTAGTCATTATTCCTGATGAAGGTAAGAGCATCTAGTCATTATTACTAAGTCATTATTACTGATGAAGGCTAGAGCATCTAGTCATTATTCCTGATGAAGGCTAGAGCATCTAGTCATTATTCCTGATGAAGGCTAGAGCATCTAGTCATTATTCCTGATGAAGGCTAGAGCATCTAGTCATTATTCCTGATGAAGCTAGAGCATCTAGTCATTATTCCTAATGAAGGCTAGAGCATCCAGTCATTATTCCTGATGAAGGTTAGAGCATCTAGTCATTATTCCTGATGAAGACTAAAGCATCTAGTCATTATTCCTGATGAAGGCTAGAGCATCTAGTCATTATATTCCTGATGAAGGCTAGAGCATCCAGTCATTATTCCTGATGAAGGTTAGAGCATCTAGCCTGATGAATAGAGCATCTAGTCATTATTCCTGATGAAGGTTAGAGCATCTAGTCATTATTACTAAGTCATTATTCCTGATGAAGGCTAGAGCAACTAGTCATTATTCCTGATGAAGGCTAGAGCATCTAGTCATTATTCCTGATGAAGGCTCGAGCATCTAGTCATTATTCCTGATGAAGGCTAGAGCATCTAGTCGTTATTCCTGATGAAGGCTAGAGCATCTAGTCGTTATTCCTGATGAAGCTAGAGCATCTAGTCACTATTCCTGATGAAGGCTAGAGCATCTAGTCATTATTCCTGATGAAGATTAGAGCATCTAGTCATTATTCCTAGAGCATCCAGTCATTATTCCTGATGAAGGTTAGAGCATCTAGTCATTATTCCTGATGAAGGCTAGAGCATCTAGTCATTATTCCTGATGAAGATTAGAGCATCTAGTCATTATTCCTGATGAAGACTAAAGCATCTAGTCATTATTCCTGATGAAGGCTAGAGCATCTAGTCATTATTCCTGATGAAGGTTAGAGCATCTAGTCATTATTCCTGATGAAGGCTAGAGCATCTAGTCATTATTCCTAGAGCATCTAGTCATTATTCCTGATGAAGCTAGAGCATCTAGTCATTATTCCCGGTGAAGACTAAAGCATCTAGTCATTATTCCCAATGAAGACTAGAGCATCTAGTAGAAACGTCGAGTGAATAAAATTTGAAGTTGATTATTGAGAATGTGATTTTAAAGAAAAATGTATTAATTACAACAATAATAAATACTGTATAGCAACAACAACAACAACAACAACAACAACAATAACATGTTTTATTTTAAGGTCTTTCGCCTTTTGTTTTTTAAGCCAACAATGGTGTTCAGGAAGGGGGAGGGGGGGAGGAGGAGGGGGGGAGCGGTGGAGGGGGTGAGGGTGATACCAAAAACACGTGTTGTTATGACTAGAACTCCTATATATATATTCTTCTCACTCTATGAACTTGATTTGATGTATTTGTCAAAAAGACGGCTCTCTCTGTATGCTCTCTTTTGATACTAAAAACTGTTGCATAGTCCATGCCAAAGTCACATGCAGTCAAATTTGCAGATTTCAAAACCTGTAAACCTGCAGTTCTAGCTCCTGATTGGCAAGCTTACATGTAGTTAGGGCATGGTTATATGTGAACAACAATTGTCAGTGTCCAAAGAGAGCATATAGAGAGAACTGTCTTTTGGCAAATATATCAAATCAAGTTCATACATAGTGAAGTGTGTAGAATCAATAGAGCTCTAAATTGCATTACACAAGTTTTTATCTTGCCCCTTCATCAGGGAAAATCAACTACACTACGCATCCACACTCTCTGGCAACAATGCATGTGATTAATGAATTGTCTGAAGAACAGTGTATATGCATAGCAATGTGTTTTAATTCCTGATCACTTTCATTTTTTCCTTCAAAAACCAAAGATCTGATTTAAGGGGGAAGGATTACATTTTTTTTACAATGTGTTTAAATTTTTTTTGGTAATTACGACTTTGGAGATTCTTCTGTACACTTTACTTGATGTATAGCTCAAGTGAGAGCTCAAGAGACTCCCAAGTACAGGAAAATTCTTGCAGGTTTCAAAGTAATGTTATATATATATACTCATATATATACTCATAGGTACAAGCATGCCAAAAGTAGGAGCTCAAAACCAGTACACCTGAATTTTCTGGAGTTCTATAGCTCCTGATTGGCAAGTGCTAGCTCAGGCTAGAGGAAGTGTTTCCATATATAGTGACAGGAACTACTAGAATAATAATTATACTCTAAAGAGTGTCAGCTGTCCAAGGAGGGAGGATGGGATGTGACCAAAGTTCACCCATTAGCTTGCCATACAACAATTCTCCACTGTTCTCAGGGACAAAATCAGGTCATGGGGGACAGGCCCTAGAGGTCATGGGGGGCAGGCTCAGATTCATTTTGCTCAGAATCCTGCTATTTCATTATCTATCCCTAAGTTTCTGTACACCCTCTGGTCTTCTCCATGTTTTCTCTCTCCTCTCATGCCTTGCTTATGTTCAGGAAGGCCAGGCATGAATTCTTCTTCCTCTTCATCCTCATTTCACAAACACCTCTCAACACTAACCACTGGTCTGAGCATCTTCTATAACTCCTAAACCTTCCCTGGGCTTATGTCAAATCTTTTACTCAGCAAATCATCCTAACCTCCTCGCCAATATTCTTGCAAACACCTTTGCCACATGACAACCTAACTCAACCCCCTTGTAATTCCCTACTTGGTCCTCGTCACCATTGTACTAGCAAACTCCTCTTCCAGTTCACTGGCAACACTCACTCCTCATCACCAAATTTATCACTTGCACTAACACCTACTCCAGCATCTCATTCAACATTCCATCAGGGCCTGGTGCCTTCAAACACATTATCTCTACTACTTCTTCCCAACTTACTTCCTCACGCATAACCAACTTATGCCAGGGGTGGATGCAGCAGTTGAACATTGGGGGGGGGGGGCGATTGGATAAGTGTGCTGAATTATTTGAAGACCACACCCACTTTTTAAAGCTACAACTTTTAATCATATACATACATACATACAAACAAATTACAATCATAATGGGTTTTGGCAGGTTAACAGGTGGAGCTTCACAGGCAGTTATATATAGATTTCAGGGGCGACTACAAGATATATAGACCGGAGCCTCCCCTGCATACTCATCCCATATCTCTGCTTCTGGTACTATGGCATCCTATCTTTTCCTCCCCAGTTCTTCCCAGTGTTTTGCCATCACCTCCAACACCTCGTCTTCCTCCTCCACCATTCTTCCCTCATCATCTTTCATTCCTTCAATCCTTCTCTCAAATCATTCCACAAAACAGCCTCACAACTAGTCCCACCCTGCTCTCTTATCTTCTTTATAGTTCTGTTCCTCAATACCTTTTTCTCTTTCCTAATAATCTAATCCATTTCCTTTCTTGCTTCTCTCCAATAGTTGCCTCAATGTGGCCTCCCCTCCCCTCTCTTCCTTGCTTCTCTATAGTCCTCCCATAGTTGCCTCAATGCAGCCTCCCCTCCCCTCTCTTCCTTGCTTCTCTATAGTCCTCCCATAGTTGCCTCAATGCAGCCTTCCCTGCCCTCTCTTCCTTGCCCCTAATTTCTACATTTCTACCAATTACCCTCTCCACATCCTCTGACCACTCTGACCTGTCTGTAATCTTCTTTCTCTCTGTTCCTTTCTACTCAACTCTTGCTCAAGCTCTCTCACCACCTCCTCTTCCCAATCCATGAACATTCCCTCAATCGCCTCCTGATACTCCTCCCAGTCTCCTACTGTAAACCTCTATGACCAACTTTCTGCACCACTTTCCCAAGTCCACCTCTCCTCACAGCAGAGCACTGCAACTTACCAACCCTAACCACCTCCAACAACCCCTTTCCATTAGTTTTGGTTTTCCTCCACTCTAAATCCATTTCCTGCAAATCCATTTCCTGCATTGAAGTCCTCCCATCACAACACCACCAAAACCGTTCCCTTCATACTCCACCACATCCTCCGCAATACCTTAAACAGTCGTTCCATCTCACCGACTCTCACTCCCTCTACTCCAGTCATCATTCCCCTCCACTCAACTCCACCCAGACCAACCAACCCTTCTCTTGACGTCCTCACCTTAGATTCCAACATTAACCAGCACTCCCACACCTCCCCTCGCCTGCCTGCCATTCTCTCTACTCCTGCCATACCACTCATACCCGGCCACGCTCACCTCCTCCTCCTCCTTTTGCAGAAATGTCTCTGCTAACCCTAGCACATCAAAGTTCTTCATACCTTCATGAAATCCACCTCCCTTGACCCCACCCCCCTACAATTAACAAAGGCCACACTCAACTGCCCAGTTAAATTTTAGGAAATTGATTTTCAATTTTCAACTCCCGTGCTTGACCACGTACTTCCCATTCCAGGGCTTCTGATCCTCAAGACTGATAGTTAGTCTAGCCCAATCAGGAGCTAGAACTGCAAAAAATTCAGGAATGCAGGTTTTGAGGTTTTTAACTTTGACTGCATGTAGCTTTGGCATTATGCAACAGTTTTTATCAAAAGAGAGCACAGCGAGCTATCTTTTGAGCTATATATCAAGTTCAGAGTGAGTAAGGAACTCAAAAGTCAACAATTTGGTATTAAAATATTCATGTGTTAGCTGCTAGTAATACTACAACATTGTGTTGGTTGCTTATAGTGTTTTATGTTTTCTAAGAACCACTCTCAGTCATTACCACCAAGGTGCCCACGTGACACACGGATTTTGTCGTCCAATTCCCCGACCGACCGGATATCCTGCCGGTCCTGGTTGTGTATAACTCCAACTAATAACTCCTCTGGAGAAGACGGTAGTGACGAGAGCTAGCATAGATTGGTACCGAGTTTCTTGCAAACGAGCGGACATTAATGGCTCCATATAAGATTTTGAAGCAAGGCTATATGCTGAAAGAACCGCCGGTGTCTAAGCGAGGGATAAGAAAGGTACTTCATGCATCTTTTATGTGTGTGGGTGTGTCAGTATGTTAGGCCGTAGCGTCAACTGGTGTTGTTTAGCATTATACAACGAGCTGTAAGCTCGTAGCGAGTTCCTGGCGCAGGTTGTGCTAGAACTATTAATAATCGCAGCTTGGCCTGTCCTTGGCAACAATGTGGTTTTGAAATGGTTTTGCAAGGCATGTTTGCGTGTCTTAGAACATCATACAGCTTGCTGTGAGCAGGCTTGTGGTCTGAATGAACGCAAGGTCAGAGCTGACCTGCTTGTTTAAATATCCCCTACTCATACTTGTGGTTTGTTTCAATCCTACAGAGAGTGTTGAGGTACTGGTTTGTTTTGGTGGAGGATCGAACACAAGTGGCACTGGTCTATTTCAAGACCGAGGATGCCTACATAGCCAGGAATAGGAATGAGGGTTTCATCAGAGTGGACGAGGCTACCAATATCTCAGTGGTTGGTGAATACATGGGCCACAAGAACGCCTTTGTCATCAGGACACCTAAAGGAGAATTTTACCTTCTTCCTGAAAGCAGGTTAGTACAATATAGACATGCACAGTCTCTCTCCCTCTATTCCTCCATACACAAGCCCCCCCCCCATTCACTCCACCCTTCTCCACTCCCAAGTACAGGAAAATTCTTGCAGGTTTCAAAGTAATGTACATATATATACTGTCCACATCTTTCTGGTTCTCTCTCTCTGATTCTGTGTAGTGATTATAAGTACTTCCATATGCTAGAAACCAAGTAATGAGAGAGATCAGTTCATGGTGGAAGTACTGGTATAGTGTCAAGAGGCTGGTGTTGCCGGCTGGCTAACTTACTTTGGTAAGCTATAGAGGTTCAGCCATGGCTTGCTGCAGAGGCTCAGCCATGGCTTGCTGCAGAGGCTCAGCCATGGCTTGCTGCAGAGGCTCAGCCATGGCTTGCTGCAGAGGTTCAGCCATGGCTTGCTGCAGAGGCTCAGCCATGGCTTGCTGCAGAGGTTCAGCCATGGCTTGCTGCAGAGGCTCAGCCATGGCTTGCTGCAGAGGCTCAGCCATGGCTTGCTGCAGAGGCTCAGCAATGGCTACTGCTGCAGAGGTTCAGCCATGGCTTGCTGCAGAGGCTCAGCCATGGCTTGCTGCAGAGGCTCAGCCATGGCTACTGCTGCAGAGGTTCAGCCATGGCTTGCTGCAGAGGTTCAGCCATGGCTTGCTGCAGAGGCTCAGCCATGGCTTGCTGCAGAGGCTCAGCAATGGCTACTGCTGCAGAGGCTCAGCCATGGCTTGCTGCAGAGGCTCAGCCATGGCTTGCTGCAGAGGCTCAGCCATGGCTTGCTGCAGAGGCTCAGCCATGGCTTGCTGCAGAGGCTCAGCCATGGCTTGCTGCAGAGGCTCAGCCATGGCTTGCTGCAGAGGCTCAGCCATGGCTTGCTGCAGAGGCTCAGCCATGGCTTGCTGCAGAGGCTCAGCCATGGCTTGCTGCAGAGGTTCAGCCATGGCTTGCTGCAGAGGCTCAGCCATGGCTACTGCTACAGAGGCTCAGCCATGGCTTGCTGCAGAGGCTCAGCCATGGCTTGCTGCAGAGGCTCAGCCATGGCTTGCTGCAGAGGCTCAGCCATGGCTTGCTGCAGAGGCTCAGCCATGGCTTGCTGCAGAGGCTCAGCCATGGCTTGCTGCAGAGGCTCAGCCATGGCTTGCTGCAGAGGCGGCTACTGCTGCAGAGGCTCAGCCATGGCTACTGCTGTGGAGGCATATTCCATTAGTCCTGTTAATCTGTGTAGCTCTGTCCCAGGAGAGGTAGTTGGCTACTGCTGCAAGTAAAGAAATGCCTTAATTTGCTTTCTTCCACATCTAGGCTTAAAAAAGGCCTCTTGTGTCCAGGGCCTGGTACCTTGCCTGGTACCTTGAAGGAGTGGTCAAACAAGTCGGTGTTACCAGGCTGGCAACACTTACAGAACAATGTAGCAGGAGTGCAGAGCCAAAGATCTCTGAAAATTTTACTTGCGGACAAGAGCCTAGAAGGTCCTATCATTTTGCAGGAGAACTTCCTACGCCATTTCTTAAGGTAGGAGAACACCTCTCAAGGTAGGAGAGCACCTCTCAAGAGGAGAGAATCTCTCAAGGTAGGAGAGCACCTCTCAAGGTAGGAGAGCACCTCTCAAGGTAGGAGAGCACCTCTCAAGGTAGGAGAACACTTCTAAAGATAGGAGAGCACCTCTCAAGGTAGGAGAGCACCTCTCAAGGTAGGAGAGCACCTCTCAAGGTAGGAGAGCACCTCTCAAGGTAGGAGAGCACCTCTCAAGGTAGGAGAGCACCTCTCAAGGTAGGAGAGCACCTGTCAAGGTGGGAGGAGAGCACCTGTCAAGGCAGGAGAGCACCTGTCAAGGTAGGAGAGCACCTCTCAAGGTAGCAGAGCACCTGTCAAGGTAGGAGAGCACCTCTCAAGGTAGCAGAGCACCTGTCAAGGTAGGAGAGCACCTGTCAAGGTAGGAGAGCACCTGTCAAGGTAGGAGAGCACCTCTCAAGGTAGCAGAGCACCTGTCAAGGTAGGAGAGCACCTGTCAAGGTAGGAGAGCACCTGTCAAGGTAGGAGAGCACCTCTCAAGGTAGGAGAGCACCTGTCAAGGTAGGAGAGCACCTGTCAAGGTAGGAGAGCACCTCTCAAGGTAGGAGAGCACCTCTCAAGGAAGGGGAACACTTCTAAAGGTAGGAGAGCACCTCTCAAGGTAGGAGAGCACCTCTCAAGGTAGGAGAGCACCTCTCAAGGTAGGAGAGCACCTCTCAAGGTAGGAGAGCACCTCTCAAGGTAGGAGAACACTTCTAAAGGTAGGAGAGCACCTCTCAAGGTAGGAGAGCACCTCTCAAGGTAGGAGAACACCTCTCAAGGTAGGAGAGCACCTCTCAAGGTAGGAGAGCACCTCTCAAGGTAGGAGAGCACCTCTCAAGGTAGGAGAGCACCTCTCAAGGTAGGAGAGCACCTCTCAAGGTAGGAGAGCACCTCTCAAGGTAGGAGAACACTTCTAAAGGTAGGAGAGCACCTCTCAAGGTAGGAGAGCACCTCTCAAGGTAGGAGAACACCTCTCAAGGTAGGAGAGCACCTCTCAAGGTAGGAGAGCACCTCTCAAGGTAGGAGAGCACCTCTCAAGGTAGGAGAGCACCTCTCAAGGTAGGAGAGCACCTCTCAAGGTAGGAGAACACCTCTCAAGGTAGAAGAGCACCTCTCAAGGTAGGAGAACGGTAGGAGAACACCTCTCAAGATAGGAGAGCACCTCTCAAGGTAGGAGAGCATCTCTCAATGTAGGGAACACTTCTCAAGGTAGGAGAGCACCTCTCAAGGTAGGAGAGCACCTCTCAAGGTAGGAGACCAACTCAAGGTGTAGGAGGAGAGCTTCTCACAGACATTTGCAATTATAATTAAAGTGCTGTGTGCATAATATTATGCAGTACAGAGTCCATTAGTTCCGGGAACAGTCTGCTCTACACAAATGTTCCTAATGCCATGACCAACATGTCAAACTCGTCATGTACTCATCATTCCGGCTGCCCCTCTCTCCTTTGTCGTGCTGTCTCTGGTTTGGCAGGTGTAGCCCTGCCTCCCCCACACACAATCCACTCCAATCCGATCTTCCTTGAAGGCCATACAAGTGTATGTAAGTAATTGTGCCTTGTCTTCCCACACTCTCCATTGGGCTGGGTGAAGGTGTAGACAAGGCCTACAAGTCACTTGCAAGGCAACTTCAATGGAAGCATTAACGATTCCATTAAGGACAAAGAAATACTTAGTCTGTTTGACATGCAGGAGTAATCAACTCTTGAGGGAGGAGATTCTCTTGACACTTCCAAGCATTCAATGTGTGTGGGGTACACGTCATGGTTTCTTGAGAGTTCTTCAGGGAAGGATGGTTAAGCATTGCCACACACACACACATTATTTTAACACACAAACACAGAGGCTGGATGTCTTCTTTCTCGAGTTATTTAGTCCATACATAACTGGTACCTTGATTGGCCAAGCCCTAGCAGGAAGTTTTGTCTCTCAAGTTCTTCCTTGCTGCCTTCAGCTATATCTAGCTATGAGACTCAGCACTTTCTGTTGTTGTTGCTGTGGTGTGTTGTTGCTGCTGTGGTGTTGTTGCTGTGGTGCTGTTGTTGCTGTGTTGTTGTTGTGGTATTGAATCCCACTGCTGCAATAAACCTCACTATTTCAGCAACTAGTGTTTTTCTGGGAGAGTAGTGCTAGATTTTCCTAGTAATCAGCTTGCGTGGAATCCACTCTAGTGTAGCTAGCTCTTGGGTCATGCTTGATGAGGCTATCGTGTGTGGAGGCACCCATTGTTGTCATTAATGTGACAGGTTCGCACATAGAGATACCAGTAATGACTGTTTTATTGAGGTGATGGAGTGTGAACAAGCGTGCAAGGCACCAAGGGGTTAATGAACTGATGGAGTGTTACCAACCATGCGAGCCACTAAGGGGTTATATTGAGCCTGGGTTGATGGAGTGTGACCAGACCTTGCAAGTCGTTTGGATAGGTGAATGGATGGATGGATAGTTGGATAACTTTAGATAGATAGATGTTAGATAGTTAATTATAGATACATGGATATGTCTAACTATATTCATGGACTAAGAGTCGTGGTGATAACTGAGAAAGTGTCATGGGACTAGAAACTTATCACGTGAGAACCAGCTCATTTATCACTTCTCCAAATCACACATTCTGCTTGCTGGTTGCTATGGAATCTTGGTCGTGTACGGAATTTTTTTGTGCCATACTCAATCACCTGGCTCTCAGGTAGAGAGAGCCACACCTCCATGGCCAGAGAGATCCACACCTCCATCCAGAGAGATCCACACCTCCATGGCTAGAGAGAGCCACACCTCCATAGCCAGAGAGAGCCACACCTCCATGGCCAGAGAGAGCCACACCTCCATGGCCAGAGAGATCCACACCTCCATGGCCAGAGAGAGCCACACCTCCATGGCCAGAGAGAGCCACACCTCCATGGCCAGAGAGATCCACACCTCCATGGCCAGAGAGATCCACACCTCCATGGCCAGAGAGAGCCACACCTCCATGGCCAGGGAGAGCCACACCTCCATGGCTAGAAAGAGAGAGCCACACCTCCAAGGCTAGAGAGAGCCACACCTCCAAGGCTAGAGAGAGCCACACCTCCATGGCCAGAGAGAGCCACACCTCCAAGGCATACATAGAAAGAGTGAAAAAAAGACTTTTTTGTGAGATCTCTCTCTTATCTAGATATCTTGGTAGCCTCATATTAACAATGGTGGCGAGTCCACGAGTAGGAGCTCGTTATGTATGAGCAAGTCCAAGTCTGTGTGAGCAAGTCCAAGTCTCTGTGTGAGCAAGTCCAAGTCTCTGTGTGAGCAAGTCCAAGTCTCTGTATGAGCAAGTCCAAGTCTCTGTGTGAGCAAGTCCAAGTCTCTGTATGAGCAAGTCCAAGTCTCAAGTCTCTGTATGAACAAGTCCAAGTCTCTGTGTGAGCAAGTCCAAGTCTCTGTGTGAGCAAGTCCAAGTCTCTGTATGAGCAAGTCCAAGTCTCTGTGTGAGCAAGTCCAAGTCTCTGTATGAGCAAGTCCAAGTCCTCTGTGTGAGCAAGTCCAAGTCTCTGTGTGAGCAAGTCCAAGTCTCTGTGTGAGCAAGTCCAAGTCTCTGTGTGAGCAAGTCCAAGTCCTCTGTGTGAGCAAGTCCAAGTCCTCTGTGTGAGCAAGTCCTTTGCGTAAACAGAGAAGGGGTAGGATCTGGTCTATTCTCTGTCAGAGGGACTCTGTAGCATCAGAGGCTTGCACAGTCAGAGTAGAGTGGCAGTATATACCTACTGGAACACTAGCCAGCCACTAGGTGCTCCAATACTGGACTGTGTTGTGTGTAACCTGGGGGAGTGGAGGGTCTGGGGCCGGGGAGGGTGTTGTTGTTCTGGCAGCTGAACAAGGGAGGGTCACAGACAAACACTGAAGATATCTGTTACACCTCGACATCAGAGACGATGGTCGGCTGTTTAAGGAAAGGCAGCCAGTTAGGAGGAGGAGAGAGAGAGAGGCAAATCAAAGAGCTTAGTAGGCATTTTGTTTGTGTACTAGGAAACGGAGTATAATAATTATAACTACGTAGGATCTGCTGGTTTAGTCTTGCTAAGAGTTGTATATGCACACACCTCTGTATCCTCTAATAGAGCCACCCCTCCACTATATACTCTAATAGAACCCACCCCTCACTGTATCCTCTAATATAACCCACCCACTGTAATAGTCCAATTGTAATTGCCCCTCCCACTGGAACAGTATAGCTGTAGCCCAGGAATAATAATTATTATTAGCATCATTAGAATGCAAATACAATAAGCTGCACTTTGTAGAAGAATTGTCTCCATTGAGGTGAGCCAACAAATGCCTTGATGGACTAGGTTGACAGCAGAACTTGAAGAAAAGAAATCCATCCAAGGATGAATGGATTAAGAATGTTTCTCAGGAGGTGTAGGTATATGTTTCCCAGGAGGTATAGGTGTCTTTCCCAAGAGGCATAGGTGTCTGTTTCCTTGGAGGCATAGGTATCTGTTTCCTTGGAGGCATAGGTATCTGTTTCCTTGGAGGCATAGGTATCTGTTTCCTTGGAGGCATAGGTATCTGTTTCCCCGACCTTATGCTTAGGGAGTGATCATTATCTTGTCACCTCATGTCTATTTGGCAAATGAAGGTTGTGTTTACAGAGTTTCCATTCCCCGCGGGATTCCTGCTAGTTCAATATTATTCCTGTATAAATAGATGTGATTACCTCATGTCTATGTGGAATTGTGTTTACAGAGCTCCCACGGGATTCCCACTAGTTCAATATTACTCCTGTATAAATAGATGTGATTACCTCATGTCTATTTGGCAAATGAAGGTTGTGTTTACAGAGCTCCCATTAGTACCCACGGGATTCCCGCTAGTTCAATATTACTCCTGTATAAATAGAGTGATTACCTCATGTCTATTTGGCCCTCATGTCTATTTGGCAAATGAAGGTTGTGTTTACAGAGCTCCCATTACCCGCGGGATTCCTGCTAGTTCAATATTACTTCTGCATAAATAAATATGTTGTGAAAGGCAAAAATGTCAGAGTTTGAGTTCAGGTGCGAGACACAGAACTCACAGTCGGACTGACCCTCCCCCCTCCCTGATTCTGGGATATGTTCTCTTGAAAATACCAACGCTACACTTGGTGCAGAGATCCAAAGTCGACAACAAACTTGGAAAGAGCAGTCAGTGGCCTTGGCTGCAGTAGGAGGGCAGCGGTGTGTTGTGTTTCTCTCTGCAAGAAGGTTTCTCTTCTAGTGATGGAGCGTTCATGTCAAGAGGTTGCGTACATTACAAAACAAGTGCCACCACTTTGATGTGAAGGGAGGACCCAGTGTGCTGTGGAAGGGAGGACCCAGTGTGCTGTGGAAGGAGGACCTAGCACCAGTGTACTGTGGAAGGGAGGACCCAGTGTGCTGTGGAAGGGAGGACCCAGTGTGCTGTGAGGGAGGACCCAGTGTGCTGTGAGGGAGGACCCAGTGTGCTGTGAAGGGAGGACCCAGTGTGCTGTGAGGGAGGACCCAGTGTGCTGTGGAAGGGAGGACCCAGTGTGCTGTGGAAGGAGGACCTAGCACCAGTGTGCTGTGGAAGGAGGACCTAGCACCAGTGTGCTGTGGAAGGGAGGACCCAGTGTGCTGTGGAAGGAGGACCTAGCACCAGTGTGCTGTGGAAGGAGGACCTAGCAACAGTGTGCTGTGGAAGGAGGACCTAGCAACAGTGTGCTGTGGAAGGAGGACCTAGCACCAGTGTGCTGTGGAAGGAGGACCTAGCACCAGTGTGCTGTTGAAGGAGGACCTAGCAACAGTGTGCTGTGGAAGGAGGACCTAGCAACAGTGTGCTGTGGAAGGAGGACCTAGCACCAGTGTGCTGTGGAAGGAGGATCTAGTAAAGGCATGGAGTAACAGGTCCACCTACAATCACATTATTAGAGCTAATGAAGAGTGCTATTGTTGCCTCCATGAAGAAGGCGTACTTGTTGGCAAGGCAGCTCCCAACCTATGGCCAAGAGAAGCTGACTCAAAGCTAGAACACTTGAGCATCTACAACTGATCACGCTAGAAGGCCCTCCTCCTCACACTCCTAATGTCCACTGCGAGGTGAGAAGGAAGCAGAGGCGTAGCCCTAGATGGGCAATGCCACGCCCACACACGTGTGTCCACTGCCCTTTAATTGTTACGACAACATGCTTGAAGTTGCTACATCCTAAAAAGTGTGGATGCCGCTAGACAACTCGTAGTCCACCCCCTTGGCACCACCCCTTCCCCCCAACTTCTGCCTTCTTGCTGGAGCTATAGCAGGGAAGACAGCACATGTGCAGTAAGCAAGTGGCATAAAGCACCTCCACCCCCAGTTGCTCCTCAAAGAGCTAGGAAACTGTAAAAATTCTAAAATAAAAAATAACCACTGCCCTGTAGAGAGATAACTTCCCATCTTCTACCTGTCCCCCCCAACCCCCCAAGTTTGTACAATTACCCCGGATATCACACTTGTAAATGTTGGTGTAGAGAGGTGTGAGTGTGGCTGGTGTAGGATAGGGTGAGTGTGTAGCTGGTGTAGGATAGGGTGAGTGTGTAGCTGGTGTAGGATAGTGTGAGTGTGTAGCTGGTGTAGGATAGTGTGAGTGTGTGGCTGGTGTAGGATAGTGTGAGTGTGTAGCTGGTGTAGGATAGGGTGAGTGTGTAGCTGGTGTAGGATAGGGTGAGTGTAGCTGGTGTAGGATAGGGTGAGTGTGTGGCTGGTGTAGGATAGGGTGAGTGTGTAGCTGGTGTAGGATAGTGTGAGTGTGTAGCTGGTGTAGGATAGGGTGAGTGTAGCTGGTGTAGGATAGTGTGAGTGTGTAGCTGGTGTAGGATAGTGTGAGTGTGTGGCTGGTGTAGGATAGTGTGAGTGTGTAGCTGGTGTAGGATAGGGTGAGTGTGTAGCTGGTGTAGGATAGTGTGAGTGTGTAGCTGGTGTAGGATAGTGTGAGTGTGTAGCTGGTGTAGGATAGTGTGAGTGTGTAGCTGGTGTAGGATAGGGTGAGTGTGTGGCTGGTGTAGGATAGTGTGAGTGTGTAGCTGGTGTAGGATAGTGTGAGTGTGTAGCTGGTGTAGGATAGTGTGAGTGTGTAGCTGGTGTAGGATAGGGTGAGTGTGTGGCTGGTGTAGGATAGGACAAAGGTTAGGGTGAGGGGCAGGATAATGGCTACAGTAGTTAGAGTTAGCAGGATAATGGCTGCAGTAGTTAGGGTTAGCAGGATAATGGCTGCAGTAGTTAGGGTTAGCAGGATAATGGCTGCAGTAGTTAGGGTTAGCAGGATAATGGCTGCAGTAGTTAGGGTTAGCAGGATAATGGCTAGGGTTAGGAGCAGGACAATGGATAGAGTTGGGCAGTAGCTGGCCAGTGCTCATGATAATGTATATAATTCCAATGCTCTGTGGATTAGCCCACCACATGTGATGGTCACATGTACCTGCTAGACACCACATGTAATGGTGGCATGCACATTGGCATGCACATGCTAAACACTGCACGTGATGGTGGCATGCACATGCTTAACACTGCACGTGATGGTGGCATGCACATGCTTAACACTGCATGTGATGTGATGGTGGCATGCACATGCTAAACACTGCATGTGATGGTGGCATGCACATGCTAAACACAGCATGTGATAGTGGCATGCACATGTAAATGCCACATGCATGTACTGCATGTTGATTTTCAAGGTAGACAGTTCCGATCCACATCCACACCCCTTGAGAATTCTTGTTATTGCCACCTGCAACTTCTTACCTCGTATAAATAGAAACCCCTCCTCTATATAGTTAGCACCTACTGTCAACATGAGCCCCTCCTCAGATCTCCACACTTAGCATGTTTCCACCCCCCCCCCCCCCCCCACTTTCCTCTCCCTCACCACTTCTCCATTTCCTGACCTGTGCAGGTACGACCTTCATGAGTGGATCTTCACTCTTCACAACAGCATGGAGAGCTTCAAGAAAAGACTGCAGAGAGTGAAGGAACGCCAGCACTCGGAACAGCACTCGGAGGAACATGGAGTGGAGCAGGGCCTGGAGCAGCGCCATCACAGGCCAAATGCTACCCACAATAAGCGCACCAAACCCTCCTCCACCCCCACCACCCCTCCAAGCAGGAGAGCTCCGCTCCCTCCCCAGGAGGGGGCACAATGGGGGGGGCCTGGAAGGGAAGACGGGGCAATGGCAAATGCGAGTGTCGGAGGAGGTGATGGTAATTCTCCTCGCAGGAAGCCAGTGCGTCCTGCCCCCGTCCCCCCTAGTGTGGGTAGGTCACACTCCATTAGTAGTGGGTGCACTGGACTCTATCAGGATGAGCCACTGTCCCTCAACTGCTTCGGGAATGAGATAACCACACCTACTCTACTCCCCCCGCATGCCTCCTACCCCCCTGAGGGCACAGGGATGTTCATGCACGAGTATGGAATGGAATCAGGTCAAGGAGGTTACAATACCATGGAATCAGGACAACATACGAGTGTAGACATGGATATCACCGACATGCCCAGGGAACAGGAGACCTCTGACGTGGGGTGCCCTCACGCTAACAAGTCCTCCTCGCTGGTGCTCTCGCAGCAAATCTCCAGCTCTCTCCCAGAGTTGACGGACGAAAATGGAGGCTGCCGTGAGGACCTGGACGGGCAGGCAGAGCAGGGAAAGCATTTCACCAAGAGAAGCGACTCCCCCAACGATGGCTGCAGTCACACCAGGCATTTGAGTCTGATGGGAGGCATCAAGAAGGATGGGAGCGGAGTAAGGCAGTCAGGACGTAGGAAGCTGCGAAGTCGTTCACCCCCCAACCTCCCTCCCCCTCCTCCCCCTCCTTCCGATCCCATGGAGAGATTGCCTGAGGCCTCGCAGGATCAGGACTCTCAGCAGTCTGTTGGCAAGGGTTACTCCATCGGCACGACCAGTCCTGGTTACTCCGAAGTCTTGAATACCATCTCCAGCATAGACCAACAGCTGGACAACATCACAGAGAACTTCACCACTTCCACTGTCATCAAGGTCTCGCATCCACCCAGGCACCCTCCACCCCTCCCACCCACAGGGAGGAATGCAGCCATCGGCAACCACACCCAGGACTTGGAGCAACAATCTGAGGTCGACGGGTTCCGTGAGGAAGATTGGATGTGTGACCTTTCCCTAAGCCCAACAGATCAATCGGGTTCCTCTTCCAAGTCACATGACAAGATACCCCCAGATCAGATAATTCCCATGTTGCCACCTCATACTGATGTGACCTCTGACCCGGCCGAGCAGAAGCCAGCCAAAGCACAGCAGCATGTGATGTTCAAGGAAGACATGGAGACAATGCCAAGCTACGAACCTTGTGTGGACAGGAAAAAGAGCAAGCGGACTGAAATCCCAGTGGGCGTGGCAGCTATCAAAATGAGGCTGTTCGGCAACCAGGAGAAAGAAGCGACACGCTATAAGAAAGATGGCGTGCTGAGCCCCAAGAACACACACGTCGCAAATATGACCTTCTCTAACGACTACTTTAGTAACCACTCTGAGCCAAGTGGGAGTGTCATCACTCTTGACAATGCTAACAACAACAATAGTGAGGGGGAGTCCATGGTGGTGAGTGAGGGTACTGTTCCCAGTGACGCAGGAAGGAAGGACAATGGTCGGGAAGCAACGGGGAACACATCTCCCCCAACTTCCGCAGAGAAAGTGGCAGGTGAGGCAAGGGAGAAACCGCCACGTAGTACTCCAAAGCACAATGTGTACGAGTGTCCATGGGACGAGAAGCCCATCTCCAAGTTCAAGGAGATTGGGGTCATGAGGAAAACAAAGATGCCTCCCACAGCACAGGAGCAAGCAAAGGAGACTGCACGGGATGAGAAGCCCGTCTCCAAGCTCAAGGGGATTGGGGTCATGAGGAAAACAAAGTCGCCTTCCACAGCACGGGAACAGGTGAAGGAGACTGCACCTCCAGTGGCCGCCAAGCAGAAAAACAGCATCATGCAGCGCATCCAATTTGCAGAAGTGTACGTGAAGGAAACTCCAAGACCCTTTGTCACTGAGGTGAGGAATGTGCTCTCCTTGGAAAGGAAGAAGAAGAAGGAAGTGATTCCACTGTCATCCTCCATGCCCACATCCTCCATGCCCACATCCCTCCCAACACCCACCTCTACACACTTCTCACCACTGTCCCCAGACATGTATCTTTCCCTAGATGATAAGGACTCTCTCCTGGCCAGCATCAGCGATACCCTGCAAGCTACCTCCCTCTACGGTAGCGACTCTCTCCTCAACAAAGAGGCAAGCCCAAGCAGTCTTGGTGATGGCAGTGAGAAAACGACGCCTTCAATAGCTCTAGAAGCAAGAACAACACGGGGACAACTGGAGAAGATCCGTGCAACTTATCGTAAGGGTCCCACCACCTCTAATCTGAGTACGCTCTCCTTGTCTGCATCCACTCCCTCCTCTCCCCTCGCACAGAGCAATACGACTGATCAACATTCTACTTCTCTAGCCGAAGCTGCTTACAGCACTGTAAACTCCTCCCCCGGCAACTCAACAGGCAGGGCTAAACACCATCACGATGGAGTCGTGACACCGTCTAAAATGGCCGCATCTCGGAGTGTTCTTCCAGCAAATGACACGCAAATTACATTCGACACAGAGACGCAAGGACACATCCTACGCTCTCTAGTCTGAGCGTGCCCGTGAAGGACAAGACAAACACACATACAATTACATCAAAATACAGATCACCGAACAAAGATGAGTAACAAGTCTGCCGTCCATTAAATCTACACACAGCAACCACTCTAGTTGAAACTCATTCTCGTGTGTGTGTGTTAATAAATGTCATGTCATCTGCACGTGAGCACCATCACAACATCTGTCTCTTGTACCAGTATGTATGCATGCTATCAGTATTGTTCATCACAGCAAACAGTTTGAGATTTGTTCCACACACAATGAAGATTTGAGTGGAAGAATATGAAGTAGTAATCCAGAAAACTGTCGAGGTCATCTTCCATCAAAAACAATGACTGCAAAGAATGTCAAGAATTTGGCAAGAGCTGCAACTGGCTACAGACTATCTTAGACTCCATTACTTGTAGCACTTACTCACTCAACAGACTCTCTGTTGACGGTGCAGATACAATGACTTGCTTAATAATCATTTACTTGCTCGACATTCTGGCTTAGATGAAGGCTAGAGCATCTAGTTGACATGTCGACGAGTTGATTATCAAGAATGTCATTGTATAGTGCCCACCCTCCTGAGTGACTAATGGCAACACAGCACAAGTCCACTCTTGTCAGCATGCACTGAGCATGCCCTCACCCTAACCACGTAGTGCATGTAACTGCTGACTTGCACTATTAAGAGCATGTGCAATAGAAAAGAAATTCCAAATGAAGCACATGCAATTATTGTGGTGCAGGCATGGAGACTGCTCAGTCAGCATATTTCCTGTAATGGCATAACACTTCTCCCAATCACTGCTCTCCCAAGCAGCAGCCATTGCAGCTCCTACAAACCAGGTCTATAACAGACTCGTGGTGTGTATGAGAAGCAGGGATGGGTTCACGAGTACTCTGTTGCCATAGCAACACTCGAGATCAGCTACACCGTGTCTTAGGCATCACTGTAGTGTGTATCTGTATACACAATGCAGGCTGTCATGCATACGCTTCAGTTTTTGAAGTGGGCCTTGTGTCATACACATGCCAGACCTTCATTCTTGTGTCTCCTCAAAGGAAGAGTTTGTATATCTTTATCAACACTACTTGCTGTTCCTATAATCACTGGCATCCAGCAAGAAGAAAACCCGCTACCTTCCAGGCCATGTTGGACCAAAATAAAACTACTTGCACAATAGAAGCTGCCAACCGAGCAGTACGAGACGCACATAGGAATAGGGTCAGAGCAAGCTAGGGGTTAGGGTCAGTGGCAAGCTAGGTATAGGGTCAGTGGCAAGCTGGGGGTTAGGTAGGTATAGGGTCAGTGGCAAGCTGGGGGTTAGGTAGGTATAGGGTCAGTGGCAAGCTGGGGGTTAGGTAGGTATAGGGTCAGTGGCAAGCTGGGGGTTAGGTAGGTATAGGGTCAGTGGCAAGCTGGGGGTTAGGTAGGTATAGGGTCAGTGGCAAGCTGAGGGTTAGGTAGGTATAGGGTCAGTGGCAAGCTGGGGGTTAGGTAGGTATGGGGTCAGTGGCAAGCTGGGGGTTAGGTAGGTATGGGGTCAGTGGCAAGCTGGGGGTTAGGTAGGTATGGGGTCAGTGGCAAGCTGGGGGTTAGGTAGGTATGGGGTCAGTGGCAAGCTGGGGGTTAGGTAGGTATAGGGTCAGTGGCAAGCTGGGGGTTAGGTAGGTATAGGGTCAGTGGCAAGCTGAGGGTTAGGTAGGTATAGGGTCAGTGGCAAGCTGAGGGTTAGGTAGGTATAGGGTCAGTGGCAAGCTGAGGGTTAGGTAGGTATAGGGTCAGTGGCAAGCTGAGGGTTAGGTAGGTATAGGGTCAGTGGTTAGGTAGGTATAAGGTCAGTGGCAAGCTGGGGGTTAGGTAGGTATAGGGTCAATGGCAAGCTGGGGTTAGGTAGGTTTGGGGTCAGTGGCAAGCTGGGGGTTAGGTAGGTATGGGGTCAGTGGCAAGCTGGGGGTTAGGTAGGTATGGGGTCAGTGGCAAGCTGGGGGTTAGGTAGGTATAGGTCAGTGGCAAGCTGGGAGGTATAAGGTCAATGGCAAGCTGGGGGTTAGGTAGGTATAGGTCAGTGGCAAGCAAAATCCTTTTTTGTTGTTGCTGGTTCTATTTCTGGGACGAGGTGCAAGAGGACTTCCTATCTTTATACCTGAGTTCAACCTATCTTTATACCCGAGTTCAACCTAGCTTTATACCCGAGTTTAATCTAGCTTTATACCTGAGTTCAACCTATCTTTATACCTGAATTAAACCTAGCTTTATGCCTGAGTTCAACCTAGCTTTATACCTGAGTTTAATCTAGCTTTATACCTGAGTTCAACCTATCTTTATACCTGAGTTCAACCTAGCTTTATACCCGAGTTTAATCTAGCTTTATACCTGAGTTCAACCTATCTTTATACCTGAATTAAACCTAGCTTTATACCTGAGTTCAACCTAGCTTTATGCCTGGAGTTCAACCTATCTTTATACCCGAGTTCAACCTAGCTTTATACCTGGAGTTCAACCTAGCTTTATACCTGAGTTCAACCTAGCTTTATACCTGGAGTTCAACCTAGCTTTATACCTGAGTTTAATCTAGCTTTATACCTGAGTTCAACCTATCTTTATACCTGAATTAAACCTAGCTTTATACCTGAGTTCAACCTAGCTTTATGCCTGGAGTTCAACCTATCTTTATACCCGAGTTCAACCTAGCTTTATACCTGGAGTTCAACCTAGCTTTATACCTGAGTTCAACCTAGCTTTATACCTGGAGTTCAACCTAGCTTTATACCTGAGTTCAACCTAGCTTTATACCTGAGTTTAATCTAGCTTTATACCTGAGTTCAACCTATCTTTATACCCGAGTTCAACCTAGCTTTATACCTGGAGTTCAACCTAGCTTTATACCCGAGTTCAACCTAACTTTATACCCGAGTTCAACCTAGCTTTATGCCTGGTTGGTACACCTCTCGATGTTCAGCGCACATCAAGTTGCTAAGCGTCCATTTCATCATCGTTGCAAACAGTCTAGTTAGGTGTGCTTATGGTATTTTGCTGTGAAGCACTAATATCGATGTTGAAAAAAAGGCCTGGAGTTCAACCTAGCTTTATACCTAAGTTCAACCTATCTTTATACCTGGAGTTCAACCTAGCTTTATACCCGAGTTCAACCTAGCTTTATACCTGAGTTCAACCTAGCTTTATACCTGAGTTCAACCTAGCTTTATACCCGAGTTCAACCTAGCTTTATACCTGAGTTCAACCTAGCTTTATACCCGAGTTCAACCTAGCTTTATACCTGAGTTCAACCTATCTTTATACCCGAGTTCAACCTATCTTTATACCTGGAGTTCAACCTATCTTTATACCTGGAGTTCAACCTAGCTTTATACCTGAGTTCAACCTAGCTTTATACCTGAGTTCAACCTAGCTTTATACCTGAGTTCAACCTAGCTTTATACCTGAGTTCAACCTAGCTTTATACCTGAGTTCAACCTAGCTTTATACCTGAGTTCAACCTAGCTATATACCCGAGTTCAACCTAGCTTTATACCTGAGTTCAACCTAGCTTTATACCTGGAGTTCAACCTATCTTTATACCTGAGTTCAACCTATCTTTATACCTGGAGTTCAACCTATCTTTATACCTGGAGTTCAACCTAGCTTTATACCTGAGTTCAACCTAGCTTTATAGCTGAGTTCAACCTATCTTTATACCTGGAGTTCAACCTATCTTTATACCTGGAGTTCAACCTAGCTTTATACCTGAGTTCAACCTAGCTTTATACCCGAGTTCAACCTAGCTTTATACCTGAGTTCAACCTATCTTTATACCTGAGTTCAACCAATCTTTATACCTGGAGTTCAACCTAGCTTTATACCTGAGTTCAACCTAGTTTTAGACCCGAGTTCAACCAATCTTTATACCTGGAGTTCAACCTAGCTTTATACCTGAGTCAACCTACACTGTAGCTTTATACCTAGAGTTCAACCTATCTTTATACCTGAGTTCAACCAATCTTTATACCTGGAGTTCAACCTAGCGAGTTCAACCTAGCTTTATACCTAGCTTTATACCTGAGTTCAACCTAGCTTTATACCTGAGTTCAACCTAGCTTTATACCTGAGTTCAACCTAGCTTTATACCTGAGTTCAACCTAGCTGAGTTCAACCTAGCTTTATACCCGAGTACAACCTAGCTTTATACCTGGAGTTCAACCTAGCTTTATACCTGGAGTTCAACCTAGCTTTATACCTGAGTTCAACCTATCTTTATACCTAGAGTTCAACCTAGCTTTATACCTGAGTTCAACCTAGCTTTATACCTGAGTTCAACCTAGCTTTATACCCGAGTTCAACCTAGCTTTATACCTGAGTTCAACCTAGCTTTATACCTGGAGTTCAACCTATCTTTATACCTGAGTTCAACCTATCTTTATACCTGGAGTTCAACCTATCTTTATACCTGGAGTTCAACCTAGCTTTATACCTGAGTTCAACCTAGCTTTATAGCTGAGTTCAACCTATCTTTATACCTGGAGTTCAACCTATCTTTATACCTGGAGTTCAACCTAGCTTTATACCTGAGTTCAACCTAGCTTTATACCTGAGTTCAACCTATCTTTATACCTGAGTTCAACCAATCTTTATACCTGGAGTTCAACCTAGCTTTATACCTGAGTTCAACCTAGTTTTAGACCCGAGTTCAACCAATCTTTATACCTGGAGTTCAACCTAGCTTTATACCTGAGTCAACCTACACTGTAGCTTTATACCTAGAGTTCAACCTATCTTTATACCTGAGTTCAACCAATCTTTATACCTGGAGTTCAACCTAGCGAGTTCAACCTAGCTTTATACCTAGCTTTATACCTGAGTTCAACCTAGCTTTATACCTGAGTTCAACCTAGCTTTATACCTGAGTTCAACCTAGCTTTATACCTGAGTTCAACCTAGCTTTATACCTGAGTTCAACCTAGCTGAGTTCAACCTAGCTTTATACCCGAGTACAACCTAGCTTTATACCTGGAGTTCAACCTAGCTTTATACCTGGAGTTCAACCTAGCTTTATACCTGAGTTCAACCTATCTTTATACCTAGAGTTCAACCTATCTTTATACCTGAGTTCAACCAATCTTTATACCTGGAGTTCAACCTAGCTTTATACCTGGAGTTCAACCTAGCTTTATACCAGAGTTCAACCTAGCTTTATACTTGAGTTCAACCTAGCTTTATACCTGGAGTTCAACCTATCTTTATACCTGGAGTTCAACCTATCTTTATACCTGGAGTTCAACCTAGCTTTATACCTGAGTTCAACCTATCTTTATACCTGAGTTCAACCAATCTTTATACCTGAGTTCAACCTAGCTTTATACCTGAGTTCAACCTAGTTTTATACCTGAGTTCAACCTAGCTTTATACCTGAGTTCAACCTATCTTTATACCTGGAGTTCAACCTATCTTTATACCTGAGTTCAACCAATCTTTATACCTGGAGTTCAACCTAGCTTTATACCTGGAGTTCAACCTAGCTTTATACCTAGAGTTCAACCTATCTTTATACCTGAGTTCAACCAATCTTTATACCTGGAGTTCAACCTAGCTTTATACCCGAGTTCAACCTAGCTTTATACCTAGCTTTATACCTGAGTTCAACCTAGCTTTATACCTGAGTTCAACCTAGCTTTATACCCGAGTTCAACCTAGCTTTATACCTGAGTTCAACCTAGCTTTATACCTGAGTTCAACCTATCTTTATACCTAGAGTTCAACCTATCTTTATACCTGAGTTCAACCAATCTTTATACCTGGAGTTCAACCTAGCTTTATACCTGAAGTTCAACCTAGCTTTATACCAGAGTTCAACCTAGCTTTATACCAGAGTTCAACCTAGCTTTATAACCTAGCTTTATACCTGGAGTTCAACCTAGCTTTATACCGGAGTTCAACCTATCTTTATACCTGGAGTTAAACCTATCTTTATACCTGGAGTTCAACCTAGCTATATACCTGAGTTCAACCTAGCTTTATACCTGGAGTTCAACCTATCTTTATACCTGAGTTCAACCTAGCTTTATACCTGGAGTTCAACCTATCTTTATACCTGGAGTTCAACCTATCTTTATACCTGAGTTCAACCTATCTTTATACCCGAGTTCAACCTAGCTTTATACCTGAGTTCAACCTAGCTTTATACCTGGAGTTCAACCTAGCTTTATACCTGGAGTTCAACCTAGCTTTATACCTGAGTTCAACCTAGCTTTATACCTGAGTTCAACCTATCTTTATACCTGGAGTTCAACCTAGCTTTCTACCCGAGTTCAACCTATCTTTATACCTGGAGTTCAACCTAGCTTTCTACCCGAGTTCAACCTAGCTTTATACCTGGAGTTCAACCTAGCTTTATACCTGAGTTCAACCTAGCTTTATACCTGAGTTCAACCTATCTTTATACCCGAGTTCAACCTAGCTTTATACCTGAGTTCAACCTATCTTTATACCTGGAGTTCGACCTAGCTTTATACCCGAGTTCAACCTATCTTTATACCTGGAGTTCAACCTATCTTTATACCTGGAGTTCTACCTAGCTTTATACCTGGAGTTCAACCTAGCTTTCTACCCGAGTTCAACCTATCTTTATACCCGAGTTCAACCTATCTTTATACCTGAGTTCAACCTAGCTTTATACCTGGAGTTCAACCTATCTTTATACCCGAGTTCAACCTATCTTTATACCCGAGTTCAACCTATCTTTATACCTGAGTTCAACCTAGCTTTATACCTGGAGTTCAACCTAGCTTTATACCTGGAGTTCAACCTAGCTTTATACCTGAGTTCAACCTAGCTTTATACCTGAGTTCAACCTATCTTTATACCTGGAGTTCGACCTAGCTTTCTACCTGAGTTTAACCTAGCTTTATACCCGAGTTCAACCTAGCTTTATACCCGAGTTCAACCTAGCTTTCTACCTGAGTTCAACCTAGCTTTATACCTGGAGTTCAACCTAGCTTTATACCCGAGTTCAACCTAGCTTTCTACCTGAGTTCAACCTAGCTTTATACCTGAGTTCGACCTATCTTTATACCTGAGTTCAACCTAGCTTTATACCTCAACCTAGCTTTATACCCGAGTTCAACCTATCTTTATACCCGAGTTCAACCTAGCTTTATACCTGAGTTCAACCTAGCTTTATACCTGGAGTTCAACCTATCTTTATACCTGAGTTCAACCTATCTTTATACCTGGAGTTCAACCTATCTTTATACCTGGAGTTCAACCTAGCTTTATACCTGAGTTCAACCTAGCTTTATAGCTGAGTTCAACCTATCTTTATACCTGGAGTTCAACCTATCTTTATACCTGGAGTTCAACCTAGCTTTATACCTGAGTTCAACCTAGCTTTATACCTGAGTTCAACCTATCTTTATACCTGAGTTCAACCAATCTTTATACCTGGAGTTCAACCTAGCTTTATACCTGAGTTCAACCTAGTTTTAGACCCGAGTTCAACCAATCTTTATACCTGGAGTTCAACCTAGCTTTATACCTGAGTCAACCTACACTGTAGCTTTATACCTAGAGTTCAACCTATCTTTATACCTGAGTTCAACCAATCTTTATACCTGGAGTTCAACCTAGCGAGTTCAACCTAGCTTTATACCTAGCTTTATACCTGAGTTCAACCTAGCTTTATACCTGAGTTCAACCTAGCTTTATACCTGAGTTCAACCTAGCTTTATACCTGAGTTCAACCTAGCTTTATACCTGAGTTCAACCTAGCTGAGTTCAACCTAGCTTTATACCCGAGTACAACCTAGCTTTATACCTGGAGTTCAACCTAGCTTTATACCTGGAGTTCAACCTAGCTTTATACCTGAGTTCAACCTATCTTTATACCTAGAGTTCAACCTATCTTTATACCTGAGTTCAACCAATCTTTATACCTGGAGTTCAACCTAGCTTTATACCTGGAGTTCAACCTAGCTTTATACCAGAGTTCAACCTAGCTTTATACTTGAGTTCAACCTAGCTTTATACCTGGAGTTCAACCTATCTTTATACCTGGAGTTCAACCTATCTTTATACCTGGAGTTCAACCTAGCTTTATACCTGAGTTCAACCTATCTTTATACCTGAGTTCAACCAATCTTTATACCTGAGTTCAACCTAGCTTTATACCTGAGTTCAACCTAGTTTTATACCCGAGTTCAACCTAGCTTTATACCTGAGTTCAACCTATCTTTATACCTGGAGTTCAACCTATCTTTATACCTGAGTTCAACCAATCTTTATACCTGGAGTTCAACCTAGCTTTATACCTGGAGTTCAACCTAGCTTTATACCTAGAGTTCAACCTATCTTTATACCTGAGTTCAACCAATCTTTATACCTGGAGTTCAACCTAGCTTTATACCCGAGTTCAACCTAGCTTTATACCTAGCTTTATACCTGAGTTCAACCTAGCTTTATACCTGAGTTCAACCTAGCTTTATACCTGAGTTCAACCTAGCTTTATACCTGAGTTCAACCTAGCTTTATACCTGAGTTCAACCTATCTTTATACCTAGAGTTCAACCTATCTTTATACCTGAGTTCAACCAATCTTTATACCTGGAGTTCAACCTAGCTTTATACCTGAAGTTCAACCTAGCTTTATACCAGAGTTCAACCTAGCTTTATACCAGAGTTCAACCTAGCTTTATAACCTAGCTTTATACCTGGAGTTCAACCTAGCTTTATACCGGAGTTCAACCTATCTTTATACCTGGAGTTAAACCTATCTTTATACCTGGAGTTCAACCTAGCTATATACCTGAGTTCAACCTAGCTTTATACCTGGAGTTCAACCTATCTTTATACCTGAGTTCAACCTAGCTTTATACCTGGAGTTCAACCTATCTTTATACCTGGAGTTCAACCTATCTTTATACCTGAGTTCAACCTATCTTTATACCCGAGTTCAACCTAGCTTTATACCTGAGTTCAACCTAGCTTTATACCTGGAGTTCAACCTAGCTTTATACCTGGAGTTCAACCTAGCTTTATACCTGAGTTCAACCTAGCTTTATACCTGAGTTCAACCTATCTTTATACCTGGAGTTCAACCTAGCTTTCTACCCGAGTTCAACCTATCTTTATACCTGGAGTTCAACCTAGCTTTCTACCCGAGTTCAACCTAGCTTTATACCTGGAGTTCAACCTAGCTTTATACCTGAGTTCAACCTAGCTTTATACCTGAGTTCAACCTATCTTTATACCCGAGTTCAACCTATCTTTATACCTGAGTTCAACCTAGCTTTATACCTGGAGTTCAACCTATCTTTATACCCGAGTTCAACCTATCTTTATACCCGAGTTCAACCTATCTTTATACCTGAGTTCAACCTAGCTTTATACCTGGAGTTCAACCTAGCTTTATACCTGGAGTTCAACCTAGCTTTATACCTGGAGTTCAACCTAGCTTTATACCTGAGTTCAACCTAGCTTTATACCTGAGTTCAACCTATCTTTATACCTGGAGTTCGACCTAGCTTTCTACCTGAGTTTAACCTAGCTTTATACCCGAGTTCAACCTAGCTTTATACCCGAGTTCAACCTAGCTTTCTACCTGAGTTCAACCTAGCTTTATACCTGGAGTTCAACCTAGCTTTATACCCGAGTTCAACCTAGCTTTCTACCTGAGTTCAACCTAGCTTTATACCTGAGTTCGACCTATCTTTATACCTGAGTTCGACCTATCTTTATACCTGAGTTCAACCTAGCTTTATACCTCAACCTAGCTTTATACCCGAGTTCAACCTATCTTTATACCCGAGTTCAACCTAGCTTTATACCTGGAGTTCAACCTATCTTTATACCTGAGTTCAACCTATCTTTATACCCGAGTTCAACCTATCTTTATGCCTGGAGTTCAACCTAGCTTTATACCTGAGTTCAACCTAGCTTTATACCTGAGTTCAATCAACTTCAAAACATTTCTTTGTACCCTTTATGCAATAAAGCATTCAGAAGTTGCTATAGCCAACGCTGATGTCTCACAAGCCATAAACATCTCATTAAGACAAATTAATTGCATAGCCAACTCCACATAAGGAACATCACAGCAGTTGGAAGTTGTTTTTTATTCAGGGATAGATTTTTGTGGAATCAGTGCCCCCCAATCTCTACTCCTGCTTGCCACTAACTCTGTACCTATAAAACTTCATTTTAAGGCTCTCGTAGAGTGCTATTCTAAATTCCCTGCACTGGAGTTAATGAAGCCTTGAATATGTCCTATCACTTCCTCGAGGTGTTTGGTTATCTTCACCAAGACTTACAGCTCTGACAACCACACGTGATAAGATGTACCAGATGTACCAGCACATACTCTGCCATAAGGGCTTGAGGAAGAATAGGATACTTATCTAGGATATTTAGCTAAGAGTAGGATACCTCTCCAGGATATTTAGGATACTTCTCTAGGATATTTAGCTAAGAGTAGGATACCTCTCCAGGATATTTAGGATACTTCTCTAGGATATTTAGCTAAGAGTAGGATACCTCTCCAGGATATTTAGGATACTTCTCTAGAATATTTAGCTAAGAGTAGGATACTTCTCTAGGATATTTAGCTAAGAATAGGATACTTCTCTTGGTTCTCTTCTTGTACATGATCCTGTAACCACACTCCCGGCAACGGATAGGGTCACGTGGCTGAATCTCATTCTCACTGTGGCATTCTAGAAAATTTAAATTGAACTCTTGAACCCAAAATAATGAGAGGCACATATGGCAGTACAACACACATGCACAGGTGGTACAGCACACATGTATAGGGTAGTATAACACACATGTATAGGGTACAGCACACAGGTGGTACAGCACACATGTATAGGGTAGTATAACACACATGTATAGGGTACAGCACACAGGTGGTACAGCACACATGTATAGGGTAGTATAACACACATGTATAGGGTACAGCACACAGGTGGTACAGCACACATGTATAGGGTAGTATAACACACATGTATAGGGTACAGCACACAGGTGGTACAGCACACATGTATAGGGTAGTATAACATACATGTATAGGGTAGTATAACACACATGTATAGGTGGTATAACATATATGTATAGGGTAATATAACACACATGTATAGGTGGTATAACATACATGTATAGGGTAGTATAACACACATGTATAGGTGGTATAACACACATGTATAGGTGGTATAACATACATGTATAGGTGGTACAACACACATGTATAGGTGGTATAACATACATGTATAGGGTAGTATAACACACATGTATAGGTGGTATAACATACATGTATAGGTGGTATAACATACATGTATAGGTGGTATAGCACACATGTATAGGGTGGTATAGCACACATGTGTAGGTGGTATAGCACACATGTGTAGGGAGGTGTACACACATGGAGTGCACCACCAGCACTGAATGTGGAGGTGGAGATCTGGACCTCATCCAGGAGTGCAAATGTGCCATAGAGCAGCACAACTCTGCACAACCCTGTAAAAGCCAGTGATCGCCAACTACATAGTTCGATCAGAGGCCAGACAAGGACATCAGTCGTCAGAAAGGAGAGTCCCAGCAGGAATGTTTACACGAGAAGCACTACACAATGATTGCTAAGTTATGGAACACAGCTGTCTCTAGTTATATCATCAAGCAACTGTTACCACCTTGTTCTTATGGGTAACCTTTCAGGTTTGACAACAGCACCAAATATAGACGAGTGTTGTTAGTCAAACACGCGTTCATAGCTATCTCTGTGATGAAACGCTGGAGAAGCCCCGTGATCTGCTAGCTCTTTAACTGGATCTGAAGACAGCCATGCAGTCCTCCATTGAGGGCTGGACTAGTGTGCAGTCTAGTGAGGGCTGGACTAGTGTGCAGTCCAGTGAGGGCTTGACTAGTGTGCAGTCCAGTGAGGGCTTGACTAGTGTGCAGTCCAGTGAGGGCTTGACTAGTGTGCAGTCCAGTGAGGGCTGGACTAGTGTGCAGTCCAGTGAGGGCTTGACTAGTGTGCAGTCCAGTGAGGGCTGGACTAGTGTGCAGTCAAGTGAGGGCTGGACTAGTGTGCAGTCAAGTGAGGGCTGGACCAGTGTGCAGTCCAGTGAGGGCTGGACCAGTGTGCAGGCAAGTGAGGGCTTGACTAGTGTGCAGTCCAGTGAGGGCTGGACTAGTGTGCAGTCAAGTGAGGGCTTGACTAGTGTGCAGTCAAGTGAGGGCTTGACTAGTGTGCAGTCAAGTGAGGGCTGGACTAGTGTGCAGGCAAGTGAGGGCTTGACTAGTGTGCAGTCCAGTGAGGGCTTGACTAGTGTGCAGTCCAGTGAGGGCTGGACTAGTGTGCAGTCCAGTGAGGGCTGGACTAGTGTGCAGTCCAGTGAGGGCTTGACTAGTGTGCAGTCCAGTGAGGGCTGGACTAGTGTGCAGTCAAGTGAGGGCTGGACTAGTGTGCAGTCCAGTGAGGGCTGGACTAGTGTGCAGTCCAGTGAGGGCTTGACTAGTGTGCAGTCCAGTGAGGGCTGGACTAGTGTGCAGTCAAGTGAGGGCTGGACTAGTGTGCAGTCCAGTGAGGGCTGGACTAGTGTGCAGTCCAGTGAGGGCTTGACTAGTGTGCAGGCAAGTGAGGGCTTGACTAGTGTGCAGTCCAGTGAGGGCTTGACTAGTGTGCAGTCCAGTGAGGGCTGGACTAGTGTGCAGTCCAGTGAGGGCTGGACTAGTGTGCAGGCAAGTGAGGGCTTGACTAGTGTGCAGTCCAGTGAGGGCTTGACTAGTGTGCAGTCCAGTGAGGGCTGGACTAGTGTGCAGGCAAGTGAGGGCTTGACTAGTGTGCAGTCCAGTGAGGGCTTGACTAGTGTGCAGTCCAGTGAGGGCTTGACTAGTGTGCAGTCCAGTGAGGGCTTGACTAGTGTGCAGGCAAGTGAGGGCTTGACTAGTGTGCAGTCCAGTGAGGGCTTGACTAGTGTGCAGTCCAGTGAGGGCTGGACTAGTGTGCAGTCCAGTGAGGGCTGGACTAATGTGCAGGCAAGTGAGGGCTTGACTAGTGTGCAGTCCAGTGAGGGCTTGACTAGTGTGCAGTCCAGTGAGGGCTGGACTAGTGTGCAGGCAAGTGAGGGCTTGACTAGTGTGCAGTCCAGTGAGGGCTTGACTAGTGTGCAGTCCAGTGAGGGCTTGACTAGTGTGCAGTCCAGTGAGGGCTGGACTAGTGCCTTCTACGTACTGATATACGTTATGGAATCAGGGAGTGTGGTAGCACTTCTATTCTATTTTAGAATGGCTGATGCACTACCTATAACTCACTCCTATATCTTACCTAATAACTCACTCCTATATCTTACCTAATAACTCACTCCTATATCTTACCTAATAACTCACTCCTATATCTTACCAATAACTCACTGCTATATCTTACCAATAACTCACTCCTATATCTTACTAATAACTCACTCCTATATCTTACCTATAACTCACTGCTATATCTTACCAATAACTCACTCCTATATCTTACTAATAACTCACTCCTATATCTTACCTATAACTCACTCCTATATCTTACCTATAACTCACTCCTATATCTTACCTATAACACACTCCTATATATTACCTAATAACTCACTCCTATATCTTACTAATAACTCACTCCTATATCTTACCTATAACTCACTCCTATATCTTACCTAATAACTCACTCCTATATCTTACCTAATAACTCACTCCTATATCTTGCCTATAACTCACTCCTATATCTTACCTATAACACACTCCTATATCTTACCTAATAACTCACTCCTATATCTTACCTAATAACTCACTCCTATATCTTACTAATAACTCACTCCTATATCTTACCTATAACTCACTGCTATATCTTACCTAATAACTCACTCCTATATCTTACCTAATAACTCACTCCTATATCTTACCTAATAACTCACTCCTATATCTTACCTATAACACACTCCTATATCTTACCTAATAACTCACTCCTATATCTTACCTAATAACTCACTCCTATATCTTACCAATAACTCACTCCTATATCTTACCTATAACTCACTCCTATATCTTGCCTATAACAAACTCCTATATCTTACCTAATAACTCACTCCTATATCTTACCTATAACTCACTCCTATATCTTACAAACACACTCTGGCAAAGTCTTAGCACTATGAAGAGTTGTAGCTCCAACAATCCTTTGCTACAGTAGCGAAGCAGTAGCCCCCTAAATCAGTGAAATTTTTCTTCACAGACTATCTATCTACCTATGTATCTATCTATGTATCTATCTATCTATCTATCTATGTATCTATCTATGTATCTATGTATCTATGTATCTATCTATCTATCTCTGTATCTATGTATGCATGTATCTATCTATCTATGCATGCATCTATGTATCTATCTATCTATCTCTGTATCTATGTATGCATGTATCTATCTATCTATGCATGCATCTATGTATCTATCTATCTATCTCTGTATCTATGTATGCATGTATCTATCTATGCATGCATCTATGTATCTATCTATCTATGTATCTACTTATGTATCTACATGTATCTATATACCTACATCTATCTATGTATCTACATGTATCTATCTATCTATGCATGCATCTATGTATCTATCTATCTATGTATCTACCTATGTATCTATCACATATCTACCTATGTATCTATCTACCTATCTATATATCTATCTATGTATCTACATGTATCTACTACATGTATCTATCTATGTATCTACCTATGTATTTACCTATGTATCTATCTATCTACCTATCTAATGTACCTATATTTCTTCCACTCCCACAGCTTCAAGTGCATTCATAACAAGTTCAGTACCCAGGACCCCGAATCTTCCTGATGTATGTGAACTGTGTTTCTCATTTTGTCACCATAACAAACAGTCACCACAACAAACACAACAAACACAGTCACTATAACAACCAGTCACCACAACAATCACCATAACAAACACAGCCACCATAACAAACAGTTACCATGACAACCAGTTGCCATAACAACCAGTCACCTTAACAACCAGTCTCACCATAACAACAACCAGTCACCATAACAACCAGTCACCATAACACACATAGTACTTATAAAAAACACAGTCACCATAACAACACATTTGTACATTTGTAATACTGAGCTTAGTTGGCAGCAGCTAATGCAGGTTTTCACTGTAAACAAGTGAACAGTCAGTTGGACTCCTCCAGTGATCACTAGTCAACAGCACAGACCTCATCAAACAGGTCAACCACTTGTGCTCCACAAACATTTAGAATACCCTCAAAACCAGCAACAGAATACTGCTCTTACAAATCTGGGTGTCTTTGTTCTAAAGGGCCACTGTTATTGGTCGACACTGGTCCCTTCTTGATGTGGATTAGTCAGCACGACATGTAATATAATCTCTCAACCAACTCTCAGTTGCTAACAAAACTACAATGACCTCATGAATGAATTTTACTTTCTCAACGTTTCGACTAGATGTGTATATACTAGTAGAGGTGCCCGGTGTCCCCCCCCCCCAATGTTATTCCCAAACCCCTTTCTATGGCTAGCTAGCTATAGAGGTACTCTTAAAATAAAATAAATGTTAGAATTAGTAGAAGACCATGCAGCATCTGTATGTCTCGCTGTTTCAGGAATTGCATGCAGCCTCTCTAGCAAACAGTTTGCTTACAGGTGGTGAGGTGTAACGTAGCTAGCATAGTTGCGGGTAGTGTTGTCATGCTGTGTTGTGTTGCTATTGTCGGGAACATGAAGAGTGCATGTGCATATTATATTACTAGTCCTACACAAAATGGCCAACTGGCCAACAACGCCAAATGCCGTGGGATGGTGGCTTCAAGTCTGAATTATGACCAAACCCATCCGTCCATCCGTCTAGCTCCATAGGTGGAGTTTCGTATGCATGCGACCTTTTGTTCAGCATGCAAAGCAGACATACATACAGACAGGCAGGCAGTCTGATGGTCCTAAATTATATATAATATATATAATGCATACACCTCTAACCACCCACCCGTAATTGCATCGCAATGTGCATGCTATTAGTGAGAACCCTTGCCTGGGATTCTACATGGAGGAATGTAGGGTATTTTAAAGGGAGGAGTAGCCAGTGAACTGATCACCAATATCCTTTAATAGCTGTGGGATGTCTGTGAAGACAAGGTACAGAAGATGTCCGTCTCCATCCAATCCTGGTGGGCCAAACTACACAAAGCTACATTTTATAAGTGAACTGTTCTTCTTGAGAGCTGTTGATCAATGGAGGAGGAGTTCATGATTTAAGAAATTGGAGAATGAGAGTGCATGTTTCCAATCTTACTCGTCCCAAAACGGAAAAAATTATCAGCACTCCAGAGCCACATGATGCTTCTCTCCCATATTCAATGCTTAGCAAAGATGGTCTCCATGGATACACGAGAAAAACATTGAAATAACATCACGTAGCTCTGCAATGATAAAAATACGATATTACCAAAACTATTTTGTGCGACCAATCAGTCCACAAAAGTGATTGGATGCATCACGCACAATTAATAAGACATTGCAGAGTGGAGGAGACAAGCTTTTACTCCTCCGCAGATGCTCACTCGAAACTGCTCCCTTGATCTTCATATCTCCATGCCAGTAAAACGTTGCCACAGACTCTATTTGGTAAGGGGACAAACTGTACAAAAGTAATAGTTAGAGGTATCCGAGTCTTGAGAGCCAGTGAGTTAACACATGCAACATGCCCATGCCAATACCACATACCAAAAAGGACTATAAAGATGTTAGAGGTAAATGTGCACACATCAGTCATAAAATTCGTAAGAGATACACAGCAGAAGTTAGGAGAGCCTATTATTCTTCTGGTATATCGTTTGCCATTCATGGATTACTGTTAGTGTCCTCTATGTACTTGCTGCAGGGCCAAATGAGGTCAGCATGGAAGATATAGCGCCTGAAGCAACAACAACCTCCCACCCACCCCCTCACATGCACCCATTCATGGCCCAAGCACCTAACTGCATGCAAGAGCATGTACATGTAGCATCACACTGCCAGACACCTCAATGGCCATTGCTAAGACAGTTCAATTACTCTATCCTCCTTCAGGGTAGCTGGGTAGGTGCAGTTGGGGATGGGGGGGGGGGGGGGGGGGGTTGGGTTGGGCCATGCCATACAAGGTCATTTGTTGCATGCACACACTAACTAGGTATGCATAACATATACAACTATTGTGAGTCACCTCCACAGATATAAGTGAGCGGCTGCTTGTTAACGTTGGCGCCTCCTGGGTTGGGAGTAGCTGAACCAGCCGCAGGTGTACCCAAGTCGGCCATTATGACGTAGAACAAACTTGTCGATCCTTACCCTCCAGGGGGTAAAGGATCGCCTAGGTTGAAAGGAGCGAAGACGTAAAGAGGCGGAGTTATTGAGTGGGCTCCAAATTCAATTTTGGAATCCGTACAGCTGAAGTTTGGAAGTTTGAGTTGTGTCTTTCTTTCTGCAGCTGCATATTGGAAGGTCTTTCTCGCTACTGCTTCTTGCATGTAAGTGTGAGGTTGCTTCACTACCGCACAGTTTTTTAATGAGTTCTTTTTTGGTAAGTAATGAACATAACGTCTGCAGGTGCACTTTGGAACCTCCCACTTAAAAAAATATGCAGGAAGACCCAGCTTTAGAACGTCACTTCAAAGGCCACAGAGACACAGTGACATGTGTGTCCTTCAGCCCAAACATGAAGCAGCTAGCCACTGGAGCTATGGACTCGTGTCTCATGATATGGCATTTCAAACTTCAATCCAGGGCTTACAGGTTCATAGGACACAAGGTACCCCAATCTAAGGTGTTACCATGTCAAGTGGCTTGTGTGAGTGCTACCAGTGACTTGCATGGGTGTATTTTGTGTCATGTGACTGGTGATGTCATATCAGTACTTGCAGGTCATGTGACTTGTGCATCATTTGACCTGTGCCTCATTTGGTGTCGTGATGGTACTTATGGCATGGTATATATGGCATGTGACTTATGCATCATGTGATAGTATGGCATTGACTGTTTCTCAGGATGGTATATTATCAGTGGCCTTCTCTCCATCCGGACATTTAGTAGCATCTGCCTCCAGAGACAAGACGGTGCGACTATGGATACCATCAGTGTAAGCCACATCCTCCTCTCCCACTTGGGTGCATGCATGTAAGCAAGCTATCTCATGTCCACTCTGCACATTAAGCACACACCCACTCCCAGTGGACGTCCAGTCTCGCGGAGTTTTGTTTAGGCAGTTAATAAGCTTAGTGTAGTAATCTTCAAGTGTAGTAGTTTAGTAATCCTCCAGTGTAATGGTAGTAATCCTCCAGTGTAGTGGTAGTAATCCTCCAGTGTAGTGGTAGTAATCCTCCAGTGTAGTGGTGTAGTAATCCTCCAGTGTAGTGGAAGTAATCCACAGTGTAGTGGTAGTAATCCTCCAGTGTAGTGTTAGTAATCTTACAGTGTAATGGTAGTAATCCTCCAGTGTAGTGGTGTAGTAATCCTCCAGTGTAGTGGTAGTAATCATCCAGTGTAGTGGTAGTAATCCTCCAGTGTAGTGGAAGTAATCCTCCAGTGTAGTGTTAGTAATCCTACAGTGTAATGGTAGTAATCCTCCAGTGTAGTGGTGTAGTAATCCTACAGTGTAGTGGTACCAGTAGTAATTCTCCAGTGTAATGGATTTGGTAGTAATCCTCCAGTGTAATAGTGTAGTAATCCTCCAGTGTAATGGTGTAGTAATCCTCCAGTGTAGTGGAAGTAATCCACAGTGTAGTGGTAGTAATCCTCCAGTGTAGTGTTAGTAATCCTACAGTGTAATGGTAGTAATCCTCCAGTGTAGTGGTGTAGTAATCCTCCAGTGTAATGGTAGTAATTCTCCAGTGTAATGGATTTGGTAGTAATCCTCCAGTGTAGTGGTAGTAATCCTCCAGTCTAGTAATCCTCCAGTGTAGTGTTAGTAATCCTCCAGTGTAGTAATCCTCCAGTGTAGTGGAAGTAATCCACAGTGTAATGGTAGTAATCCTCCAGTGTAGTGGTAGTAATCCTCCTGTGTAGTGGTAGTAATCCTCCAGTGTAGTGGTAATAATCCTCCAGTGTAGTGGTAGTAATCCTCCTGTGTAGTGGTAGTAATCCTCCAGTCTAGTAATCCTCCAGTGTAGTGTTAGTAATCTTACAGCGTAACAAAAAATAAAAAATTTGAGCAATTCATTTTGACACTTAATTAGAACAACACTTAATTAGAACAACGCATATATAATTGGAGATTTTACAGTATACGTTCAAGCTATTTTGGTTCAGTAAGTGTGTCCCTTTACCAGATCAGCAACAGCTGGCAACCACCACTGGCAGAGTGGTGTTCATTTGCCTGTGAGGGATAATACAATTCTTAATGATTGTCGATTCAGCACAACATTATTCAAAATTGTGTGTCAAGCAAGGGGTGTGGTCAAGCAAGGGGTGTGGCAAGATACAGGTGTTGTGTGAGGAGTGTGACAAGATACAGGTGTTGTGTGAGAGTGTGTGGCAGGGTACGGGTGGAAACCAAAGTGCATGAGGGTAGTTATGTGCATGCACACACAGAGGTGGTCATTGCCATGTGTGAGGGTAGTTATGTGCATGCACACACAGAGGTGGTCATTGCCATGTGTACTGTGGGGGTAGTTACATGTATGTCATTGTGCATGCACACACAGAGGTGGTCACTGCCATGTGTACTGTGAGGGTAGTTATGTCATTGTGCATGCACACACAGAGGTGGCCATTGCCATGTGTACTGTGAGGGTAGTTATGTGCATGCACACACAGAGGTGGCCATTGCCATGTGCACTGTGAAGGTAGTTATGTGCATGCACACACAGAGGTGGTCATTGCCATGTGTGAGGGTAGTTATGTGCATGCACACACAGAGGTGGCCATTGCCATGTGCACTGTGAAGGTAGTTATGTGCATGCACACACAGAGGTGGTCATTGCCATGTGTGAGGGTAGTTATGTGCATGCACACACAGAGGTGGTCATTGCCATGTGTGAGGGTAGTTATGTGCATGCACACACAGAGGTGGTCATTGCCATGTGTGAGGGTAGTTATGTGCATGCACACACAGAGGTGGTCATTGCCATGTGTACTGTGGGGGTAGTTACATGTATGTCATTGTGCATGCACACACAGAGGTGGTCATTGCCATGTGTACTGTGAGGGTAGTTATGTCATTGTGCATGCACACACAGAGGTGGCCATTGCCATGTGTACTGTGAGGGTAGTTATGTGCATGCACACACAGAGGTGGCCATTGCCATGTGCACTGTGAAGGTAGTTATGTGCATGCACACACAGAGGTGGTCATTGCCATGTGTGAGGGTAGTTATGTGCATGCACACACAGAGGTGGCCATTGCCATGTGCACTGTGAAGGTAGTTATGTGCATGCACACACAGAGGTGGTCATTGCCATGTGTGAGGGTAGTTATGTGCATGCACACACAGAGGTGGCCATTGCCATGTGTGAGGGTAGTTATGTGCATGCACACACAGAGGTGGTCATTGCCATGTGTAATGAACGTGCCTATGCACATGTGCTTGAGGCAAAAAGGTTTGTCATGGCCGAGCTATCCTCAGGCCTGCAGCACACTTCGCTCTTCCTCACTCATTTCATACTACCATTTTCAGTGTTATTTGCCTGGTTCCCATGGTTACGCTGAGTCATCTCTACGCAGTGCACTTAAGTGCATGTGTGGAATTACATCTCTCACACATGTATGGAGGCTGTTGATTGGTCCGTGAGATGAACAAACATTCCTACCCCTAAGGCAGAAAGGTTTAGCATGAATATGCAGTGCTCGACTAATTTCCTCATGTTGGTAGTTAGTTTAAATGTACCTATTTTGACTGGATTGCTTACCAGCAGGAATGCTATCCCATAAGCTGGTTGCTAGGGAAGTGATGCATTCCTGAGACTTGATTGTTTAACTGTGTAGATGGGTTTAGGTCATTAAATCCATCAATTCCATTTTCTAGAGCATGCCACAGTATTGATCTCATCTATAGCATGCCACAGTATTGACCTCATCTATAGCATGCCACAGTATTGACCTCATCTATAGCATGCCACAGTGTTGACCTCATCTATAGCATGTCACAGTGTTGACCTCATCTATAGCATGCCACAGTATTGACCTCATCTATAGCATGCCACAGTATTGACCTCATCTATAGCATGCCACAGTATTGACCTCATCTATAGCATGTCACAGTATTGAGCTCATCTATAGCATGCCACAGTATTGACCTCATCTATAGCATGCCACAGTATTGACCTCATCTATAGCATGCCACAGTATTGACCTCATCTATAGCATGCCACAGTGTTGACCTCATCTATAGCATGCCACAGTATTGACCTCATCTATAGCATGCCACAGTATTGACCTCATCTATAGCATGCCACAGTATTGACCTCATCTATAGCATGCCACAGTATTGAGCTCATCTATAGCATGCCACAGTATTGACCACATCTATAGCATGCCACAGTATTGACCTCATCTATAGCATGCCACAGTATTGACCTCATCTATAGCATGCCACAGTATTGACCTCATCTATAGCATGCCACAGTATTGACCACATCTATAGCATGTCACAGTATTGACCTCATCTATAGCATGCCACAGTATTGACCTCATCTATAGCATGCCACAGTATTGACCTCATCTATAGCATGCCACAGTATTGACCTCATCTATAGCATGCCACAGTATTGACCTCATCTATAGCATGCCACAGTATTGACCTCATCTATAGCATGTCACAGTATTGACCTCATCTATAGCATGCCACAGTATTGACCTCATCTATAGCATGCCACAGTATTGACCCCATCTATAGCATGCCACAGTATTGACCTCATCTATAGCATGCCACAGTATTGACCTCATCTGTAGCATGCCACAGTATTGACCTCATCTATAGCATGCCACAGTATTGACCCCATCTATAGCATGCCACAGTATTGACCACATCTATAGCATGCCACAGTATTGACCTCATCTATAGCATGCCACAGTATTGACCACATCTACAGTGTTGACCTCATCTATAGCATGCCACAGTATTGACCACATCTACAGTATTGACCTCATCTATAGCATGCCACAGTATTGACCACATCTACAGTATTGACCTCATCTATAGCATGCCACAGTATTGACCTCATCTATAGCATGCCACAGTATTGACCACATCTACAGTATTGACCTCATCTATAGCATGCCACAGTATTGACCTCATCTATAGCATGCCACAGTATTGACCACATCTACAGTATTGACCTCATCTATAGCATGCCGCAGTATTGACCCCATCTATAGCATGCCACAGTATTGACCACATCTACAGTATTGACCTCATCTATAGCATGCCACAGTATTGACCCCATCTATAGCATGCCACAGTATTGACCTCATCTATAGCATGCCACAGTATTGACCTCATCTATAGCATGCCACAGTATTGACCTCATCTATAGCATGCCACAGTATTGACCTCATCTATAGCATGCCACAGTGTTGACCTCATCTATAGCATGTCACAGTATTGACCTCATCTATAGCATGTCACAGTATTGACCTCATCTATAGCATGCCACAGTATTGACCTCATCTATAGCATGCCACAGTATTGACCTCATCTATAGCATGCCACAGTATTGACCTCATCTATAGCATGCCACAGTGCTGACCTCATCTATAGCATGCCACAGTATTGACCTCATCTATAGCATGCCACAGTATTGACCTCATCTATAGCATGCCACAGTATTGACCTCATCTATAGCATGCCGCAGTATTGACCCCATCTATAGCATGCCACAGTATTGACCACATCTACAGTATTGACCTCATCTATAGCATGCCACAGTATTGACCTCATCTATAGCATGCCACAGTATTGACCTCATCTATAGCATGCCACAGTATTGACCACATCTATAGCATGCCACAGTATTGACCTCATCTATAGCATGCCACAGTATTGACCTCATCTATAGCATGACACAGTATTGACCTCATCTATAGCATGCCACAGTATTGACCTCATCTATAGCATGCCACAGTATTGACCCCATCTATAGCATGCCACAGTATTGACCTCATCTATAGCATGCCACAGTATTGACCTCATCTATAGCATGCCACAGTATTGACCTCATCTATAGCATGCCACAGTATTGACCTCATCTATAGCATGCCACAGTATTGACCACATCTATAGCATGCCACAGTATTGACCTCATCTATAGCATGCCACAGTATTGACCTCATCTATAGCATGCCACAGTATTGACCTCATCTATAGCATGACACAGTATTGACCTCATCTATAGCATGCCACAGTATTGACCTCATCTATAGCATGTCACAGTATTGACCACATCTATAGCATGCCACAGTATTGACCTCATCTATAGCATGCCACAGTATTGACCACATCTATAGCATGCCACAGTATTGACCTCATCTATAGCATGCCACAGTATTGACCACATCTATAGCATGCCACAGTATTGACCTCATCTATAGCATGCCACAGTATTGACCTCATCTATAGCATGCCACAGTATTGACCACATCTACAGTATTGACCTCATCTATAGCATGCCACAGTATTGACCTCATCTATAGCATGCCACAGTATTGACCACATCTACAGTATTGACCTCATCTATAGCATGCCGCAGTATTGACCCCATCTATAGCATGCCACAGTATTGACCACATCTACAGTATTGACCTCATCTATAGCATGCCACAGTATTGACCCCATCTATAGCATGCCACAGTATTGACCTCATCTATAGCATGCCACAGTATTGACCTCATCTATAGCATGCCACAGTATTGACCTCATCTATAGCATGCCACAGTATTGACCTCATCTATAGCATGCCACAGTGTTGACCTCATCTATAGCATGTCACAGTATTGACCTCATCTATAGCATGTCACAGTATTGACCTCATCTATAGCATGCCACAGTATTGACCTCATCTATAGCATGCCACAGTATTGACCTCATCTATAGCATGCCACAGTATTGACCTCATCTATAGCATGCCACAGTGCTGACCTCATCTATAGCATGCCACAGTATTGACCTCATCTATAGCATGCCACAGTATTGACCTCATCTATAGCATGCCACAGTATTGACCTCATCTATAGCATGCCGCAGTATTGACCCCATCTATAGCATGCCACAGTATTGACCACATCTACAGTATTGACCTCATCTATAGCATGCCACAGTATTGACCTCATCTATAGCATGCCACAGTATTGACCTCATCTATAGCATGCCACAGTATTGACCACATCTATAGCATGCCACAGTATTGACCTCATCTATAGCATGCCACAGTATTGACCTCATCTATAGCATGACACAGTATTGACCTCATCTATAGCATGCCACAGTATTGACCTCATCTATAGCATGCCACAGTATTGACCCCATCTATAGCATGCCACAGTATTGACCTCATCTATAGCATGCCACAGTATTGACCTCATCTATAGCATGCCACAGTATTGACCTCATCTATAGCATGCCACAGTATTGACCTCATCTATAGCATGCCACAGTATTGACCACATCTATAGCATGCCACAGTATTGACCTCATCTATAGCATGCCACAGTATTGACCTCATCTATAGCATGCCACAGTATTGACCTCATCTATAGCATGACACAGTATTGACCTCATCTATAGCATGCCACAGTATTGACCTCATCTATAGCATGTCACAGTATTGACCACATCTATAGCATGCCACAGTATTGACCTCATCTATAGCATGCCACAGTATTGACCACATCTATAGCATGCCACAGTATTGACCTCATCTATAGCATGCCACAGTATTGACCACATCTATAGCATGCCACAGTATTGACCTCATCTATAGCATGCCACAGTATTGACCTCATCTATAGCATGCCACAGTATTGACCTCATCTATAGCATGCCACAGTATTGACCACATCTATAGCATGCCACAGTATTGACCTCATCTATAGCATGCCACAGTATTGACCTCATCTATAGCATGCCACAGTATTGACCACATCTATAGCATGTCACAGTATTGACCTCATCTATAGCATGCCACAGTATTGACCTCATCTATAGCATGCCACAGTATTGACCTCATCTATAGCATGCCACAGTATTGATCCCATCTATAGCATGCCACAGTATTGACCCCATCTATAGCATGCCACAGTATTGACCTCATCTATAGCATGTCATAGTATTGACCTCATCTATAGCATGCCACAGTATTGACCTCATCTATAGCATGCCACAGTATTGACCTCATCTATAGCATGCCACAGTATTGACCACATCTACAGTATTGACCTCATCTATAGCATGTCACAGTATTGACCTCATCTATAGCATGCCACAGTATTGACCTCATCTATAGCATGCCACAGTATTGACCTCATCTATAGCATGCCACAGTATTGACCTCATCTATAGCATGCCACAGTATTGACCTCATCTATAGCATGCCACAGTATTGACCTCATCTATAGCATGCCACAGTATTGACCTCATCTATAGCATGCCACAGTATTGACCTCATCTATAGCATGCCACAGTATTGACCACATCTATAGCATGCCACAGTATTGACCTCATCTATAGCATGCCACAGTATTGACCTCATCTATAGCATGCCACAGTATTGACCTCATCTATAGCATGCCACAGTATTGACCTCATCTATAGCATGCCACAGTATTGACCACGTCTACAGTATTGACCTCATCTATAGCATGCCACAGTATTGACCTCATCTATAGCATGCCACAGTATTGACCTCATCTATAGCATGCCACAGTATTGACCTCATCTATAGCATGCCACAGTATTGACCTCATCTATAGCATGCCACAGTATTGACCACATCTATAGCATGCCACAGTATTGACCTCATCTATAGCATGCCACAGTATTGACCACATCTATAGCATGCCACAGTATTGACCTCATCTATAGCATGTCACAGTATTGACCTCATCTATAGCATGCCACAGTATTGACCTCATCTTTAGCATGCCACAGTATTGACCTCATCTATAGCATGCCACAGTATTGACCTCATCTATAGCATGCCACAGTGTTGACCTCATCTATAGCATGCCACAGTATTGACCTCATCTATAGCATGCCACAGTATTGACCCCATCTATAGCATGCCACAGTATTGACCCCATCTATAGCATGCCACAGTATTGACCTCATCTATAGCATGCCACAGTATTGACCTCATCTATAGCATGCCACAGTATTGACCTCATCTATAGCATGCCACAGTATTGACCTCATCTATAGCATGCCACAGTATTGACCTCATCTATAGCATGCCACAGTATTGACCTCATCTATAGCATGCCACAGTATTGACCCCATCTATAGCATGCCACAGTATTGACCTCATCTATAGCATGTCACAGTATTGACCACATCTATAGCATGCCACAGTATTGACCACATCTATAGCATGCCACAGTGTTGACCTCATCTATAGCATGTCACAGTATTGACCTCATCTATAGCATGCCACAGTATTGACCCCATCTATAGCATGCCACAGTGTTGACCTCATCTATAGCATGCCACAGTGTTGACCCCATCTATAGCATGTCACAGTATTGACCTCATCTATAGCATGCCACAGTATTGACCACATCTATAGCATGTCACAGTATTGAGCTCATCTATAGCATGTCACAGTATTGACCTCATCTATAGCATGCCACAGTATTGACCTCATCTATAGCATGCCACAGTATTGACCTCATCTATAGCATGTCACAGTATTGACCTCATCTATAGCATGCCACAGTATTGACCTCATCTATAGCATGCCACAGTATTGACCTCATCTATAGCATGTCACAGTATTGACCTCATCTATAGCATGCCACAGTATTGACCTCATCTATAGCATGCCACAGTATTGACCCCATCTATAGCATGTCACAGTATTGACCTCATCTATAGCATGCCACAGTATTGACCTCATCTATAGCATGCCACAGTATTGACCTCATCTATAGCATGTCACAGTATTGACCTCATCTATAGCATGCCACAGTATTGACCCCATCTATAGCATGTCACAGTATTGACCTCATCTATAGCATGTCACAGTATTGACCTCATCTATAGCATGCCACAGTATTGACCTCATCTATAGCATGCCACAGTATTGACCTCATCTATAGCATGCCACAGTATTGACCACATCTACAGTATTGACCACATCTATAGCATGTCACAGTATTGACCTCATCTATAGCATGTCACAGTATTGACCTCATCTATAGCATGCCACAGTATTGACCTCATCTATAGCATGCCACAGTATTGACCCCATCTATAGCATGTCACAGTATTGACCTCATCTATAGCATGCCACAGTGTTGACCTCATCTATAGCATGTCACAGTATTGACCTCATCTATAGCATGCCACAGTATTGACCACATCTATAGCATGCCACAGTATTGACCTCATCTATAGCATGCCACAGTATTGACCCCATCTATAGCATGTCACAGTATTGACCTCATCTATAGCATGCCACAGTATTGAGCTCATCTATAGCATGCCACAGTATTGACCTCATCTATAGCATGCCACAGTATTGAGCTCATCTATAGCATGCCACAGTATTGACCTCATCTATAGCATGCCACAGTATTGACCTCATCTATAGCATGCCACAGTATTGACCTCATCTATAGCATGCCACAGTATTGACCTCATCTATAGCATGCCACAGTATTGACCTCATCTATAGCATGCCACAGTATTGACCTCATCTATAGCATGCCACAGTATTGACCTCATCTATAGCATGCCACAGTATTGACCTCATCTATAGCATGCCACAGTATTGACCTCATCTATAGCATGCCACAGTATTGAGCTCATCTATAGCATGCCACAGTATTGACCTCATCTATAGCATGTCATAGTATTGACCCCATCTATAGCATGCCACAGTATTGACCTCATCTATAGCATGCCACAGTATTGACCTCATCTATAGCATGCCACAGTATTGACCTCATCTATAGCATGCCACAGTATTGACCTCATCTATAGCATGCCACAGTATTGACCTCATCTATAGCATGCCACAGTATTGACCTCATCTATAGCATGCCACAGTATTGACCTCATCTATAGCATGCCACAGTATTGACCTCATCTATAGCATGTCACAGTATTGACCACATCTATAGCATGCCACAGTATTGACCTCATCTATAGCATGCCACAGTATTGACCTCATCTATAGCATGCCACAGTATTGACCACATCTATAGCATGCCACAGTATTGACCTCATCTATAGCATGCCACAGTATTGACCTCATCTATAGCATGCCACAGTATTGACCACATCTATAGCATGCCACAGTATTGACCTCATCTATAGCATGCCACAGTATTGACCTCATCTATAGCATGTCACAGTATTGACCACATCTATAGCATGCCACAGTATTGACCTCATCTATAGCATGCCACAGTATTGACCTCATCTATAGCATGTCACAGTATTGACCTCATCTATAGCATGCCACAGTATTGACCTCATCTATAGCATGCCACAGTATTGACCTCATCTATAGCATGCCACAGTATTGACCACATCTATAGCATGCCACAGTATTGACCTCATCTATAGCATGCCACAGTATTGACCTCATCTATAGCATGCCACAGTATTGACCACATCTATAGCATGCCACAGTATTGACCTCATCTATAGCATGTCACAGTATTGACCTCATCTATAGCATGCCACAGTATTGACCTCATCTATAGCATGCCACAGTATTGACCTCATCTATAGCATGCCACAGTATTGACCTCATCTATAGCATGCCACAGTATTGACCCCATCTATAGCATGCCACAGTATTGACCCCATCTATAGCATGTCACAGTATTGACCTCATCTATAGCATGCCACAGTATTGACCTCATCTATAGCATGCCACAGTATTGACCTCATCTATAGCATGCCACAGTATTGACCTCATCTATAGCATGCCACAGTATTGACCACATCTATAGCATGCCACAGTATTGACCTCATCTATAGCATGCCACAGTATTGACCCCATCTATAGCATGCCACAGTATTGACCTCATCTATAGCATGCCACAGTATTGACCTCATCTATAGCATGCCACAGTATTGACCTCATCTATAGCATGTCACAGTATTGACCTCATCTATAGCATGCCACAGTATTGACCACATCTACAGTGTTGACCTCATCTATAGCATGCCACAGTATTGACCTCATCTATAGCATGCCACAGTATTGACCTCATCTATAGCATGCCACAGTATTGACCTCATCTATAGCATGCCACAGTATTGACCTCATCTATAGCATGCCACAGTATTGACCTCATCTATAGCATGCCACAGTATTGACCTCATCTATAGCATGCCACAGTATTGACCACATCTATAGCATGCCACAGTATTGACCTCATCTATAGCATGCCACAGTATTGACCACATCTATAGCATGCCACAGTATTGACCTCATCTATAGCATGCCACAGTATTGACCTCATCTATAGCATGCCACAGTATTGACCTCATCTATAGCATGCCACAGTATTGACCTCATCTATAGCATGCCACAGTATTGACCACATCTATAGCATGCCACAGTATTGACCTCATCTATAGCATGCCACAGTATTGACCACATCTATAGCATGCCACAGTATTGACCACATCTATAGCATGCCACAGTATTGACCTCATCTATAGCATGCCACAGTATTGACCTCATCTATAGCATGCCACAGTATTGACCCCATCTATAGCATGCCACAGTATTGACCTCATCTATAGCATGCCACAGTATTGACCTCATCTATAGCATGTCACAGTATTGACCTCATCTATAGCATGCCACAGTATTGACCTCATCTATAGCATGCCACAGTATTGACCTCATCTATAGCATGCCACAGTATTGACCCCATCTATAGCATGTCATAGTATTGACCTCATCTATAGCATGTCACAGTATTGACCTCATCTATAGCATGCCACAGTATTGACCTCATCTACAGTATTGACCTCATCTATAGCATGCCACAGTATTGACCTCATCTATAGCATGCCACAGTATTGACCTCATCTATAGCATGCCACAGTATTGACCTCATCTATAGCATGCCACAGTATTGACCTCATCTATAGCATGTCACAGTATTGACCCCATCTATAGCATGCCACAGTATATTGAACTCATCTATAGCATGCCACAGTATTGACCCCATCTATAGCATGTCACAGTATTGACCTCATCTATAGCATGCCACAGTATTGACCTCATCTATAGCATGTCACAGTATTGACCTCATCTATAGCATGCCACAGTATTGACCTCATCTATAGCATGCCACAGTATTGACCTCATCTATAGCATGTCACAGTATTGACCTCATCTATAGCATGCCACAGTATTGACCTCATCTATAGCATGCCACAGTATTGACCCCATCTATAGCATGCCACAGTATTGACCTCATCTATAGCATGCCACAGTATTGACCACATCTATAGCATGCCACAGTATTGACCTCATCTATAGCATGCCACAGTATTGACCTCATCTATAGCATGCCACAGTATTGACCTCATCTATAGCATGCCACAGTATTGACCCCATCTATAGCATGCCACAGTATTGACCCCATCTATAGCATGCCACAGTATTGACCTCATCTATAGCATGCCACAGTATTGACCTCATCTATAGCATGCCACAGTATTGACCTCATCTATAGCATGCCACAGTATTGACCCCATCTATAGCATGCCACAGTATTGACCCCATCTATAGCATGCCACAGTATTGACCTCATCTATAGCATGCCACAGTATTGACCTCATCTATAGCATGCCACAGTATTGACCTCATCTATAGCATGCCACAGTATTGACCACATCTATAGCATGTCACAGTGTTGACCTCATCTATAGCATGCCACAGTATTGACCTCATCTATAGCATGCCACAGTATTGACCTCATCTATAGCATGCCACAGTATTGACCTCATCTATAGCATGTCCCAGTATTGACCTCATCTATAGCATGCCACAGTATTGACCCCATCTATAGCATGCCACAGTATTGACCTCATCTATAGCATGCCACAGTATTGACCCCATCTATAGCATGCCACAGTATTGACCTCATCTATAGCATGCCACAGTATTGACCTCATCTATAGCATGCCACAGTATTGACCCCATCTATAGCATGCCACAGTATTGACCTCATCTATAGCAGTCACTGTGTTGACCTCATCTATAGCATGCCACAGTATTGACCTCATCTATAGCATGCCACAGTATTGACCTCATCTATAGCATGCCACAGTATTGACCTCATCTATAGCATGCCACAGTATTGACCCCATCTATAGCATGCCACAGTATTGACCTCATCTATAGCATGTCACAGTATTGACCTCATCTATAGCATGCCACAGTATTGACCCCATCTATAGCATGCCACAGTATTGACCTCATCTTTAGCATGCCACAGTATTGACCTCATCTATAGCATGCCACAGTATTGACCTCATCTATAGCATGTCACAGTATTGACATCTATAGCATGCCACAGTATTGACCTCATCTATAGCATGCCACAGTATTGACCCCATCTATAGCATGCCACAGTATTGACCCCATCTATAGCATGCCACAGTATTGACCTCATCTATAGCATGCCACAGTATTGACCTCATCTATAGCATGCCACAGTATTGACCTCATCTATAGCATGCCACAGTATTGACCTCATCTATAGCATGTCACAGTATTGACCTCATCTATAGCATGCTACAGTGTTGACCTCATCTATAGCATGCCACAGTATTGACCACATCTATAGCATGTCACAGTATTGAGCTCATCTATAGCATGTCACAGTATTGACCTCATCTATAGCATGCCACAGTATTGACCTCATCTATAGCATGCTACAGTATTGACCCCATCTATAGCATGCCACAGTATTGACCTCATCTATAGCATGCCACAGTATTGACCTCATCTATAGCATGCCACAGTATTGACCTCATCTATACACAGTATTGACCTCATCTATAGCATGCCACAGTATTGACCTCATCTATAGCATGCCACAGTATTGACCTCATCTATAGCATGCCACAGTATTGACCTCATCTATACACAGTATTGACCTCATCTTTAGCATGCCACAGTATTGACCTCATCTATAGCATGCCACAGTATTGACCTCATCTTTAGCATGCCACAGTATTGACCTCATCTATAGCATGCCACAGTATTGACCTCATCTATAGCATGCCACAGTATTGACCTCATCTATAGCATGCCACAGTATTGACCCCATCTATAGCATGCCACAGTGCTGACCTCATCTATAGCATGTCATAGTATTGACCACATCTATAGCATGCCACAGTATTGACCTCATCTATAGCATGCCACAGTATTGACCTCATCTATAGCATGCCACAGTATTGACCTCATCTATAGCATGCCACAGTATTGACCTCATCTATAGCATGCCACAGTATTGACCTATAGCATGCCACAGTATTGACCTCATCTATAGCATGCCACAGTATTGACCACATCTATAGCATGCCACAGTATTGACCTCATCTATAGCATGCCACAGTATTGACCTCATCTATAGCATGCCACAGTATTGACCTCATCTATAGCATGCCACAGTATTGACCTCATCTATAGCATGTCACAGTATTGACCTCATCTATAGCATGCCACAGTATTGACCTCATCTATAGCATGCCACAGTATTGACCCCATCTATAGCATGCCACAGTATTGACCTCATCTATAGCATGCCACAGTATTGACCTCATCTATAGCATGCCACAGTATTGACCTCATCTATAGCATGCCACAGTATTGACCCCATCTATAGCATGCCACAGTATTGACCTCATCTATAGCATGCCACAGTATTGACCTCATCTATAGCATGCCACAGTATTGACCTCATCTATAGCATGCCACAGTATTGACCACATCTATAGCATGCCACAGTGTTGACCTCATCTATAGCATGCCACAGTATTGACCTCATCTATAGCATGCCACAGTATTGACCTCATCTATAGCATGCCACAGTATTGACCACATCTATAGCATGCCACAGTATTGACCTCATCTATAGCATGCCACAGTATTGACCTCATCTATAGCATGCCACAGTATTGACCTCATCTATAGCATGCCACAGTATTGACCCCATCTATAGCATGCCACAGTATTGACCTCATCTATAGCATGCCACAGTATTGACCTCATCTATAGCATGCCACAGTATTGACCTCATCTATAGCATGCCACAGTATTGACCTCATCTATAGCATGCCACAGTGTTGACCTCATCTATAGCATGCCACAGTATTGACCTCATCTATAGCATGCCACAGTATTGACCTCATAGCATGCCACAGTATTGACCTCATCTATAGCATGCCACAGTATTGACCTCATCTATAGCATGCCACAGTATTGACCTCATCTATAGAATCCACAGTATTGACCACATCTATAGCATGCCACAGTATTGACCTCATCTATAGCATGCCACAGTATTGACCCCATCTATAGCATGCCACAGTATTGACCTCATCTATAGCATGCCACAGTATTGACCCCATCTATAGCATGCCACAGTATTGACCCCATCTATAGCATGCCACAGTATTGACCTCATCTATAGCATGCCACAGTATTGACCTCATCTATAGCATGCCACAGTATTGACCTCATCTATAGCATGCCACAGTATTGACCTCATCTATAGCATGCCACAGTATTGACCCCATCTATAGCATGCCACAGTATTGACCGCATCTATAGCATGCCACAGTATTGACCTCATCTATAGCATGCCACAGTATTGACCTCATCTATAGCATGCCACAGTATTGACCTCATCTATAGCATGCCACAGTGTTGACCTCATCTATAGCATGCCACAGTATTGACCTCATCTATAGCATGCCACAGTATTGACCTCATAGCATGCCACAGTATTGACCACATCTATAGCATGCCACAGTATTGACCCCATCTATAGCATGCCACAGTATTGACCTCATCTATAGCATGCCACAGTATTGACCACATCTATAGCATGTCACAGTATTGAGCTCATCTATAGCATGTCACAGTATTGACCTCATCTATAGCATGCCACAGTATTGACCTCATCTATAGCATGCCACAGTATTGACCTCATCTATAGCATGTCACAGTATTGACCTCATCTATAGCATGCCACAGTATTGACCTCATCTATAGCATGCCACAGTATTGACCTCATCTATAGCATGTCACAGTATTGACCTCATCTATAGCATGCCACAGTATTGACCCCATCTATAGCATGCCACAGTATTGACCTCATCTATAGCATGCCACAGTATTGACCTCATCTATAGCATGCCACAGTATTGACCTCATCTATAGCATGTCACAGTATTGACCTCATCTATAGCATGCCACAGTATTGACCCCATCTATAGCATGTCATAGTATTGACCTCATCTATAGCATGCCACAGTATTGACCACATCTATAGCATGCCACAGTATTGTCCTCATCTATAGCATGCCACAGTATTGACCTCATCTATAGCATGCCACAGTATTGACCCCATCTATAGCATGTCACAGTATTGACCTCATCTATAGCATGTCACAGTATTGACCTCATCTATAGCATGCCACAGTATTGACCTCATCTATAGCATGCCACAGTATTGACCTCATCTATAGCATGCCACAGTATTGACCACATCTATAGCATGCCACAGTATTGACCTCATCTATAGCATGCCACAGTATTGACCTCATCTATAGCATGTCACAGTATTGACCTCATCTATAGCATGCCACAGTATTGACCTCATCTATAGCATGCCACAGTATTGACCTCATCTATAGCATGCCACAGTATTGACCACATCTATAGCATGCCACAGTATTGACCTCATCTATAGCATGCCACAGTATTGACCACATCTATAGCATGCCACAGTATTGACCCCATCTATAGCATGCCACAGTATTGACCTCATCTATAGCATGCCACAGTATTGACCCCATCTATAGCATGCCACAGTGTTGACCTCATCTATAGCATGCCACAGTATTGACCACATCTATAGCATGTCACAGTATTGACCTCATCTATAGCATGCCACAGTATTGACCTCATCTATAGCTGTCACAGTATTGACCTCATCTATAGCATGCCACAGTATTGACCTCATCTATAGCATGCCACAGTATTGACCTCATCTATAGCATGTCACAGTATTGACCTCATCTATAGCATGCCACAGTATTGACCTCATCTATAGCATGCCACAGTATTGACCTCATCTATAGCATGCCACAGTGTTGACCTCATCTATAGCATGCCACAGTATTGACCTCATCTATAGCATGCCACAGTATTGACCTCATCTATAGCTGTCACAGTATTGACCTCATCTATAGCATGCCACAGTATTGACCTCATCTATAGCATGCCACAGTATTGACCTCATCTATAGCATGCCACAGTATTGACCTCATCTATAGCATGTCACAGTATTGACCACATCTATAGCATGCCACAGTATTGACCCCATCTATAGCATGCCACAGTATTGACCACATCTATAGCATGCCACAGTATTGACCTCATCTATAGCATGCCACAGTATTGACCTCATCTATAGCATGCCACAGTATTGACCACATCTATAGCATGCCACAGTATTGACCACATCTATAGCATGCCACAGTATTGACCTCATCTATAGCATGCCACAGTATTGACCTCATCTATAGCATGTCACAGTATTGACCACATCTATAGCATGCCACAGTATTGACCTCATCTATAGCATGCCACAGTATTGACCTCATCTATAGCATGCCACAGTATTGACCCCATCTATAGCATGCCACAGTATTGACCTCATCTATAGCATGTCACAGTATTGACCTCATCTATAGCATGCCACAGTATTGACCTCATCTATAGCATGCCACAGTATTGACCTCATCTATAGCATGCCACAGTATTGACCTCATCTATAGCATGCCACAGTATTGACCTCATCTATAGCATGCCACAGTATTGAACTCATCTATAGCATGCCACAGTATTGACCACATCTATAGCATGCCACAGTATTGACCCCATCTATAGCATGCCACAGTATTGACCTCATCTATAGCATGCCACAGTATTGACCTCATCTATAGCATGCCACAGTATTGACCTCATCTATAGCATGTCACAGTATTGACCCCATCTATAGCATGCCACAGTATTGACCTCATCTATAGCATGCCACAGTATTGACCTCATCTATAGCATGCCACAGTGTTGACCTCATCTATAGCATGCCACAGTATTGACCACATCTATAGCATGCCACAGTATTGACCACATCTATAGCATGCCACAGTATTGACCTCATCTATAGCATGCCACAGTATTGACCCCATCTATAGCATGCCACAGTATTGACCTCATCTATAGCATGCCACAGTATTGACCTCATCTATAGCATGCCACAGTATTGACCCCATCTATAGCATGCCACAGTATTGACCTCATCTATAGCATGCCACAGTATTGACCACATCTATAGCATGCCACAGTATTGACCCCATCTATAGCATGCCACAGTATTGACCTCATCTATAGCATGCCACAGTATTGACCACATCTATAGCATGTCACAGTATTGACCTCATCTATAGCATGCCACAGTATTGACCTCATCTATAGCATGCCACAGTATTGACCTCATCTATAGCATGCCACAGTATTGACCTCATCTATAGCATGCCACAGTATTGACCTCATCTATAGCATGCCACAGTATTGACCACATCTATAGCATGCCACAGTATTGACCCCATCTATAGCATGCCACAGTATTGACCTCATCTATAGCATGCCACAGTATTGACCACATCTATAGCATGCCACAGTATTGACCTCATCTATAGCATGCCACAGTATTGACCCCATCTATAGCATGCCACAGTATTGACCTCATCTATAGCATGCCACAGTATTGACCTCATCTATAGCATGCCACAGTATTGACCACATCTATAGCATGCCACAGTATTGACCCCATCTATAGCATGCCACAGTATTGACCTCATCTATAGCATGCCACAGTATTGACCACATCTATAGCATGCCACAGTATTGACCCCATCTATAGCATGCCACAGTATTGACCACATCTATAGCATGCCACAGTATTGACCTCATCTATAGCATGCCACAGTATTGACCTCATCTATAGCATGTCACAGTATTGACCTCATCTATAGCATGCCACAGTATTGACCTCATCTATAGCATGCCACAGTGCTGACCTCATCTATAGCATGCCACAGTATTGACCTCATCTATAGCATGCCACAGTATTGACCTCATCTATAGCATGCCACAGTATTGACCCCATCTATAGCATGTCACAGTATTGACCTCATCTATAGCATGCCACAGTATTGACCTCATCTATAGCATGCCACAGTATTGACCTCATCTATAGCATGCCACAGTATTGACCTCATCTATAGCATGCCACAGTATTGACCTCATCTATAGCATGCCACAGTGTTGACCTCATCTATAGCATGCCACAGTATTGACCTCATCTATAGCATGCCACAGTATTGACCTCATCTATAGCATGCCACAGTATTGACCTCATCTATAGCATGCCACAGTATTGACCTCATCTATAGCATGTCACAGTATTGACCTCATCTATAGCATGCCACAGTATTGACCTCATCTATAGCATGCCACAGTGTTGACCTCATCTATAGCATGCCACAGTATTGACCTCATCTATAGCATGCCACAGTATTGACCTCATCTATAGCATGTTACAGTATTGACCTCATCTATAGCATGCCACAGTATTGACCTCATCTATAGCACCACAGTATTGACCTCATCTATAGCATGCCACAGTATTGACCTCATCTATAGCATGCCACAGTATTGACCTCATCTATAGCATGCCACAGTGTTGACCTCATCTATAGCATGCCACAGTATTGACCACATCTATAGCATGCCACAGTATTGACCTCATCTATAGCATGCCACAGTATTGACCTCATCTATAGCATGCCACAGTATTGACCTCATCTATAGCATGCCACAGTATTGACCTCATCTATAGCATGCCACAGTATATTGACCTCATCTATAGCATGCCACAGTATTGACCTCATCTATAGCATGCCACAGTATTGACCTCATCTATAGCATGTCACAGTATTGACCTCATCTATAGCATGCCACAGTATTGACCTCATCTATAGCATGCCACAGTATTGACCTCATCTATAGCATGCCACAGTATTGACCTCATCTATAGCATGCCACAGTGTTGACCTCATCTATAGCATGCCACAGTATTGACCACATCTATAGCATGCCACAGTATTGACCACATCTATAGCATGCCACAGTATTGACCTCATCTATAGCATGCCACAGTATTGACCTCATCTATAGCAAGCCACAGTATTGACCCCATCTATAGCATGCCACAGTATTGACCTCATCTATAGCATGCCACAGTATTGACCCCATCTATAGCATGCCACAGTATTGACCTCATCTATAGCATGCCACAGTATTGACCCCATCTATAGCATGCCACAGTGTTGACCTCATCTATAGCATGCCACAGTATTGACCTCATCTATAGCATGCCACAGTATTGACCACATCTATAGCATGCCACAGTATTGACCTCATCTATAGCATGCCACAGTATTGACCACATCTATAGCATGCCACAGTATTGACCCCATCCAGGGTTTTATCTAGGATTTTTTGGAAGGGGGGGAATACCGACATATGTTCTCAAAATCAGCTCAATGTGGTAGTGTGTTAGTATAAATTTTAGAGGCAATATATGATAATGGCATTTTGGTGACTGAGACTTTTCATGCTCACATAATTTTCCAATAGCCTTTTTCTACGAAAGGAGCCTTGATCCATGTTTGATGCAGTACACGATTTCCCTTTAATATTTCAGCCCACTTCTCACACAGAACAAAACATATCTTCGACACCAGGCTGCTCATCATACCAAAAGCAGCAATGCTCAGGACATGACATCTACTGTACTTGCCAGTGAGTCACAGTGCTTAATGCTCCCTAATATAGTAAAACTTCTTCAAATCTATCAAATTATCCCACTAACGACAGCCACAGTTGAAAGAAGCATTTCTACGCTTACACTTGTTAAGACAAATCTCAGAAACCATCTGAAGGACTGTACAGGACAAGTACATGCGAATAGGAATTGAAGGGCCAGACTCCCTATCAGATGATGACATTGAGGCATTAAGATATGGAAGCAGAAAAAGACTAGGAGACTTATTGTGTGACTATCTATTTTTTAATTATATTAAAATTCACGGACACTAGAGACATTACATTACTGTTTACATTACTGCCTATCTGAAGGGGGGGAAGACAGCACTGAAGGGGGGGAAGATTCCCCCCCTTCCCCCCCCCTAGATAAAACCCTGCCATCTATAGCATGCCACAGTATTGACCTCATCTATAGCATGCCACAGTATTGACCTCATCTATAGCATGCCACAGTATTGACCTCATCTATAGCATGTCACAGTATTGACCTCATCTATAGCATGCCACAGTATTGACCCCATCTATACACAGTATTGACCACATCTATAGCATGTCACAGTATTAACCTCATCTATAGCATGCCACAGTATTGACCTCATCTATAGCATGCCACATTATTGACCTCATCTATAGCATGCCACAGTATTGACCACATCTATAGCATGTCACAGTATTAACCTCATCTATAGCATGCCACAGTATTGACCTCATCTATAGCATGCCACAGTATTGACCTCATCTATAGCATGCCACAGTATTGACCCCATCTATACACAGTATTGACCACATCTATAGCATGCCACAGTATTAACCTCATCTATAGCATGCCACAGTATTAACCTCATCTATAGCATGCCACAGTATTGACCTCATCTATAGCATGCCACAGTATTGACCTCATCTATAGCATGTCACAGTATTGACCTCATCTATAGCATGCCACAGTATTGACCTCATCTATAGCATGCCACAGTATTGACCTCATCTATAGCATGCCACAGTATTGACCTCATCTATAGCATGCCACAGTATTGACCTCATCTATAGCATGTCACAGTATTGACCTCATCTATAGCATGCCACAGTATTGACCTCATCTATAGCATGTCACAGTATTGACCTCATCTATAGCATGCCACAGTATTGACCTCATCTATAGCATGCCACAGTATTGACCTCATCTATAGCATGCCACAGTATTGACCTCATCTATAGCATGCCACAGTATTGACCTCATCTATAGCATGTCACAGTATTGACCTCATCTATAGCATGCCACAGTATTGACCTCATCTATAGCATGTCACAGTATTGACCCCATCTATACACAGTATTGACCACATCTATAGCATGCCACAGTATTGACCTCATCTATAGCATGCCACAGTATTGACCTCATCTATAGCATGCCACAGTGTTGACCTCATCTATAGCATGCCACAGTATTGACCACATCTATAGCATGCCACAGTATTGACCTCATCTATAGCATGCCACAGTGTTGACCTCATCTATAGCATGCCACAGTGTTGACTTCATCTATAGCATGCCACAGTATATTGACCTCATCTATAGCATGCCACAGTGTTGACCTCATCTATAGCATGCCACAGTATTGACCTCATCTATAGCATGTCACAGTATTGACCACATCTATAGCATGTCACAGTATTGACCTCATCTATAGCATGCCACAGTATTGACCTCATCTATAGCATGCCACAGTATTGACCTCATCTATAGCATGCCACAGTATTGACCTCATCTATAGCATGTCACAGTATTGACCTCATCTATAGCATGCCACAGTATTGACCTCATCTATAGCATGCCACAGTATTGACCTCATCTATAGCATGCCACAGTATTGACCTCATCTATAGCATGCCACAGTATTGACCTCATCTATAGCATGCCACAGTATTGACCTCATCTATAGCATGCCACAGTATTGACCTCATCTATAGCATGCAACAGTATTGACCTCATCTATAGCATGCCACAGTATTGACCCCATCTATAGCATGCCACAGTATTGACCCCATCTATAGCATGCCACAGTATTGACCTCATCTATAGCATGCCACAGTATTGACCTCATCTATAGCATGCCACAGTATTGACCCCATCTATAGCATGCCACAGTATTGACCTCATCTATAGCATGCCACAGTATTGACCTCATCTATAGCATGCCACAGTATTGACCTCATCTATAGCATGCCACAGTATTGACCCCATCTATAGCATGCCACAGTATTGACCCCATCTATAGCATGCCACAGTATTGACCTCATCTATAGCATGCCACAGTATTGACCTCATCTATAGCATGTCACAGTATTGACCTCATCTATAGCATGCCACAGTATTGACCACATCTATAGCATGCCACAGTATTGACCTCATCTATAGCATGCCACAGTATTGACCACATCTATAGCATGCCACAGTATTGACCACATCTATAGCATGCCACAGTGTTGACCACATCTATAGCAAGCCACAGTATTGACCTCATCTATAGCATGCCACAGTATTGACCTCATCTATAGCATGCCACAGTATTGACCACATCTATAGCATGTCACAGTATTGACCCCATCTATAGCATGCCACAGTATTGACCTCATCTATAGCATGCCACAGTATTGACCTCATCTATAGCATGCCACAGTATTGACCTCATCTATAGCATGCCACAGTATTGACCACATCTATAGCATGCCACAGTATTGACCACATCTATAGCATGCCACAGTATTGACCTCATCTATAGCATGCCACAGTATTGACCTCATCTATAGCATGTCACAGTATTGACCTCATCTATAGCATGTCACAGTATTGACCCCATCTATAGCATGCCACAGTATTGACCTCATCTATAGCATGCCACAGTATTGACCTCATCTATAGCATGCCACAGTATTGACCTCATCTATAGCATGCCACAGTATTGACCACATCTATAGCATGCCACAGTATTGACCTCATCTATAGCATGCCACAGTATTGACCGCATCTATAGCATGCCACAGTATTGACCTCATCTATAGCATGCCACAGTATTGACCTCATCTATAGCATGCTACAGTATTGACCCCATCTATAGCATGCCACAGTATTGACCTCATCTATAGCATGCCACAGTATTGACCTCATCTATAGCATGCCACAGTATTGACCTCATCTATACACAGTATTGACCTCATCTATAGCATGCCACAGTATTGACCTCATCTATAGCATGCCACAGTATTGACCTCATCTATAGCATGCCACAGTATTGACCTCATCTATACACAGTATTGACCTCATCTTTAGCATGCCACAGTATTGACCTCATCTATAGCATGCCACAGTATTGACCTCATCTTTAGCATGCCACAGTATTGACCTCATCTATAGCATGCCACAGTATTGACCTCATCTATAGCATGCCACAGTATTGACCTCATCTATAGCATGCCACAGTATTGACCCCATCTATAGCATGCCACAGTGCTGACCTCATCTATAGCATGTCATAGTATTGACCACATCTATAGCATGCCACAGTATTGACCTCATCTATAGCATGCCACAGTATTGACCTCATCTATAGCATGCCACAGTATTGACCTCATCTATAGCATGCCACAGTATTGACCTCATCTATAGCATGCCACAGTATTGACCTATAGCATGCCACAGTATTGACCTCATCTATAGCATGCCACAGTATTGACCACATCTATAGCATGCCACAGTATTGACCTCATCTATAGCATGCCACAGTATTGACCTCATCTATAGCATGCCACAGTATTGACCTCATCTATAGCATGCCACAGTATTGACCTCATCTATAGCATGTCACAGTATTGACCTCATCTATAGCATGCCACAGTATTGACCTCATCTATAGCATGCCACAGTATTGACCCCATCTATAGCATGCCACAGTATTGACCTCATCTATAGCATGCCACAGTATTGACCTCATCTATAGCATGCCACAGTATTGACCTCATCTATAGCATGCCACAGTATTGACCCCATCTATAGCATGCCACAGTATTGACCTCATCTATAGCATGCCACAGTATTGACCTCATCTATAGCATGCCACAGTATTGACCTCATCTATAGCATGCCACAGTATTGACCACATCTATAGCATGCCACAGTGTTGACCTCATCTATAGCATGCCACAGTATTGACCTCATCTATAGCATGCCACAGTATTGACCTCATCTATAGCATGCCACAGTATTGACCACATCTATAGCATGCCACAGTATTGACCTCATCTATAGCATGCCACAGTATTGACCTCATCTATAGCATGCCACAGTATTGACCTCATCTATAGCATGCCACAGTATTGACCCCATCTATAGCATGCCACAGTATTGACCTCATCTATAGCATGCCACAGTATTGACCTCATCTATAGCATGCCACAGTATTGACCTCATCTATAGCATGCCACAGTATTGACCTCATCTATAGCATGCCACAGTGTTGACCTCATCTATAGCATGCCACAGTATTGACCTCATCTATAGCATGCCACAGTATTGACCTCATAGCATGCCACAGTATTGACCTCATCTATAGCATGCCACAGTATTGACCTCATCTATAGCATGCCACAGTATTGACCTCATCTATAGAATCCACAGTATTGACCACATCTATAGCATGCCACAGTATTGACCTCATCTATAGCATGCCACAGTATTGACCCCATCTATAGCATGCCACAGTATTGACCTCATCTATAGCATGCCACAGTATTGACCCCATCTATAGCATGCCACAGTATTGACCCCATCTATAGCATGCCACAGTATTGACCTCATCTATAGCATGCCACAGTATTGACCTCATCTATAGCATGCCACAGTATTGACCTCATCTATAGCATGCCACAGTATTGACCTCATCTATAGCATGCCACAGTATTGACCCCATCTATAGCATGCCACAGTATTGACCTCATCTATAGCATGCCACAGTATTGACCTCATCTATAGCATGCCACAGTATTGACCTCATCTATAGCATGCCACAGTATTGACCTCATCTATAGCATGCCACAGTGTTGACCTCATCTATAGCATGCCACAGTATTGACCTCATCTATAGCATGCCACAGTATTGACCTCATAGCATGCCACAGTATTGACCACATCTATAGCATGCCACAGTATTGACCCCATCTATAGCATGCCACAGTATTGACCTCATCTATAGCATGCCACAGTATTGACCACATCTATAGCATGTCACAGTATTGAGCTCATCTATAGCATGTCACAGTATTGACCTCATCTATAGCATGCCACAGTATTGACCTCATCTATAGCATGCCACAGTATTGACCTCATCTATAGCATGCCACAGTATTGACCTCATCTATAGCATGCCACAGTATTGACCTCATCTATAGCATGCCACAGTATTGACCCCATCTATAGCATGTCACAGTATTGACCTCATCTATATATAGCATGTCACAGTATTGACCTCATCTATAGCATGCCACAGTATTGACCTCATCTATAGCATGCCACAGTATTGACCTCATCTATAGCATGCCACAGTATTGACCACATCTATAGCATGCCACAGTATTGACCTCATCTATAGCATGCCACAGTATTGACCTCATCTATAGCATGTCACAGTATTGACCTCATCTATAGCATGCCACAGTATTGACCTCATCTATAGCATGCCACAGTATTGACCTCATCTATAGCATGCCACAGTATTGACCACATCTATAGCATGCCACAGTATTGACCTCATCTATAGCATGCCACAGTATTGACCACATCTATAGCATGCCACAGTATTGACCCCATCTATAGCATGCCACAGTATTGACCTCATCTATAGCATGCCACAGTATTGACCCCATCTATAGCATGCCACAGTGTTGACCTCATCTATAGCATGCCACAGTATTGACCACATCTATAGCATGTCACAGTATTGACCTCATCTATAGCATGCCACAGTATTGACCTCATCTATAGCTGTCACAGTATTGACCTCATCTATAGCATGCCACAGTATTGACCTCATCTATAGCATGCCACAGTATTGACCTCATCTATAGCATGTCACAGTATTGACCTCATCTATAGCATGCCACAGTATTGACCTCATCTATAGCATGCCACAGTATTGACCTCATCTATAGCATGCCACAGTGTTGACCTCATCTATAGCATGCCACAGTATTGACCTCATCTATAGCATGCCACAGTATTGACCTCATCTATAGCTGTCACAGTATTGACCTCATCTATAGCATGCCACAGTATTGACCTCATCTATAGCATGCCACAGTATTGACCTCATCTATAGCATGCCACAGTATTGACCTCATCTATAGCATGTCACAGTATTGACCACATCTATAGCATGCCACAGTATTGACCCCATCTATAGCATGCCACAGTATTGACCACATCTATAGCATGCCACAGTATTGACCTCATCTATAGCATGCCACAGTATTGACCTCATCTATAGCATGCCACAGTATTGACCACATCTATAGCATGCCACAGTATTGACCACATCTATAGCATGCCACAGTATTGACCTCATCTATAGCATGCCACAGTATTGACCTCATCTATAGCATGTCACAGTATTGACCACATCTATAGCATGCCACAGTATTGACCTCATCTATAGCATGCCACAGTATTGACCTCATCTATAGCATGCCACAGTATTGACCCCATCTATAGCATGCCACAGTATTGACCTCATCTATAGCATGTCACAGTATTGACCTCATCTATAGCATGCCACAGTATTGACCTCATCTATAGCATGCCACAGTATTGACCTCATCTATAGCATGCCACAGTATTGACCTCATCTATAGCATGCCACAGTATTGACCTCATCTATAGCATGCCACAGTATTGAACTCATCTATAGCATGCCACAGTATTGACCACATCTATAGCATGCCACAGTATTGACCCCATCTATAGCATGCCACAGTATTGACCTCATCTATAGCATGCCACAGTATTGACCTCATCTATAGCATGCCACAGTATTGACCTCATCTATAGCATGTCACAGTATTGACCCCATCTATAGCATGCCACAGTATTGACCTCATCTATAGCATGCCACAGTATTGATCTCATCTATAGCATGCCACAGTGTTGACCTCATCTATAGCATGCCACAGTATTGACCACATCTATAGCATGCCACAGTATTGACCACATCTATAGCATGCCACAGTATTGACCTCATCTATAGCATGCCACAGTATTGACCACATCTATAGCATGCCACAGTATTGACCTCATCTATAGCATGCCACAGTATTGACCTCATCTATAGCATGCCACAGTATTGACCCCATCTATAGCATGCCACAGTATTGACCTCATCTATAGCATGCCACAGTATTGACCACATCTATAGCATGCCACAGTATTGACCCCATCTATAGCATGCCACAGTATTGACCTCATCTATAGCATGCCACAGTATTGACCACATCTATAGCATGTCACAGTATTGACCTCATCTATAGCATGCCACAGTATTGACCTCATCTATAGCATGCCACAGTATTGACCTCATCTATAGCATGCCACAGTATTGACCTCATCTATAGCATGCCACAGTATTGACCTCATCTATAGCATGCCACAGTATTGACCACATCTATAGCATGCCACAGTATTGACCCCATCTATAGCATGCCACAGTATTGACCTCATCTATAGCATGCCACAGTATTGACCACATCTATAGCATGCCACAGTATTGACCTCATCTATAGCATGCCACAGTATTGACCCCATCTATAGCATGCCACAGTATTGACCTCATCTATAGCATGCCACAGTATTGACCTCATCTATAGCATGCCACAGTATTGACCACATCTATAGCATGCCACAGTATTGACCCCATCTATAGCATGCCACAGTATTGACCTCATCTATAGCATGCCACAGTATTGACCACATCTATAGCATGCCACAGTATTGACCCCATCTATAGCATGCCACAGTATTGACCACATCTATAGCATGCCACAGTATTGACCTCATCTATAGCATGCCACAGTATTGACCTCATCTATAGCATGTCACAGTATTGACCTCATCTATAGCATGCCACAGTATTGACCTCATCTATAGCATGCCACAGTGCTGACCTCATCTATAGCATGCCACAGTATTGACCTCATCTATAGCATGCCACAGTATTGACCTCATCTATAGCATGCCACAGTATTGACCCCATCTATAGCATGTCACAGTATTGACCTCATCTATAGCATGCCACAGTATTGACCTCATCTATAGCATGCCACAGTATTGACCTCATCTATAGCATGCCACAGTATTGACCTCATCTATAGCATGCCACAGTATTGACCTCATCTATAGCATGCCACAGTGTTGACCTCATCTATAGCATGCCACAGTATTGACCTCATCTATAGCATGCCACAGTATTGACCTCATCTATAGCATGCCACAGTATTGACCTCATCTATAGCATGCCACAGTATTGACCTCATCTATAGCATGTCACAGTATTGACCTCATCTATAGCATGCCACAGTATTGACCTCATCTATAGCATGCCACAGTGTTGACCTCATCTATAGCATGCCACAGTATTGACCTCATCTATAGCATGCCACAGTATTGACCTCATCTATAGCATGTTACAGTATTGACCTCATCTATAGCATGCCACAGTATTGACCTCATCTATAGCACCACAGTATTGACCTCATCTATAGCATGCCACAGTATTGACCTCATCTATAGCATGCCACAGTATTGACCTCATCTATAGCATGCCACAGTGTTGACCTCATCTATAGCATGCCACAGTATTGACCACATCTATAGCATGCCACAGTATTGACCTCATCTATAGCATGCCACAGTATTGACCTCATCTATAGCATGCCACAGTATTGACCTCATCTATAGCATGCCACAGTATTGACCTCATCTATAGCATGCCACAGTATATTGACCTCATCTATAGCATGCCACAGTATTGACCTCATCTATAGCATGCCACAGTATTGACCTCATCTATAGCATGTCACAGTATTGACCTCATCTATAGCATGCCACAGTATTGACCTCATCTATAGCATGCCACAGTATTGACCTCATCTATAGCATGCCACAGTATTGACCTCATCTATAGCATGCCACAGTGTTGACCTCATCTATAGCATGCCACAGTATTGACCACATCTATAGCATGCCACAGTATTGACCACATCTATAGCATGCCACAGTATTGACCTCATCTATAGCATGCCACAGTATTGACCTCATCTATAGCAAGCCACAGTATTGACCCCATCTATAGCATGCCACAGTATTGACCTCATCTATAGCATGCCACAGTATTGACCCCATCTATAGCATGCCACAGTATTGACCTCATCTATAGCATGCCACAGTATTGACCCCATCTATAGCATGCCACAGTGTTGACCTCATCTATAGCATGCCACAGTATTGACCTCATCTATAGCATGCCACAGTATTGACCACATCTATAGCATGCCACAGTATTGACCTCATCTATAGCATGCCACAGTATTGACCACATCTATAGCATGCCACAGTATTGACCCCATCCAGGGTTTTATCTAGGATTTTTTGGAAGGGGGGGAATACCGACATATGTTCTCAAAATCAGCTCAATGTGGTAGTGTGTTAGTATAAATTTTAGAGGCAATATATGATAATGGCATTTTGGTGACTGAGACTTTTCATGCTCACATAATTTTCCAATAGCCTTTTTCTACGAAAGGAGCCTTGATCCATGTTTGATGCAGTACACGATTTCCCTTTAATATTTCAGCCCACTTCTCACACAGAACAAAACATATCTTCGACACCAGGCTGCTCATCATACCAAAAGCAGCAATGCTCAGGACATGACATCTACTGTACTTGCCAGTGAGTCACAGTGCTTAATGCTCCCTAATATAGTAAAACTTCTTCAAATCTATCAAATTATCCCACTAACGACAGCCACAGTTGAAAGAAGCATTTCTACGCTTACACTTGTTAAGACAAATCTCAGAAACCATCTGAAGGACTGTACAGGACAAGTACATGCGAATAGGAATTGAAGGGCCAGACTCCCTATCAGATGATGACATTGAGGCATTAAGATATGGAAGCAGAAAAAGACTAGGAGACTTATTGTGTGACTATCTATTTTTTAATTATATTAAAATTCACGGACACTAGAGACATTACATTACTGTTTACATTACTGCCTATCTGAAGGGGGGGAAGACAGCACTGAAGGGGGGGAAGATTCCCCCCCTTCCCCCCCCCCTAGATAAAACCCTGCCATCTATAGCATGCCACAGTATTGACCTCATCTATAGCATGCCACAGTATTGACCTCATCTATAGCATGCCACAGTATTGACCTCATCTATAGCATGTCACAGTATTGACCTCATCTATAGCATGCCACAGTATTGACCCCATCTATACACAGTATTGACCACATCTATAGCATGTCACAGTATTAACCTCATCTATAGCATGCCACAGTATTGACCTCATCTATAGCATGCCACAGTATTGACCTCATCTATAGCATGCCACAGTATTGACCACATCTATAGCATGTCACAGTATTAACCTCATCTATAGCATGCCACAGTATTGACCTCATCTATAGCATGCCACAGTATTGACCTCATCTATAGCATGCCACAGTATTGACCCCATCTATACACAGTATTGACCACATCTATAGCATGCCACAGTATTAACCTCATCTATAGCATGCCACAGTATTAACCTCATCTATAGCATGCCACAGTATTGACCTCATCTATAGCATGTCACAGTATTGACCTCATCTATAGCATGCCACAGTATTGACCTCATCTATAGCATGCCACAGTATTGACCTCATCTATAGCATGCCACAGTGTTGACCTCATCTATAGCATGCCACAGTATTGACCTCATCTATAGCATGCCACAGTATTGACCTCATAGCATGCCACAGTATTGACCACATCTATAGCATGCCACAGTATTGACCCCATCTATAGCATGCCACAGTATTGACCTCATCTATAGCATGCCACAGTATTGACCACATCTATAGCATGTCACAGTATTGAGCTCATCTATAGCATGTCACAGTATTGACCTCATCTATAGCATGCCACAGTATTGACCTCATCTATAGCATGCCACAGTATTGACCTCATCTATAGCATGTCACAGTATTGACCTCATCTATAGCATGCCACAGTATTGACCTCATCTATAGCATGCCACAGTATTGACCTCATCTATAGCATGTCACAGTATTGACCTCATCTATAGCATGCCACAGTATTGACCCCATCTATAGCATGCCACAGTATTGACCTCATCTATAGCATGCCACAGTATTGACCTCATCTATAGCATGCCACAGTATTGACCTCATCTATAGCATGTCACAGTATTGACCTCATCTATAGCATGCCACAGTATTGACCCCATCTATAGCATGTCATAGTATTGACCTCATCTATAGCATGCCACAGTATTGACCACATCTATAGCATGCCACAGTATTGACCTCATCTATAGCATGCCACAGTATTGACCTCATCTATAGCATGCCACAGTATTGACCCCATCTATAGCATGTCACAGTATTGACCTCATCTATAGCATGTCACAGTATTGACCTCATCTATAGCATGCCACAGTATTGACCTCATCTATAGCATGCCACAGTATTGACCTCATCTATAGCATGCCACAGTATTGACCACATCTATAGCATGCCACAGTATTGACCTCATCTATAGCATGCCACAGTATTGACCTCATCTATAGCATGTCACAGTATTGACCTCATCTATAGCATGCCACAGTATTGACCTCATCTATAGCATGCCACAGTATTGACCTCATCTATAGCATGCCACAGTATTGACCACATCTATAGCATGCCACAGTATTGACCTCATCTATAGCATGCCACAGTATTGACCACATCTATAGCATGCCACAGTATTGACCCCATCTATAGCATGCCACAGTATTGACCTCATCTATAGCATGCCACAGTATTGACCCCATCTATAGCATGCCACAGTGTTGACCTCATCTATAGCATGCCACAGTATTGACCACATCTATAGCATGTCACAGTATTGACCTCATCTATAGCATGCCACAGTATTGACCTCATCTATAGCTGTCACAGTATTGACCTCATCTATAGCATGCCACAGTATTGACCTCATCTATAGCATGCCACAGTATTGACCTCATCTATAGCATGTCACAGTATTGACCTCATCTATAGCATGCCACAGTATTGACCTCATCTATAGCATGCCACAGTATTGACCTCATCTATAGCATGCCACAGTGTTGACCTCATCTATAGCATGCCACAGTATTGACCTCATCTATAGCATGCCACAGTATTGACCTCATCTATAGCTGTCACAGTATTGACCTCATCTATAGCATGCCACAGTATTGACCTCATCTATAGCATGCCACAGTATTGACCTCATCTATAGCATGCCACAGTATTGACCTCATCTATAGCATGTCACAGTATTGACCACATCTATAGCATGCCACAGTATTGACCCCATCTATAGCATGCCACAGTATTGACCACATCTATAGCATGCCACAGTATTGACCTCATCTATAGCATGCCACAGTATTGACCTCATCTATAGCATGCCACAGTATTGACCACATCTATAGCATGCCACAGTATTGACCACATCTATAGCATGCCACAGTATTGACCTCATCTATAGCATGCCACAGTATTGACCTCATCTATAGCATGTCACAGTATTGACCACATCTATAGCATGCCACAGTATTGACCTCATCTATAGCATGCCACAGTATTGACCTCATCTATAGCATGCCACAGTATTGACCCCATCTATAGCATGCCACAGTATTGACCTCATCTATAGCATGTCACAGTATTGACCTCATCTATAGCATGCCACAGTATTGACCTCATCTATAGCATGCCACAGTATTGACCTCATCTATAGCATGCCACAGTATTGACCTCATCTATAGCATGCCACAGTATTGACCTCATCTATAGCATGCCACAGTATTGAACTCATCTATAGCATGCCACAGTATTGACCACATCTATAGCATGCCACAGTATTGACCCCATCTATAGCATGCCACAGTATTGACCTCATCTATAGCATGCCACAGTATTGACCTCATCTATAGCATGCCACAGTATTGACCTCATCTATAGCATGTCACAGTATTGACCCCATCTATAGCATGCCACAGTATTGACCTCATCTATAGCATGCCACAGTATTGACCTCATCTATAGCATGCCACAGTGTTGACCTCATCTATAGCATGCCACAGTATTGACCACATCTATAGCATGCCACAGTATTGACCACATCTATAGCATGCCACAGTATTGACCTCATCTATAGCATGCCACAGTATTGACCACATCTATAGCATGCCACAGTATTGACCTCATCTATAGCATGCCACAGTATTGACCTCATCTATAGCATGCCACAGTATTGACCCCATCTATAGCATGCCACAGTATTGACCTCATCTATAGCATGCCACAGTATTGACCACATCTATAGCATGCCACAGTATTGACCCCATCTATAGCATGCCACAGTATTGACCTCATCTATAGCATGCCACAGTATTGACCACATCTATAGCATGTCACAGTATTGACCTCATCTATAGCATGCCACAGTATTGACCTCATCTATAGCATGCCACAGTATTGACCTCATCTATAGCATGCCACAGTATTGACCTCATCTATAGCATGCCACAGTATTGACCTCATCTATAGCATGCCACAGTATTGACCACATCTATAGCATGCCACAGTATTGACCCCATCTATAGCATGCCACAGTATTGACCTCATCTATAGCATGCCACAGTATTGACCACATCTATAGCATGCCACAGTATTGACCTCATCTATAGCATGCCACAGTATTGACCCCATCTATAGCATGCCACAGTATTGACCTCATCTATAGCATGCCACAGTATTGACCTCATCTATAGCATGCCACAGTATTGACCACATCTATAGCATGCCACAGTATTGACCCCATCTATAGCATGCCACAGTATTGACCTCATCTATAGCATGCCACAGTATTGACCACATCTATAGCATGCCACAGTATTGACCCCATCTATAGCATGCCACAGTATTGACCACATCTATAGCATGCCACAGTATTGACCTCATCTATAGCATGCCACAGTATTGACCTCATCTATAGCATGTCACAGTATTGACCTCATCTATAGCATGCCACAGTATTGACCTCATCTATAGCATGCCACAGTGCTGACCTCATCTATAGCATGCCACAGTATTGACCTCATCTATAGCATGCCACAGTATTGACCTCATCTATAGCATGCCACAGTATTGACCCCATCTATAGCATGTCACAGTATTGACCTCATCTATAGCATGCCACAGTATTGACCTCATCTATAGCATGCCACAGTATTGACCTCATCTATAGCATGCCACAGTATTGACCTCATCTATAGCATGCCACAGTATTGACCTCATCTATAGCATGCCACAGTGTTGACCTCATCTATAGCATGCCACAGTATTGACCTCATCTATAGCATGCCACAGTATTGACCTCATCTATAGCATGCCACAGTATTGACCTCATCTATAGCATGCCACAGTATTGACCTCATCTATAGCATGTCACAGTATTGACCTCATCTATAGCATGCCACAGTATTGACCTCATCTATAGCATGCCACAGTGTTGACCTCATCTATAGCATGCCACAGTATTGACCTCATCTATAGCATGCCACAGTATTGACCTCATCTATAGCATGTTACAGTATTGACCTCATCTATAGCATGCCACAGTATTGACCTCATCTATAGCACCACAGTATTGACCTCATCTATAGCATGCCACAGTATTGACCTCATCTATAGCATGCCACAGTATTGACCTCATCTATAGCATGCCACAGTGTTGACCTCATCTATAGCATGCCACAGTATTGACCACATCTATAGCATGCCACAGTATTGACCTCATCTATAGCATGCCACAGTATTGACCTCATCTATAGCATGCCACAGTATTGACCTCATCTATAGCATGCCACAGTATTGACCTCATCTATAGCATGCCACAGTATATTGACCTCATCTATAGCATGCCACAGTATTGACCTCATCTATAGCATGCCACAGTATTGACCTCATCTATAGCATGTCACAGTATTGACCTCATCTATAGCATGCCACAGTATTGACCTCATCTATAGCATGCCACAGTATTGACCTCATCTATAGCATGCCACAGTATTGACCTCATCTATAGCATGCCACAGTGTTGACCTCATCTATAGCATGCCACAGTATTGACCACATCTATAGCATGCCACAGTATTGACCACATCTATAGCATGCCACAGTATTGACCTCATCTATAGCATGCCACAGTATTGACCTCATCTATAGCAAGCCACAGTATTGACCCCATCTATAGCATGCCACAGTATTGACCTCATCTATAGCATGCCACAGTATTGACCCCATCTATAGCATGCCACAGTATTGACCTCATCTATAGCATGCCACAGTATTGACCCCATCTATAGCATGCCACAGTGTTGACCTCATCTATAGCATGCCACAGTATTGACCTCATCTATAGCATGCCACAGTATTGACCACATCTATAGCATGCCACAGTATTGACCTCATCTATAGCATGCCACAGTATTGACCACATCTATAGCATGCCACAGTATTGACCCCATCCAGGGTTTTATCTAGGATTTTTTGGAAGGGGGGGAATACCGACATATGTTCTCAAAATCAGCTCAATGTGGTAGTGTGTTAGTATAAATTTTAGAGGCAATATATGATAATGGCATTTTGGTGACTGAGACTTTTCATGCTCACATAATTTTCCAATAGCCTTTTTCTACGAAAGGAGCCTTGATCCATGTTTGATGCAGTACACGATTTCCCTTTAATATTTCAGCCCACTTCTCACACAGAACAAAACATATCTTCGACACCAGGCTGCTCATCATACCAAAAGCAGCAATGCTCAGGACATGACATCTACTGTACTTGCCAGTGAGTCACAGTGCTTAATGCTCCCTAATATAGTAAAACTTCTTCAAATCTATCAAATTATCCCACTAACGACAGCCACAGTTGAAAGAAGCATTTCTACGCTTACACTTGTTAAGACAAATCTCAGAAACCATCTGAAGGACTGTACAGGACAAGTACATGCGAATAGGAATTGAAGGGCCAGACTCCCTATCAGATGATGACATTGAGGCATTAAGATATGGAAGCAGAAAAAGACTAGGAGACTTATTGTGTGACTATCTATTTTTTTATTATATTAAAATTCACGGACACTAGAGACATTACATTACTGTTTACATTACTGCCTATCTGAAGGGGGGGAAGACAGCACTGAAGGGGGGGAAGATTCCCCCCCTTCCCCCCCCCCTAGATAAAACCCTGCCATCTATAGCATGCCACAGTATTGACCTCATCTATAGCATGCCACAGTATTGACCTCATCTATAGCATGCCACAGTATTGACCTCATCTATAGCATGTCACAGTATTGACCTCATCTATAGCATGCCACAGTATTGACCCCATCTATACACAGTATTGACCACATCTATAGCATGTCACAGTATTAACCTCATCTATAGCATGCCACAGTATTGACCTCATCTATAGCATGCCACAGTATTGACCTCATCTATAGCATGCCACAGTATTGACCACATCTATAGCATGTCACAGTATTAACCTCATCTATAGCATGCCACAGTATTAACCTCATCTATAGCATGCCACAGTATTAACCTCATCTATAGCATGCCACAGTATTGACCTCATCTATAGCATGCCACAGTATTGACCTCATCTATAGCATGTCACAGTATTGACCTCATCTATAGCATGCCACAGTATTGACCTCATCTATAGCATGCCACAGTATTGACCTCATCTATAGCATGCCACAGTATTGACCTCATCTATAGCATGCCACAGTATTGACCTCATCTATAGCATGTCACAGTATTGACCTCATCTATAGCATGCCACAGTATTGACCTCATCTATAGCATGTCACAGTATTGACCTCATCTATAGCATGCCACAGTATTGACCTCATCTATAGCATGCCACAGTATTGACCTCATCTATAGCATGCCACAGTATTGACCTCATCTATAGCATGCCACAGTATTGACCTCATCTATAGCATGTCACAGTATTGACCTCATCTATAGCATGCCACAGTATTGACCTCATCTATAGCATGTCACAGTATTGACCCCATCTATACACAGTATTGACCACATCTATAGCATGCCACAGTATTGACCTCATCTATAGCATGCCACAGTATTGACCTCATCTATAGCATGCCACAGTGTTGACCTCATCTATAGCATGCCACAGTATTGACCACATCTATAGCATGCCACAGTATTGACCTCATCTATAGCATGCCACAGTGTTGACCTCATCTATAGCATGCCACAGTGTTGACTTCATCTATAGCATGCCACAGTATATTGACCTCATCTATAGCATGCCACAGTGTTGACCTCATCTATAGCATGCCACAGTATTGACCTCATCTATAGCATGTCACAGTATTGACCACATCTATAGCATGTCACAGTATTGACCTCATCTATAGCATGCCACAGTATTGACCTCATCTATAGCATGCCACAGTATTGACCTCATCTATAGCATGCCACAGTATTGACCTCATCTATAGCATGTCACAGTATTGACCTCATCTATAGCATGCCACAGTATTGACCTCATCTATAGCATGCCACAGTATTGACCTCATCTATAGCATGCCACAGTATTGACCTCATCTATAGCATGCCACAGTATTGACCTCATCTATAGCATGCCACAGTATTGACCTCATCTATAGCATGCCACAGTATTGACCTCATCTATAGCATGCCACAGTATTGACCTCATCTATAGCATGCCACAGTATTGACCCCATCTATAGCATGCCACAGTATTGACCCCATCTATAGCATGCCACAGTATTGACCTCATCTATAGCATGCCACAGTATTGACCTCATCTATAGCATGCCACAGTATTGACCCCATCTATAGCATGCCACAGTATTGACCTCATCTATAGCATGCCACAGTATTGACCTCATCTATAGCATGCCACAGTATTGACCTCATCTATAGCATGCCACAGTATTGACCCCATCTATAGCATGCCACAGTATTGACCCCATCTATAGCATGCCACAGTATTGACCTCATCTATAGCATGCCACAGTATTGACCTCATCTATAGCATGTCACAGTATTGACCTCATCTATAGCATGCCACAGTATTGACCACATCTATAGCATGCCACAGTATTGACCTCATCTATAGCATGCCACAGTATTGACCACATCTATAGCATGCCACAGTATTGACCACATCTATAGCATGCCACAGTGTTGACCACATCTATAGCAAGCCACAGTATTGACCTCATCTATAGCATGCCACAGTATTGACCTCATCTATAGCATGCCACAGTATTGACCACATCTATAGCATGTCACAGTATTGACCCCATCTATAGCATGCCACAGTATTGACCTCATCTATAGCATGCCACAGTATTGACCTCATCTATAGCATGCCACAGTATTGACCTCATCTATAGCATGCCACAGTATTGACCACATCTATAGCATGCCACAGTATTGACCACATCTATAGCATGCCACAGTATTGACCTCATCTATAGCATGCCACAGTATTGACCTCATCTATAGCATGTCACAGTATTGACCTCATCTATAGCATGTCACAGTATTGACCCCATCTATAGCATGCCACAGTATTGACCTCATCTATAGCATGCCACAGTATTGACCTCATCTATAGCATGCCACAGTATTGACCTCATCTATAGCATGCCACAGTATTGACCACATCTATAGCATGCCACAGTATTGACCTCATCTATAGCATGCCACAGTATTGACCGCATCTATAGCATGCCACAGTATTGACCTCATCTATAGCATGCCACAGTATTGACCTCATCTATAGCATGCCACAGTATTGACCTCATCTATAGCATGCCACAGTATTGACCTCATCTATAGCATGCCACAGTATTGACCTCATCTATAGCATGCCACAGTATTGACCTCATCTATAGCATGCCACAGTATTGACCTCATCTATAGCATGCCACAGTATTGACCTCATCTATAGCATGTCACAGTATTGACCTCATCTATAGCATGTCACAGTATTGACCCCATCTATAGCATGCCACAGTATTGACCTCATCTATAGCATGCCACAGTATTGACCTCATCTATAGCATGCCACAGTATTGACCTCATCTATAGCATGCCACAGTATTGACCACATCTATAGCATGCCACAGTATTGACCTCATCTATAGCATGCCACAGTGTTGACCTCATCTATAGCATGCCACAGTATTGACCCCATCTATAGCATGTCACAGTATTGACCTCATCTATAGCATGCCACAGTATTGACCTCATCTATAGCATGCCACAGTATTGACCTCATCTATAGCATGCCACAGTGTTGACCTCATCTATAGCATGCCACAGTGTTGGCTTCATGTCCTGTAACATGCCACAAGGTTGCATTGTATAGTACGCCACCTTTGCATGCATAGCTTGCTTCTATAGGTAAAGGGTCACTGGATGGTTATGGAGTTGGTAAAGGGTCGACGATGTTAAAGGGTCGACGATGTTAAAGGGTCAAGAAGTTGGTTTGCAACAGGCAGAGGGTCTCAGAGGTGTTTGTATAGCAGGTAAAGTGTCACTGAGGTGTGTATGTAGCAGGTAAAGGATGACTGAGGTGTGTATGTAGCAGGTAAAGGATGACTGAGGTGTGTATATAGCAGGTAAAGGATGACTGAGGTGTGTATATAGCAGGTAAAGGGTCACTGAGGTGTGTATGTAGCAGGTAAAGGATGACTGAGGTGTGTATGTAGCAGGTAAAGGATGACTGAGGTGTGTATATAGCAGGTAAAGGATGACTGAGGTGTGTATATAGCAGGTAAAGGGTCACTGAGGCGGTGGGTGTGCAACAGGTTGAAGAGTATAGCATTGACCAGTGTTGTATGTGCTCTGTGTTTCCCCTCCGCAGCAAGGGGGAGTCCACAGTGTTCCGAGCCCACACTGGGTCGGTAAGGGATGTAGACTTTTCCAGTGATGGCCACTCCATCCTCACTGCCTCTGACGACAAGACCATGAAGGTGAGGGGGTGAGGGGTAAGATATGGAGTAGAGTGGACACAGCAATCACTAACTTAAGCTTCGTCCCTTTGCTCTTCCTCCTCCCCTCTCCCTCCTCTTCTCCTTCCACCCCCTCCTCCTCCCACTTCCCCTCAGTTATGGACGGTGCACAGGCAGAAGTACCAGTTCACGTTGACTGGGCACACAAACTGGGTCCGCAGTGCCCAGTTCAGTCCCGATGGCCGCCTCGTAGTGTCCGGCAGCGATGACAAGACAGTGAGGCTCTGGGACTGCAGCACCAAGCAAAGCATACACACATTCCATGAGCACACAGGGTGGGTGTGGTCTTGATGGATGTGGAGGCGTGGCTATTTACAATGTAGTTGCCACTCTATTAATTAGTAACTAATGTGATGGGGGGTTAGTCCACTCACCATCAGTCAGGTTGCTGGCAAAGTTTTAAGAAACGAACCAGTTTCAGCTCAACAGCTACACCAAGTCAGACATTCACTCAAGTCCCTAGCAACCATATATTATGATGATAAACACCCTAGCAACCATGTAAATATTATGGATAGCTCTATTAGTGATAACACCCTAGCAACCATATATTATGAGATGGCTCTATTGTTAATAACACCCTAGCAACCATATATTATGACATGGCTATATTGTTGAAAAGCACCCTAGCAACCATATATTACGAGATCTATTGTTGATAAGCCCCTAGCAACCATATATTATGATGATAAACACCCTAGGAACCATATATATTATGAGATAACACCCTAGCAACCATATATTATGAGTGGCTCTATCGTTGATAAGCACCCTAGCAACCATATATAAGATGGCTCTATTAAACACCCTAGCAACCATATATTATGAGATATCTCTAATGTTGATAAATGCCCTAGAAAAATGATATCTCTAATGTTTGATAAACACCCTAGCAACCATATATTATAAGATAGCTCTATTGTTGATAAATACCCTAGCAACCATATATTATGAGATCTATTGTTGATAAGCCCTAGCAACCATATATTATGAGATATATTATTGATAAATACCATATATTATGAGATCTATTGTTGATAAGCCCCTAGCAACCATATAGTATGAGATCTATTGTTGCTAAACACCCTAGCAACCATATATTATGAGATCTCTATTGTTGATAAATACCCTAGCAACCATATATTATGAGATAGCTATAATATTGATAAACATTGTGGTCATGTTTTTGACCACATTCTGACCACAACATATATTCCATTCCCTCCCTCCCCCTCCCCCATATTAAAACATGCAGAATAATGCAGTCTATTCACTCAGCAATTGCTGTTGTTTTTGATGAGATACAAGCATAGCATTATAGACAGACAAGCATAGGGCCACTAGCACTATAGACAGACAAGCATAGGGCCACTAGCATTATAGACAGAGGGGGCATGTTCCTGTCACTATAGCAATATCCACAACATAATAGTGCTATCATATGTACTAAAAAAATTTAAGTATAATGTATTCTGTACTTTTGCAACATAACATCTTATCGAAGGCTCCATGTTGTTCGTTAGAAGGCTCGCTCAAGTAAGACAGGACGCCACAGTGTTCCCCCTCGCTAGAATCATCTTCAGATGAGTAAAGAGTATCACTTGTCACTAGAAAAATGGCTTCTACTTGACTTAGTTATCTAGTCATTTTTTTGCGTCGTCAAAACTGAGAATGGTCCGCATTTCAAGATTCCCCCCTTAGTTGCCGTGAAGTATCGCACTTCAAATTAGGTGCCAAAATAGAGCAGGAAATGAGTCATTATATGACATAATTGCTGCGCATCAACAATTATGCGTGTGTGTGTTTTAACCGAGAGCGCCATACGGGGCTGTTGATGGGGAGTGGGTAAAGCAGAGCTTCTCGTAACTAATGCTAGCTATAAAGTGGAATTGTCGTGCTCTACACCTCTTGCTCTGTGTAATGGACTTGCCTAAGGCTTGTGTTGTTGCTGTTGTTGTTGCTGTTGTTGTTGTTGTTGCAGGATGGTTAACACTGTGGCCTTCCATCCTGGAGGCATCTGTATAGCTGCTGGCACAACAGACCATGTGGTGAAGGTACATACATAACCATAGCAACACATGGACACGCCCAGTCATGTGAAGGTTGTCTATGTCACGTGTGTGTGTGTGGCTGTGTATGTATATGATGTCATAGATCTGGGACGTGAGGACCAACAAACTTCTTCAGCATTACTCTGCTCACACTGGAGCAGTGAATGGTGTAGCCTTCCATCCCTCTGGCAATTATCTGCTCTCAGCTGCCAGCGACAACACACTCAAGGTACACGCATGCCTCCGAGGGCACCATATTTGGCAGGACGTGGGTATAGCAGCTACTGCTATCCTCCTCATTGTAGAGGATTGACTAGGGCCACGAATGGGGTCAGGTTGGTCCTGTCCAACAGTGGGTGTGGCCTTGATGAGCATGTGGAATTATTCTGAAACTGCGCTATCCAGGTGTGTGTGTGTGGTGTGCGTGCGTGCGTGTGTCCTCGTGACTACAACCAGCAAGAAGTGCCCGAGCGTTGCCTCTAGCTTCCAGCTGCTTGTTATGTCTCTTGTGCTGAAAGGAATGGAAATTGAAGAGCAGCAGAGCATCCTGTGGCTCAGCTCTCTAGTCCAGCCATCTCTAGCTAAAGGCATGTGCCTGTGTGTGATGTAACAAAATTTCTTTTCCTATAAATAGATATTATGGTCAGTTAATGAGGGGTGGAGTTTAGGCGTGAAGACCAACATTGCACATTAAGTTGTACTGTTAAGTTGTATGGCTAAATATAGATTTGGGATGTACTGCTAAATATAGATTTGGGGCTGTACTGCTAAATATAGATTTGGGCTGTACCGCTAAATATAGATTTGGGGCGTACTGCTAAATGTAGATTTGGAATGTATATACTGCTAAATACCGATTTGGACTGCGACTTCAGTCCCAGCAAATATGGTGCATCATTATGGGTCCGTATTCGTGCATGATGACTCAGCGACATGGTCAACATTCTGTCTAGATCTTCGAATTGCTCGAGGGGAGACAGTTCTACACACTCCATGGCCACAAAGCTCCACCCATGGACGTGGCCTTCTCCAAATCTGGTGAATACTTCTCATCAGTGGGAGCAGATGAGCAGGTAAGACGGGTGAGGGGAGGGATATCCATCCACGACCAATGTGGTGAGGCGTGCATGAGAGAGACAAAACTGTGGCACTGGCATCCACACTTGACATTGCATCTCTAACCAAACCTCACACGACAGACACTGCTATGTTTTAGAGGTAAATTTACTTAAGATGGTAAAGGCCGTGCTAGTTCTTTATAAACAGGTAAAGGGTCGCGTTGAAAATTGGTATATAAACTGGTAAGGGGTCGTGTTACCTTTTAAATATAAACTGATAAACTGGAAATCATGTTACTTTTTATAGACTGGTTAACTTTACTCAAGTAGTGAAGGAGTTGGTGGGCTTTAATTTGGATGCTTGTTTCTTTGACAACTCCACTGAATTCTTGGTATCGCCTCAAACACTGACTAGAGAGTCTGACGAACCTTGAGATCCAGCCACTTGCATATCTGCTGTGCAATAGACCAGCATGATTGCAATAGGCCAGCATGATCACGAGTCCTGGAAGACTGTAGACAACTGCTCCAATCCCCTGCAGTGACTAAAGTGTTTCTCAATTGCAGAAAAGAAGCATGGTTATGCATGACATAATCATCATTATTTGGATTGGTAAAGATCACCATTAAAAAAAACATGATGCCAGGACCTCCAAAATAGCTTAAGATCTCAACTGCCATCATGCACAGTCTCTTCCAGACCTTCACTGCCATCATGCACAGTCTCTTCCAGACCTTCACTGCCATCATGCACAGTCTCTTCCAGACCTTCACTGCCATCATGCACAGTCTCTTCCAGACCTTCACTGCCATCATGCACAGTTTCTTCCAGACCTTCACTGCCATCATGCACAGTCTCTTCCAGACCTTCACTGCCATCATGCACAGTCTCTTCCAGACCTTCACTGCCATCATGCACAGTCTCTTCCAGCCATCATGCACAGTCTCTTCCAGACCACCTTCACTACCATCATGCACAGTCTCTTCCAGACCTTCACTGCCATCATGCACAGTCTCTTCCAGACCTTCACTGCCATCATGCACGGTCTCTTCCAGACCTTCACTGCCATCATGCACGGTCTCTTCCAGACCTTCACTGCCATCATGCACGGCCTCTTCCAGACCTTCACTGCCATCATGCACGGTCTCTTCCAGACCTTCACTGCCATCATGCACAGTCTCTTCCAGACCTTCACTGCCATCATGCACAGTCTCTTCCAGACCTTCACTGCCATCATGCACAGTCTCTTCCAGACCTTCACTGCCATCATGCACAGTCTCTTCCAGACCTTCACTGCCATCATGCACAGTCTCTTCCAGACCTTCACTGTCATCATGCACAGTCTCTTCCAGACCTTCACTGCCATCATGCACAGTCTCTTCCAGACCTTCACTGCCATCATGCACAGTCTCTTCCAGACCTTCACTGCCATCATGCACAGTCTCTTCCAGACCTTCACTGCCATCATGCACAGTCTCTTCCAGACCTTCACTGCCATCATGCACAGTCTCTTCCAGACCTTCACTGCCATCATGCACAGTCTCTTCCAGACCTTCACTGCCATCATGCACAGTCTCTTTACTTCTGGAAAATAATAATCTGCTCTATTTAACAACATAACCAAGTGCTCTATTTGACAACATAACCAAGTGCTCTATTTAACAACATAACCTAGTGCTCTATTTAACAACATAACCAAGAGCTCTATTTAACAACATAACCAAGTGCTCTATTTAACAACATAACCAAGTGCTCTATTTAAACAACATAACCAAGTGCTCTATTTAAACAACATAACAAAAACAACATAACAACAACATAACCAAGTGCTCTATTTAAACAACATAACCAAGTGCTCTATTTAACAACATAACCAAGTGCTCTATTTAAACAACATAACAACATAACCAAGTGCTCTATTTAAATAACATAACCAAGTGCTCTATTTAAACAACATAACCAAGTGCTCTATTTAAACATTTAAACAACATAACAACAACATAACCAAGTGCTCTATTTAAACAACATAACCAAGTGCTCTATTTAAACAACATAACAACAACATAACCAAGTGCTCTATTTAACAACATAACCAAGTGCTCTATTTAACCACATAACTAAGTGCTCTATTTAAACAACATAACCAAGTGCTCTATTTAAACAACATAACAACAACATAACCAAGTGCTCTATTTAAACAACATAACCAAGTGCTCTATTTAAACAACATAACCAAGTGCTCTATTTAAACAACATAACAACATAACCAAGTGCTCTATTTAAACAACATAACAACAACATAACCAAGTGCTCTATTTAACAACATAACCAAGTGCTCTATTTAACAACATAACCAAGTGCTCTATTTAAACAACATAACCAAGTGCTCTATTTAAACAACATAACCAAGTGCTCTATTTAAACAACATAACAACAACATAACCAAGTGCTCTATTTAAACAACATAACCAAGTGCTCTATTTAAACAACATAACAACATAACCAAGTGCTCTATTTAAACAACATAACCAAGTGCTCTATTTAACAACATAACCAAGTGCTCTATTTAACAACATAACCAAGTGACAACATAACCAAGTGCTCTATTTAAACAACATAACCAAGTGCTCTATTTAAACAACATAACCAAGTGCTCTATTTAAACAACATAACAACAACATAACCAAGTGCTCTATTTAAACAACATAACCAAGTGCTCTATTTAAACAACATAACAACAACATAACCAAGTGCTCTATTTAAACAACATAACCAAGTGCTCTATTTAAACAACATAACAACAACATAACCAAGTGCTCTATTTAAACAACATAACCAAGTGCTCTATTTAAACAACATAACAACAACATAGCCAAGTGCTCTATTTAAACAACATAACAACAACATAACCAAGTGCTCTATTTAACAACATAACAGTGGACTGACCTGTTTAGTTTAAGCAAGCAAAACTCGACCATGTATACCACACCCAGTTAACTGTCCCTTTACCATGTAGAACACAACCAGTTAGACTACCCTTTACCATGTACAAACACTACCACAGCTACATTTTAAATGGTAAAAGGTGTCAACTGGTTGGTTGACCTGGGTGTGGTCCTGGCAGGTAGGGAAGGCTTATTGACTTAATTTTTTTATTTCTCTGTCTTTGCAGTAGCTAGTCACATGACCTCAGGTGCTAATAGACATGTCACATGACTGGAACATACCACATTAAGAAGTAAAATAACAAGTGAACAAGCATTAGCTAGCTACCTCACCAAGACACTAGTCAGCTACCTCACCAAGACACTAGCCACCTCACCAAGACACTAGCTACCTCACCAAGACACTAGTCAGCTACCTCACCAAGACACTAGCCACCTCACCAAGACACTAGCTACCTCACCAAGACACTAGTCACCTCACCAAGACACTAGCTACCTCACCAAGACACTAGCTAGCTACCTCACCAAGACACTAGCTACCTCACCAAGACACAAGCTACCTCACCAAGACACTAGTCAGCTTCCTCACCAAGACACTAGCTACCTCACCAAGACACTAGCCAGCTCACCAAGACACTAGCCACCTCACCAAGACACTAGTCAGCTACCTCACCAAGACACTAGCTACCTCACCAAGACACTAGCCAGCTCACCAAGACACTAGCCACCTCACCAAGACACTAGTCAGCTACCTCACCAAGACACTAGCTACCTCACCAAGACACTAGCCACCTCACCAAGACACTAGCCAGCTACCTCACCAAGGCACTAGCTACCTCACCAAGACACTAGCTACCTCACCAAGACACTAGCCACCTCACCAAGACACTAGTCAGCTACCTCACCAAGACACTAGCCAGCTACCTCACCAAGACACTAGCTACCTCACCAAGACACTAGCTACCTCACCAAGACACTAGTCACCTCACCAAGACACTAGCTACCTCACCAAGACACTAGCTAGCTACCTCACCAAGACACTAGCTACCTCACCAAGACACTAGCCAGCTACCTCACCAAGACACTAGCTACCTCACCAGACACTAGCTACCTCACCAAGACACTAGCCACCTCACCAAGACACTAGCTACCTCACCAAGACACTAGCCAACTACCTCACCAAGACACTAGCCAACTACCTCACCAAGACACTAGCTACCTCACCAAGACACTAGCCACCTCACCAAGACACTAGCTACCTCACCAAGACACTAGCCAGCTACCTCACCAAGACACTAGCTACCTCACCAAGACACTAGCTACCTCACCAAGACACTAGCTAGCTACCTCACCAAGACACTAGCCAGCTACCTCACCAAGACACTAGCTACCTCACCAAGACACTAGCCACCTCACCAAGACACTAGCTACCTCACCAAGACACTAGCCAGCTACCTCACCAAGACACTAGCCACCTCACCAAGACACTAGCTACCTCACCAAGACACTAGCTACCTCACCAAGACACTAGCTACCTCACCAAGACACTAGCCACCTCACCAAGACACTAGCTAGCTACCTCACCAAGACACTAGCTACCTCACCAAGACACTAGTCAGCTACCTCACCAAGACACTAGCTACCTCACCAAGACACTAGCTACCTCACCAAGACACTAGTCAGCTACCTCACCAAGACACTAGCTACCTCACCAAGACACTAGCTAGCTACCTCACCAAGACACTAGCCACCTCACCAAGACACTAGCCAGCTACCTCACCAAGACACTAGCTACCTCACCAAGACACTAGCTACCTCACCAAGACACTAGCTAGCTACCTCACCAAGACACTAGCCAGCTACCTCACCAAGACACTAGCCACCTCACCAAGACACTTGGTGTGTGTGTGGAGAGAAGAAGGAATTGTGTGGTGTTTTGGAGTTGTGTAGATTTTGTCCTTCAGTTGTCTATTATTGATTTGTTTGTATAACACCTGCCATTTGTTAGTGCATAAGCTCCACCTGCCAAGGCAACCACACTGGATAAGTTAACCTGCTAATTAACACTTTATCTTGTCCTCAAATCTGCTGCCATATTCTCGATCTTTCTCCTCACCCACCACCATGATGACCATTTCCTGTTTATGTGGTCGGGGAACTGCCTTAATAATTTTATAATTTTATACTTGTGTGCATATGGTGAACACACACACACACACTCACATGCATGTGCTGTGTGCAGCAGTGCTAACATACTCCACACCAGCGAGGGCTCGCCAGGTTCACCTATTAACAAACTCTATTGAATTGCCTTGTGGCACAGTAGGGAGACAATATTGTACCCCTGAGTAAGGAGACAGGACTGTACCCCTGAGTAAAGAGAGAGGACTGTACCCCTGAGTAAGGAGACAAGTCTGTACCCCTGAGTAAGGAGACAAGTCTGTACCCCTGAGTAAGGAGAGAGGACTGTACCCCTGAGTAGGGAGACAAGTCTGTACCCCTGAGTAAGGAGAGAGGACTGTACCCCTGAGCAAGGAGACAAGTCTGTACCCCTGAGTAAGGAGACAGGACTGTACCCCCGAGTAGGGAGACAAATCTGTACCCCTGAGTAAAGAGACAAGTCTGTACCCGACAACCACAGGGTCTTGTACATTTAAAATCACGCGCACCAATCAACACAAATTAAAAATATATAAATATAACATTGGGTGTGTATAATTTTGAATGGTAAAGGGTCATTTTAAATCAGCATGTTTAAATGATTGTATGATGATTGTATGTGGTAAAGGGTCATTTATTTCAATGGCTCTTTTATATACATGGGTATATACTTGCTCGTGGGTTTCTCTCTTAAAATTATTGGGGGGGAACAAACGAAACAAGCAGAGGTCATCTCTCAACGAACTCTCAGTTGACATAACGAAATTACGATGACCTCAATAACGAACTTGGTCACTTTCTCAGAAAGGTTGATTCAGTGTGTGATGAGGTGGAGTGATTCGTTGCCTAGTTACATCAGGTGCTAGTGGCAGGTTGTCTTTCTTGGCTTCATTAAAGTAGCGAAGCAGGGTCATAGGTCATGGGAAATGAATCTCAAACTAGCTAACAGTCGAGCACAGGTCCAGGAGGCGTCTCCCTAGAGCCTCGCTGAGGGTGTGTGTTCATAGTGGGCTTTCAATTATTCTATAAATTAGTCTCGTGAACTAGACCCTTTACCTGTAGCAATTACACTGTACTCCCAGGGTATAAAGTTCGTGGATTTCTTTTAACCACAAAACCTTGACAACACTTGCCTATGGAAATTGGCCACACTATATATATATATATGGAGTCATTTGTTCCCCGTATTTGGGCAGGTCTTGGTGTGGAAGACGAACTTTGACAGCCGGGATAACGAGGACTCAAGAGAAAGACTTCGCCGCAGTAATAGCTCCAGACCCCATCCCCCCCATACGCACGACCCCCCTCCCTCCAGACGTAGTCACGTGACCACCAAGGGGAGCTCGCAGCACATGAATGGGATCCTAGGACCGAGGGACATTGTGACTCCTCCCTCTATTGTCGTCAATGTGGGACCACGCCTCTTTCACCAAGGCACTCAGTTGTACCATGAACAGCCACATGTCCACTCAGCCAGGTCATGTGATCAGCCACATGTCCTCTCTGCCAGGTCATGTGATCAGCCACATGTCCACTCTGCCAGGTCATGTGATCCAGAATCAGTGCCCAGCCAGAGTAGGACGGTACCTCTGGAGCCAATGACCATGTCCCCGGAACTTGCTGCCACATTGGAGCATGTTGTAGGACAGCTGGACATACTCACACAGGTACGTATATCAGGACAATTACCTATCAGGACAGGTATGCACATCTAGCAACACCTATCAGGACAAGTACATGTATGCACATCTAGCAACACCTATCAGGACAAGTATACACGTCTAGCAACACCTATCAGGACAGGTATGCACATCTAGCAACACCTATCAGGACAAGTATGCACATCTAGCAACACCTATCAGGACAGGTATGCACATCTGGCAACACCTATCAGGACAGGTATGCACATCTAGCAACACCTATCAGGACAGGTATGCACATCTAGCAACACCTATCAGGACAGGTATGCACATCTAGCAACACCTATCAGGACAAGTATGCACATCTAGCAACACCTATCAGGACAGGTATGCACATCTAGCAACACCTATCAGGACAGGTATGCACATCTAGCAACACCTATCAGGACAGGTATGCACATCTAGCAACACTTATCAGGACAGGTATGCACATCTAGCAACACCTATCAGGACAGGTATGCACATCTAGAAACACCTATCAGGACAGGTATGCACATCTAGAAACACCTATCAGGACAGGTATGCACATCTAGCAACACCTATCAGGACAAGTATGCACATCTAGAAACACCTATCAGGACAGGTATGCACATCTAGCAACACTTATCAGGACAGGTATGCACATCTAGAAACACCTATCAGGACAGGTATGCACATCTAGCAACACCTATCAGGACAAGTATGCACATCTAGAAACACCTATCAGGACAGGTATGCACATCTGGCAACACCTATCAGGACAGGTATGCACATCTAGCAACACCTATCAGGACAGGTATGCACATCTAGCAACACTTATCAGGACAGGTATGTACATCTAGCAACACCTATCAGGACAAGTTTGCACATCTAGCAACACTTATCAGGACAGGTATGTAAATCTAGAAACACTTATCATCTAGCAGCACATCAGGGAACCTGAAACCTACCATAGAGTGTTTGTGTGTGTGTGGGGGGGGGGGGGGGGGGCCTAATTCCAAGTCAAAATAGTATAATAATAATAATAATAACAACAACAATAATAATGATAATAATAATAATAATATTAATAATAATGAAAAAATAATGATGACTAGATGCTCTAGCCTTCATCAGGAATAATGACTAGATGCTCTAGCCTTCACCAGGAATAATGATCTAGTCTTCATCAGGAATAATGACTAGATGCTCTAGCCTTCATCAGGAATAATGACTGGATGCTCTAGCCTTCATCAGGAATAATGACTAGATGCTCTAGCCTTCATCAGGAATAATGACTAGATGCTCTAGCCTTCACCAGGAATAATGATCTAGTCTTCATCAGGAATAATGACTAGATGCTCTAGCCTTCATCAGGAATAATGACTGGATGCTCTAGCCTTCATCAGGAATAATGACTAGATGCTCTAGCCTTCATCAGGAATAATGACTAGATGCTCTAGCCTTCATCAGGAATAAGGAATAATGACTAGATGCTCTAGCCTTCATCAGGAATAATGACTAGATGCTCTAGTCTTCATCAGGAATAATGACTAGATGCTCTAGCCTTCATCAGGAATAATGACTAGATGCTCTAGCCTTCATCAGGAATAATGACTAGATGCTCTAGCCTTCATCAGGAATAATGACTAGATGCTCTAGTCTTCATCAGGAATAATGACTAGATGCTCTAGCCTTCATCAGGAATAATGACTAGATGCTCTAGCCTTCATCAGGAATAATGACTAGATGCTCTAGCCTTCATCAGGAATAATGACTAGATGCTCTAGCCTTCATCAGGAATAATGACTAGATGCTCTAGCCTTCATCAGGAATAATGACTAGATGCTCTAGCCTTCACCAGGAATAATGACTAGATGCTCTAGCCTTCATCAGGAATAATGACTAGATGCTCTAGTCTTCATCAGGAATAATGACTAGATGCTCTAGCCTTCATCAGGAATAATGACTAGATGCTCTAGCCTTCACCAGGAATAATGACTAGATGCTCTAGCCTTCATCAGGAATAATGACTAGATGCTCTAGCCTTCATCAGGAATAATGACTAGATGCTCTAGCCTTCACCAGGAATAATGACTAGATGCTGCCTTCATCAGGAATAATGACTAGATGCTCTAGCCTTCACCAGGAATAATGACTAGATGCTCTAGCCTTCATCAGGAATAATGACTAGATGCTCTAGCCTTCATCAGGAATAATGACTAGATGCTCTAGCCTTCATCAGGAATAATGACTAGATGCTCTAGCCTTCATCAGGAATAATGACTAGATGCTCTAGCCTTCATCAGGAATAATGACTAGATGCTCTAGCCTTCATCAGGAATAATGACTAGATGCTCTAGCCTTCACCAGGAATAATGACTAGATGCTCTAGCCTTCACCAGGAATAATGACTAGATGCTCTAGCCTTCACCAGGAATAATGACTAGATGCTCTAGCCTTCATCAGGAATAATGACTAGATGCTCTAGTCTTCATCAGGAATAATGACTAGATGCTCTAGCCTTCATCAGGAATAATGACTAGATGCTCTAGCCTTCATCAGGAATAATGACTAGATGCTCTAGCCTTCACCAGGAATAATGACTAGATGCTTAGCCTTAACCATCAGGAATAATGACTAGATGCTCTAGTCTTCATCAGGAATAATGACTAGATGCTCTAGCCTTCATCAGGAATAATGACTAGATGCTCTAGCCTTCATCAGGAATAATGACTAGAAGCCTTCACCAGGAATAATGACTAGATGCTCTAGCCTTCATCAGGAATAATGACTAGATGCTCTAGCCTTCATCAGGAATAATGACTAGATGCTCTAGCCTTCACCAGGAATAATGACTAGATGCTCTAGCCTTCATCAGGAATAATGACTAGATGCTCTAGTCTTCATCAGGAATAATGACTAGATGCTCTAGCCTTCATCAGGAATAATGACTAGATGCTCTAGCCTTCATCAGGAATAATGACTAGATGCTCTAGCCTTCACCAGGAATAATGACTAGATGCTCTAGCCTTCATCAGGAATAATGACTAGATGCTCTAGCCTTCATCAGGAATAATGACTAGATGCTCTAGCCTTCACCAGGAATAATGACTAGATGCTCTAGCCTTCATCAGGAATAATGACTAGATGCTCTAGTCTTCATCAGGAATAATGACTAGATGCTCTAGCCTTCATCAGGAATAATGACTAGATGCTCTAGCCTTCACTAGGAATAATGACTAGATGCTCTAGCCTTCATCAGGAATAATGACTAGATGCTCTAGTCTTCATCAGGAATAATGACTAGATGCTCTAGCCTTCATCAGGAATAATGACTAGATGCTCTAGCCTTCATCAGGAATAATGACTAGATGCTCTAGCCTTCATCAGGAATAATGACTAGATGCTCTAGTCTTCATCAGGAATAATGACTAGATGCTCTAGTCTTCATCAGGAATAATGACTAGATGCTCTAGCCTTCATCAGGAATAATGACTAGAAGCTCTAGCCTTCATCAGGAATAATGACTAGATGCTCTAGCCTTCATCAGGAATAATGACTAGATGCTCTAGCCTTCATCAGGAATAATGACTAGATGCTCTAGCCTTCATCAGGAATAATGACTAGATGCTCTAGCCTTCACCAGGAATAATGACTAGATGCTCTAGCCTTCATCAGGAATAATGACTAGATGCTCTAGTCTTCATCAGGAATAATGACTAGATGCTCTAGCCTTCATCAGGAATAATGACTAGATGCTCTAGCCTTCACCAGGAATAATGACTAGATGCTCTAGCCTTCATCAGGAATAATGACTAGATGCTCTAGCCTTCATCAGGAATAATGACTAGATGCTCTAGCCTTCACCAGGAATAATGACTAGATGCTCTAGCCTTCACCAGGAATAATGACTAGATGCTCTAGCCTTCACCAGGAATAATGACTAGATGCTCTAGCCTTCACCAGGAATAATGACTAGATGCTCTAGCCTTCATCAGGAATAATGACTAGATGCTCTAGTCTTCATCAGGAATAATGACTAGATGCTCTAGCCTTCATCAGGAATAATGACTAGATGCTCTAGCCTTCATCAGGAATAATGACTAGATGCTCTAGCCTTCACCAGGAATAATGACTAGATGCTTAGCCTTAACCATCAGGAATAATGACTAGATGCTCTAGTCTTCATCAGGAATAATGACTAGATGCTCTAGCCTTCATCAGGAATAATGACTAGATGCTCTAGCCTTCATCAGGAATAATGACTAGAAGCCTTCACCAGGAATAATGACTAGATGCTCTAGCCTTCATCAGGAATAATGACTAGATGCTCTAGCCTTCATCAGGAATAATGACTAGATGCTCTAGCCTTCACCAGGAATAATGACTAGATGCTCTAGCCTTCATCAGGAATAATGACTAGATGCTCTAGTCTTCATCAGGAATAATGACTAGATGCTCTAGCCTTCATCAGGAATAATGACTAGATGCTCTAGCCTTCATCAGGAATAATGACTAGATGCTCTAGCCTTCACCAGGAATAATGACTAGATGCTCTAGCCTTCATCAGGAATAATGACTAGATGCTCTAGCCTTCATCAGGAATAATGACTAGATGCTCTAGCCTTCACCAGGAATAATGACTAGATGCTCTAGCCTTCATCAGGAATAATGACTAGATGCTCTAGTCTTCATCAGGAATAATGACTAGATGCTCTAGCCTTCATCAGGAATAATGACTAGATGCTCTAGCCTTCACTAGGAATAATGACTAGATGCTCTAGCCTTCATCAGGAATAATGACTAGATGCTCTAGTCTTCATCAGGAATAATGACTAGATGCTCTAGCCTTCATCAGGAATAATGACTAGATGCTCTAGCCTTCATCAGGAATAATGACTAGATGCTCTAGCCTTCATCAGGAATAATGACTAGATGCTCTAGTCTTCATCAGGAATAATGACTAGATGCTCTAGCCTTCATCAGGAATAATGACTAGATGCTCTAGCCTTCATCAGGAATAATGACTAGATGCTCTAGCCTTCATCAGGAATAATGACTAGATGCTCTAGCCTTCATCAGGAATAATGACTAGATGCTCTAGCCTTCATCAGGAATAATGACTAGATGCTCTAGCCTTCACCAGGAATAATGACTAGATGCTCTAGCCTTCATCAGGAATAATGACTAGATGCTTAGCCTTAACCATCAGGAATAATGACTAGATGCTCTAGTCTTCATCAGGAATAATGACTAGATGCTCTAGCCTTCATCAGGAATAATGACTAGATGCTCTAGCCTTCATCAGGAATAATGACTAGAAGCCTTCACCAGGAATAATGACTAGATGCTCTAGCCTTCATCAGGAATAATGACTAGATGCTCTAGCCTTCATCAGGAATAATGACTAGAGGCTCTAGCCTTCACCAGGAATAATGACTAGATGCTCTAGCCTTCATCAGGAATAATGACTAGATGCTCTAGTCTTCATCAGGAATAATGACTAGATGCTCTAGCCTTCATCAGGAATAATGACTAGATGCTCTAGCCTTCACCAGGAATAATGACTAGATGCTCTAGCCTTCATCAGGAATAATGACTAGATGCTCTAGCCTTCATCAGGAATAATGACTAGATGCTCTAGCCTTCACCAGGAATAATGACTAGATGCTCTAGCCTTCATCAGGAATAATGACTAGATGCTCTAGTCTTCATCAGGAATAATGACTAGATGCTCTAGCCTTCATCAGGAATAATGACTAGATGCTCTAGCCTTCACTAGGAATAATGACTAGATGCTCTAGCCTTCATCAGGAATAATGACTAGATGCTCTAGTCTTCATCAGGAATAATGACTAGATGCTCTAGCCTTCATCAGGAATAATGACTAGATGCTCTAGCCTTCATCAGGAATAATGACTAGATGCTCTAGCCTTCATCAGGAATAATGACTAGATGCTCTAGTCTTCATCAGGAATAATGACTAGATGCTCTAGTCTTCATCAGGAATAATGACTAGATGCTCTAGCCTTCATCAGGAATAATGACTAGATGCTCTAGCCTTCATCAGGAATAATGACTAGATGCTCTAGTCTTCATCAGGAATAATGACTAGATGCTCTAGCCTTCATCAGGAATAATGACTAGATGCTCTAGCCTTCATCAGGAATAATGACTAGATGCTCTAGCCTTCATCAGGAATAATGACTAGATGCTCTAGCCTTCATCAGGAATAATGACTAGATTCTCTAGCCTTCACCAGGAATAATGACTAGATGCTCTAGCCTTCATCAGGAATAATGACTAGATGCTCTAGTCTTCATCAGGAATAATGACTAGATGCTCTAGCCTTCATCAGGAATAATGACTAGATGCTCTAGCCTTCACCAGGAATAATGACTAGATGCTCTAGCCTTCATCAGGAATAATGACTAGATGCTCTAGCCTTCATCAGGAATAATGACTAGATGCTCTAGCCTTCACCAGGAATAATGACTAGATGCTGCCTTCATCAGGAATAATGACTAGATGCTCTAGCCTTCACCAGGAATAATGACTAGATGCTCTAGCCTTCATCAGGAATAATGACTAGATGCTCTAGCCTTCATCAGGAATAATGACTAGATGCTCTAGCCTTCATCAGGAATAATGACTAGATGCTCTAGCCTTCATCAGGAATAATGACTAGATGCTCTAGCCTTCATCAGGAATAATGACTAGATGCTCTAGCCTTCATCAGGAATAATGACTAGATGCTCTAGCCTTCACCAGGAATAATGACTAGATGCTCTAGCCTTCACCAGGAATAATGACTAGATGCTCTAGCCTTCACCAGGAATAATGACTAGATGCTCTAGCCTTCACCAGGAATAATGACTAGATGCTCTAGCCTTCACCAGGAATAATGACTAGATGCTCTAGCCTTCATCAGGAATAATGACTAGATGCTCTAGTCTTCATCAGGAATAATGACTAGATGCTCTAGCCTTCATCAGGAATAATGACTAGATGCTCTAGCCTTCATCAGGAATAATGACTAGATGCTCTAGCCTTCACCAGGAATAATGACTAGATGCTTAGCCTTAACCATCAGGAATAATGACTAGATGCTCTAGTCTTCATCAGGAATAATGACTAGATGCTCTAGCCTTCATCAGGAATAATGACTAGATGCTCTAGCCTTCATCATGACTAGAAGCCTTCACCAGGAATAATGACTAGATGCTCTAGCCTTCATCAGGAATAATTACTAGATGCTCTAGCCTTCATCAGGAATAATGACTAGATGCTCTAGCCTTCACCAGGAATAATGACTAGATGCTCTAGCCTTCATCAGGAATAATGACTAGATGCTCTAGTCTTCATCAGGAATAATGACTAGATGCTCTAACCTTCATCAGGAATAATGACTAGATGCTCTAGCCTTCATCAGGAATAATGACTAGATGCTCTAGCCTTCACCAGGAATAATGACTAGATGCTCTAGCCTTCATCAGAAATAATGACTAGATGCTCTAGCCTTCATCAGGAATAATGACTAGATGCTCTAGCCTTCATCAGGAATAATGACTAGATGCTCTAGTCTTCATCAGGAATAATGACTAGATGCTCTAGCCTTCATCAGGAATAATGGCTAGATGCTCTAGCCTTCACTAGGAATAATGACTAGATGCTCTAGCCTTCATCAGGAATAATGACTAGATGCTCTAGTCTTCATCAGGAATAATGACTAGATGCTCTAGCCTTCATCAGGAATAATGACTAGATGCTCTAGCCTTCATCAGGAATAATGACTAGATGCTCTAGCCTTCATCAGGAATAATGACTAGATGCTCTAGTCTTCATCAGGAATAATGACTGGATGCTCTAGCCTTCATCAGGAATAATGACTAGATGCTCTAGTCTTCATCAGGAATAATGACTAGATGCTCTAGCCTTCATCAGGAATAATGACTAGATGCTCTAGCCTTCATCAGGAATAATGACTAGATGCTCTAGTCTTCATCAGGAATAATGACTAGATGCTCTAGCCTTCATCAGGAATAATGACTAGATGCTCTAGCCTTCATCAGGAATAATGACTAGATGCTCTAGCCTTCATCAGGAATAATGACTAGATGCTCTAGCCTTCATCAGGAATAATGACTAGATGCTCTAGTCTTCATCAGGAATAATGACTAGATGCTCTAGCCTTCATCAGGAATAATGACTAGATGCTCTAGCCTTCATCAGGAATAATGACTAGATGCTCTAGCCTTCACTAGGAATAATGACTAGATGCTCTAGCCTTCATCAGGAATAATGACTAGATGCTCTAGTCTTCATCAGGAATAATGACTAGATGCTCTAGCCTTCATCAGGAATAATGACTAGATGCTCTAGCCTTCACCAGGAATAATGACTAGATGCTCTAGCCTTCATCAGGAATAATGACTAGATGCTCTAGCCTTCATCAGGAATAATGACTAGATGCTCTAGCCTTCACCAGGAATAATGACTAGATGCTGCCTTCATCAGGAATAATGAATAGATGCTCTAGCCTTCACCAGGAATAATGACTAGATGCTCTAGCCTTCATCAGGAATAATGACTAGATGCTCTAGACTTCATCAGGAATAATGACTAGATGCTCTAGCCTTCATCAGGAATAATGACTAGATGCTCTAGCCTTCATCAGGAATAATGACTAGATGCTCTAGCCTTCACCAGGAATAATGACTAGATGCTCTAGCCTTCATCAGGAATAATGACTAGATGCTCTAGCCTTCATCAGGAATAATGACTAGATGCTCTAGCCTTCATCAGGAATAATGACTAAATGCTCTAGCCTTCATCAGGAATAATGACTAGATGCTCTAGCCTTCATCAGGAATAATGACTAGATGCTCTAGTCTTCACCAGGAATAATGACTAGATGCTCTAGCCTTCATCAGGAATAATGACTAGATGCTCTAGCCTTCATCAGGAATAATGACTAGATGCTCTAGCCTTCATCAGGAATAATGACTAGATGCTCTAGCCTTCACCAGGAATAATGACTAGATGCTCTAGCCTTCACCAGGAATAATGACTAGATGCTCTAGCCTTCACCAGGAATAATGACTAGATGCTCTAGCCTTCACCAGGAATAATGACTAGATGCTCTAGCCTTCACCAGGAATAATGACTAGATGCTCTAGCCTTCATCAGGAATAATGACTAGATGCTCTAGTCTTCATCAGGAATAATGACTAGATGCTCTAGCCTTCATCAGGAATAATGACTAGATGCTCTAGCCTTCATCAGGAATAATGACTAGATGCTCTAGCCTTCACCAGGAATAATGACTAGATGCTTAGCCTTCACCATCAGGAATAATGACTAGATGCTCTAGTCTTCATCAGGAATAATGACTAGATGCTCTAGCCTTCATCAGGAATAATGACTAGATGCTCTAGCCTTCATCAGGAATAATGACTAGAAGCCTTCACCAGGAATGATGACTAGATGCTCTAGCCTTCATCAGGAATAATGACTAGATGCTCTAGCCTTCATCAGGAATAATGACTAGATGCTCTAGCCTTCACCAGGAATAATGACTAGATGCTCTAGCCTTCATCAGGAATAATGACTAGATGCTCTAGTCTTCATCAGGAATAATGACTAGATGCTCTAGCCTTCATCAGGAATAGGAATAATGACTAGGTGCTCTAGCCTTCATCAGGAATAATGACTAGATGCTCTATCCTTCATCAGGAATAATGACTAGATGCTCTAGCCTTCATCAGGAATAATGACTAGATGCTCTAGCCTTCATCAGTTAGATGCTCTAGCCTTCATCAGGAATAATGACTAGATGCTCTAGTCTTCATCAGGAATAATGACTAGATGCTCTAGTCTTCATCAGGAATAATGACTAGATGCTCTAGCCTTCATCAGGAATAATGACTAGATGCTCTAGCCTTCATCAGGAATAATGACTAGATGCTCTAGCTTTCATCAGGAATAATGACTAGATGCTCTAGTCTTCATCAGGAATAATGACTAGATGCTCTAGTCTCTTCATCAGGAATAATGACTAGATGCTCTAGCCTTCATCATGAATAATGACTAGATGCTCTAGTCTCCATCAGGAATAATGACTAGATGCTCTAGCCTCCATCAGGGATAATGACTAGATGCTCTAGCCTTCATCAGGAATAATGACTAGATGCTCTAGCCTTCATCACGAATAATGACTAGATGCTCTAGCCTTCATCAGGAATAATTACTAGATGCTCTAGCCTTCATCAGGAATAATGACTAGATCTCTAGCCTTCATCAGGAATAATGACTAGATGCTCTATAGCCATCAGGAATAATGACTAGATGCTCTAGCCTTCATCAGGAATAATGACTAGATGTTCTAGCCTTCACCAGGAATAATGATTAGATGCTCTAGCCTTCATCAGGAATAATGACTAGATGCTCTAGTCTTCATCAGGAATAATGACTAGATGCTCCAGCCTTCATCAGGAATAATGACTAGATGCTCTATCCTTCATCAGGAATAATGACTAGATGCTCTAGCCTTCATCAGGAATAATGACTAGATGCTCTAGCCTTCACCAGGAATAATGACTAGATGCTCTAGCCTTCACCAGGAATAATGACTAGATGCTCTAGCCTTCATCAGGAATAATGACTAGATGCTCTAGCCTTCATCAGGAATAATGACTAGATGCTTAGCCTTAACCATCAGGAATAATGACTAGATGCTCTAGTCTTCATCAGGAATAATGACTAGATGCTCTAGCCTTCATCAGGAATAATGACTAGATGCTCTAGCCTTCATCAGGAATAATGACTAGAAGCCTTCACCAGGAATAATGACTAGATGCTCTAGCCTTCATCAGGAATAATGACTAGATGCTCTAGCCTTCATCAGGAATAATGACTAGAGGCTCTAGCCTTCACCAGGAATAATGACTAGATGCTCTAGCCTTCATCAGGAATAATGACTAGATGCTCTAGTCTTCATCAGGAATAATGACTAGATGCTCTAGCCTTCATCAGGAATAATGACTAGATGCTCTAGCCTTCATCAGGAATAATGACTAGATGCTCTAGCCTTCACCAGGAATAATGACTAGATGCTCTAGCCTTCATCAGGAATAATGACTAGATGCTCTAGTCTTCATCAGGAATAATGACTAGATGCTCTAGCCTTCATCAGGAATAATGACTAGATGCTCTAGCCTTCACTAGGAATAATGACTAGATGCTCTAGCCTTCATCAGGAATAATGACTAGATGCTCTAGTCTTCATCAGGAATAATGACTAGATGCTCTAGCCTTCATCAGGAATAATGACTAGATGCTCTAGCCTTCATCAGGAATAATGACTAGATGCTCTAGCCTTCATCAGGAATAATGACTAGATGCTCTAGTCTTCATCAGGAATAATGACTAGATGCTCTAGTCTTCATCAGGAATAATGACTAGATGCTCTAGCCTTCATCAGGAATAATTACTAGATGCTCTAGCCTTCATCAGGAATAATGACTAGATCTCTAGCCTTCATCAGGAATAATGACTAGATGCTCTATAGCCATCAGGAATAATGACTAGATGCTCTAGCCTTCATCAGGAATAATGACTAGATGTTCTAGCCTTCACCAGGAATAATGATTAGATGCTCTAGCCTTCATCAGGAATAATGACTAGATGCTCTAGTCTTCATCAGGAATAATGACTAGATGCTCCAGCCTTCATCAGGAATAATGACTAGATGCTCTATCCTTCATCAGGAATAATGACTAGATGCTCTAGCCTTCATCAGGAATAATGACTAGATGCTCTAGCCTTCACCAGGAATAATGACTAGATGCTCTAGCCTTCACCAGGAATAATGACTAGATGCTCTAGCCTTCATCAGGAATAATGACTAGATGCTCTAGCCTTCATCAGGAATAATGACTAGATGCTTAGCCTTAACCATCAGGAATAATGACTAGATGCTCTAGTCTTCATCAGGAATAATGACTAGATGCTCTAGCCTTCATCAGGAATAATGACTAGATGCTCTAGCCTTCATCAGGAATAATGACTAGAAGCCTTCACCAGGAATAATGACTAGATGCTCTAGCCTTCATCAGGAATAATGACTAGATGCTCTAGCCTTCATCAGGAATAATGACTAGAGGCTCTAGCCTTCACCAGGAATAATGACTAGATGCTCTAGCCTTCATCAGGAATAATGACTAGATGCTCTAGTCTTCATCAGGAATAATGACTAGATGCTCTAGCCTTCATCAGGAATAATGACTAGATGCTCTAGCCTTCATCAGGAATAATGACTAGATGCTCTAGCCTTCACCAGGAATAATGACTAGATGCTCTAGCCTTCATCAGGAATAATGACTAGATGCTCTAGTCTTCATCAGGAATAATGACTAGATGCTCTAGCCTTCATCAGGAATAATGACTAGATGCTCTAGCCTTCACTAGGAATAATGACTAGATGCTCTAGCCTTCATCAGGAATAATGACTAGATGCTCTAGTCTTCATCAGGAATAATGACTAGATGCTCTAGCCTTCATCAGGAATAATGACTAGATGCTCTAGCCTTCATCAGGAATAATGACTAGATGCTCTAGCCTTCATCAGGAATAATGACTAGATGCTCTAGTCTTCATCAGGAATAATGACTAGATGCTCTAGTCTTCATCAGGAATAATGACTAGATGCTCTAGCCTTCATCAGGAATAATGACTAGATGCTCTAGCCTTCATCAGGAATAATGACTAGATGCTCTAGTCTTCATCAGGAATATTGACTAGATGCTCTAGCCTTCATCAGGAATAATGACTAGATGCTCTAGCCTTCATCAGGAATAATGACTAGATGCTCTAGCCTTCATCAGGAATAATGACTAGATGCTCTAGCCTTCATCAGGAATAATGACTAGATTCTCTAGCCTTCACCAGGAATAATGACTAGATGCTCTAGCCTTCATCAGGAATAATGACTAGATGCTCTAGTCTTCATCAGGAATAATGACTAGATGCTCTAGCCTTCATCAGGAATAATGACTAGATGCTCTAGCCTTCACCAGGAATAATGACTAGATGCTCTAGCCTTCATCAGGAATAATGACTAGATGCTCTAGCCTTCATCAGGAATAATGACTAGATGCTCTAGCCTTCACCAGGAATAATGACTAGATGCTGCCTTCATCAGGAATAATGACTAGATGCTCTAGCCTTCACCAGGAATAATGACTAGATGCTCTAGCCTTCATCAGGAATAATGACTAGATGCTCTAGCCTTCATCAGGAATAATGACTAGATGCTCTAGCCTTCATCAGGAATAATGACTAGATGCTCTAGCCTTCATCAGGAATAATGACTAGATGCTCTAGCCTTCATCAGGAATAATGACTAGATGCTCTAGCCTTCATCAGGAATAATGACTAGATGCTCTAGCCTTCACCAGGAATAATGACTAGATGCTCTAGCCTTCACCAGGAATAATGACTAGATGCTCTAGCCTTCACCAGGAATAATGACTAGATGCTCTAGCCTTCACCAGGAATAATGACTAGATGCTCTAGCCTTCACCAGGAATAATGACTAGATGCTCTAGCCTTCATCAGGAATAATGACTAGATGCTCTAGTCTTCATCAGGAATAATGACTAGATGCTCTAGCCTTCATCAGGAATAATGACTAGATGCTCTAGCCTTCATCAGGAATAATGACTAGATGCTCTAGCCTTCACCAGGAATAATGACTAGATGCTTAGCCTTAACCATCAGGAATAATGACTAGATGCTCTAGTCTTCATCAGGAATAATGACTAGATGCTCTAGCCTTCATCAGGAATAATGACTAGATGCTCTAGCCTTCATCATGACTAGAAGCCTTCACCAGGAATAATGACTAGATGCTCTAGCCTTCATCAGGAATAATTACTAGATGCTCTAGCCTTCATCAGGAATAATGACTAGATGCTCTAGCCTTCACCAGGAATAATGACTAGATGCTCTAGCCTTCATCAGGAATAATGACTAGATGCTCTAGTCTTCATCAGGAATAATGACTAGATGCTCTAACCTTCATCAGGAATAATGACTAGATGCTCTAGCCTTCATCAGGAATAATGACTAGATGCTCTAGCCTTCACCAGGAATAATGACTAGATGCTCTAGCCTTCATCAGAAATAATGACTAGATGCTCTAGCCTTCATCAGGAATAATGACTAGATGCTCTAGCCTTCATCAGGAATAATGACTAGATGCTCTAGTCTTCATCAGGAATAATGACTAGATGCTCTAGCCTTCATCAGGAATAATGGCTAGATGCTCTAGCCTTCACTAGGAATAATGACTAGATGCTCTAGCCTTCATCAGGAATAATGACTAGATGCTCTAGTCTTCATCAGGAATAATGACTAGATGCTCTAGCCTTCATCAGGAATAATGACTAGATGCTCTAGCCTTCATCAGGAATAATGACTAGATGCTCTAGCCTTCATCAGGAATAATGACTAGATGCTCTAGTCTTCATCAGGAATAATGACTAGATGCTCTAGCCTTCATCAGGAATAATGACTAGATGCTCTAGCCTTCATCAGGAATAATGACTAGATGCTCTAGTCTTCATCAGGAATAATGACTAGATGCTCTAGCCTTCATCAGGAATAATGACTAGATGCTCTAGCCTTCATCAGGAATAATGACTAGATGCTCTAGCCTTCATCAGGAATAATGACTAGATGCTCTAGCCTTCATCAGGAATAATGACTAGATGCTCTAGCCTTCATCAGGAATAATGACTAGATGCTCTAGCCTTCACTAGGAATAATGACTAGATGCTCTAGCCTTCATCAGGAATAATGACTAGATGCTCTAGTCTTCATCAGGAATAATGACTAGATGCTCTAGCCTTCATCAGGAATAATGACTAGATGCTCTAGCCTTCACCAGGAATAATGACTAGATGCTCTAGCCTTCATCAGGAATAATGACTAGATGCTCTAGCCTTCATCAGGAATAATGACTAGATGCTCTAGCCTTCACCAGGAATAATGACTAGATGCTGCCTTCATCAGGAATAATGAATAGATGCTCTAGCCTTCACCAGGAATAATGACTAGATGCTCTAGCCTTCATCAGGAATAATGACTAGATGCTCTAGACTTCATCAGGAATAATGACTAGATGCTCTAGCCTTCATCAGGAATAATGACTAGATGCTCTAGCCTTCATCAGGAATAATGACTAGATGCTCTAGCCTTCACCAGGAATAATGACTAGATGCTCTAGCCTTCACCAGGAATAATGACTAGATGCTCTAGCCTTCATCAGGAATAATGACTAGATGCTCTAGCCTTCACCAGGAATAATGACTAGATGCTCTAGCCTTCACCAGGAATAATGACTAGATGCTCTAGCCTTCACCAGGAATAATGACTAGATGCTCTAGCCTTCACCAGGAATAATGACTAGATGCTCTAGCCTTCACCAGGAATAATGACTAGATGCTCTAGCCTTCACCAGGAATAATGACTAGATGCTCTAGCCTTCATCAGGAATAATGACTAGATGCTCTAGCCTTCATCAGGAATAATGACTAGATGCTCTAGCCTTCATCAGGAATAATGACTAAATGCTCTAGCCTTCATCAGGAATAATGACTAGATGCTCTAGCCTTCATCAGGAATAATGACTAGATGCTCTAGCCTTCATCAGGAATAATGACTAGATGCTCTAGCCTTCATCAGGAATAATGACTAGATGCTCTAGCCTTCATCAGGAATAATGACTAGATGCTCTAGCCTTCATCAGGAATAATGACTAGATGCTCTAGCCTTCATCAGGAATAATGACTAGATGCTCTAGCCTTCACCAGGAATAATGACTAGATGCTCTAGCCTTCACCAGGAATAATGACTAGATGCTCTAGCCTTCACCAGGAATAATGACTAGATGCTCTAGCCTTCACCAGGAATAATGACTAGATGCTCTAGCCTTCACCAGGAATAATGACTAGATGCTCTAGCCTTCATCAGGAATAATGACTAGATGCTCTAGCCTTCATCAGGAATAATGACTAGATGCTCTAGCCTTCATCAGGAATAATGACTAGATGCTCTAGCCTTCATCAGGAATAATGACTAGATGCTCTAGCCTTCACCAGGAATAATGACTAGATGCTTAGCCTTCACCATCAGGAATAATGACTAGATGCTCTAGTCTTCATCAGGAATAATGACTAGATGCTCTAGCCTTCATCAGGAATAATGACTAGATGCTCTAGCCTTCATCAGGAATAATGACTAGAAGCCTTCACCAGGAATAATGACTAGATGCTCTAGCCTTCATCAGGAATAATGACTAGATGCTCTAGCCTTCATCAGGAATAATGACTAGATGCTCTAGCCTTCACCAGGAATAATGACTAGATGCTCTAGCCTTCATCAGGAATAATGACTAGATGCTCTAGTCTTCATCAGGAATAATGACTAGATGCTCTAGCCTTCATCAGGAATAGGAATAATGACTAGGTGCTCTAGCCTTCATCAGGAATAATGACTAGATGCTCTATCCTTCATCAGGAATAATGACTAGATGCTCTAGCCTTCATCAGGAATAATGACTAGATGCTCTAGCCTTCATCAGTTAGATGCTCTAGCCTTCATCAGGAATAATGACTAGATGCTCTAGTCTTCATCAGGAATAATGACTAGATGCTCTAGTCTTCATCAGGAATAATGACTAGATGCTCTAGCCTTCATCAGGAATAATGACTAGATGCTCTAGCCTTCATCAGGAATAATGACTAGATGCTCTAGCTTTCATCAGGAATAATGACTAGATGCTCTAGTCTTCATCAGGAATAATGACTAGATGCTCTAGTCTCTTCATCAGGAATAATGACTAGATGCTCTAGCCTTCATCATGAATAATGACTAGATGCTCTAGTCTCCATCAGGAATATGCTAGATGCTCTAGCCTCCATCAGGGATAATGACTAGATGCTCTAGCCTTCATCAGGAATAATGACTAGATGCTCTAGCCTTCATCACGAATAATGACTAGATGCTCTAGCCTTCATCAGGAATAATTACTAGATGCTCTAGCCTTCATCAGGAATAATGACTAGATCTCTAGCCTTCATCAGGAATAATGACTAGATGCTCTATAGCCATCAGGAATAATGACTAGATGCTCTAGCCTTCATCAGGAATAATGACTAGATGTTCTAGCCTTCACCAGGAATAATGATTAGATGCTCTAGCCTTCATCAGGAATAATGACTAGATGCTCTAGTCTTCATCAGGAATAATGACTAGATGCTCCAGCCTTCATCAGGAATAATGACTAGATGCTCTATCCTTCATCAGGAATAATGACTAGATGCTCTAGCCTTCATCAGGAATAATGACTAGATGCTCTAGCCTTCACCAGGAATAATGACTAGATGCTCTAGCCTTCACCAGGAATAATGACTAGATGCTCTAGCCTTCATCAGGAATAATGACTAGATGCTCTAGCCTTCATCAGGAATAATGACTAGATGCTCTAGCCTTCATCAGGAATAATGACTAGATGCTCTAGCTTTCATCAGGAATAATGACTAGATGCTCTAGTCTTCATCAGGAATAGTGACTAGATGCTCTAGTCTTCATCAGGAATAATGACTAGATGCTCTAGCCTTCACCAGGAATAATGACTAGATGCTCTAGCCTTCATCAGGAATAATGACTAGATGCTCTAGCCTTCATCAGGAATAATGACTAGATGCTCTAGCTTTCATCAGGAATAATGACTAGATGCTCTAGTCTTCATCAGGAATAATGACTAGATGCTCTAGTCTTCATCAGGAATAATGACTAGATGCTCTAGCCTTCATCAGGAATAATGACTAGATGCTCTAGTCTCCATCAGGAATAATGACTAGATGCTCTAGCCTTCATCAGGAATAATGACTAGATGCTCTAGCCTTCATCAGGAATAATGACTAGATGCTCTAGCCTTCACCAGGAATAATGACTAGATGCTCTAGCCTTCATCAGGAATAATGACTAGATGCTCTAGTCTTCATCAGGAATAATGACTAGATGCTCTAGCCTTCATCAGGAATAATGACTAGATGCTCTAGCCTTCACCAGGAATAATGACTAGATGCTCTAGCCTTCATCAGGAATAATGACTAGATGCTCTAGCCTTCATCAGGAATAATGACTAGATGCTCTAGCCTTCACCAGGAATAATGACTAGATGCTGCCTTCATCAGGAATAATGACTAGATGCTCTAGCCTTCACCAGGAATAATGACTAGATGCTCTAGCCTTCATCAGGAATAATGACTAGATGCTCTAGCCTTCATAAGGAATAATGACTAGATGCTCTAGCCTTCATCAGGAATAATGACTAGATGCTCTAGCCTTCATCAGGAATAATGACTAGATGCTCTAGCCTTCATCAGGAATAATGACTAGATGCTCTAGCCTTCATCAGGAATAATGACTAGATGCTCTAGCCTTCACCAGGAATAATGACTAGATGCTCTAGCCTTCACCAGAAATAATGACTAGATGCTCTAGCCTTCACCAGGAATAATGACTAGATGCTCTAGCCTTCACCAGGAATAATGACTAGATGCTCTAGCCTTCACCAGGAATAATGACTAGATGCTCTAGCCTTCATCAGGAATAATGACTAGATGCTCTAGTCTTCATCAGGAATAATGACTAGATGCTCTAGCCTTCATCAGGAATAATGACTAGATGCTCTAGCCTTCATCAGGAATAATGACTAGATGCTCTAGCCTTCACCAGGAATAATGACTAGATGCTTAGCCTTAACCATCAGGAATAATGACTAGATGCTCTAGTCTTCATCAGGAATAATGACTAGATGCTCTAGCCTTCATCAGGAATAATGACTAGATGCTCTAGCCTTCATCAGGAATAATGACTAGAAGCCTTCACCAGGAATAATGACTAGATGCTCTAGCCTTCATCAGGAATAATGACTAGATGCTCTAGCCTTCATCAGGAATAATGACTAGATGCTCTAGCCTTCACCAGGAATAATGACTAGATGCTCTAGCCTTCATCAGGAATAATGACTAGATGCTCTAGTCTTCATCAGGAATAATGACTAGATGCTCTAGCCTTCATCAGGAATAATGACTAGATGCTCTAGCCTTCATCAGGAATAATGACTAGATGCTCTAGCCTTCACCAGGAATAATGACTAGATGCTCTAGCCTTCATCAGGAATAATGACTAGATGCTCTAGCCTTCATCAGGAATAATGACTAGATGCTCTAGCCTTCACCAGGAATAATGACTAGATCCTCTAGCCTTCATCAGGAATAATGACTAGATGCTCTAGTCTTCATCAGGAATAATGACTAGATGCTCTAGCCTTCATCAGGAATAATGACTAGATGCTCTAGCCTTCACTAGGAATAATGACTAGATGCTCTAGCCTTCATCAGGAATAATGACTAGATGCTCTAGTCTTCATCAGGAATAATGACTAGATGCTCTAGCCTTCATCAGGAATAATGACTAGATGCTCTAGCCTTCATCAGGAATAATGACTAGATGCTCTAGCCTTCATCAGGAATAATGACTAGATGCTCTAGTCTTCATCAGGAATAATGACTAGATGCTCTAGCCTTCATCAGGAATAATGACTAGATGCTCTAGCCTTCATCAGGAATAATGACTAGATGCTCTAGCCTTCACCAGGAATAATGACTAGATGCTCTAGCCTTCATCAGGAATAATGACTAGATGCTCTAGCCTTCATCAGGAATAATGACTAGATGCTCTAGCCTTCATCAGGAATAATGACTAGATGCTCTAGCCTTCATCAGGAATAATGACTAGATGCTCTAGCCTTCACCAGGAATAATGACTAGATGCTCTAGCCTTCATCAGGAATAATGACTAGATGCTTAGCCTTAACCATCAGGAATAATGACTAGATGCTCTAGTCTTCATCAGGAATAATGACTAGATGCTCTAGCCTTCATCAGGAATAATGACTAGATGCTCTAGCCTTCATCAGGAATAATGACTAGAAGCCTTCACCAGGAATAATGACTAGATGCTCTAGCCTTCATCAGGAATAATGACTAGATGCTCTAGCCTTCATCAGGAATAATGACTAGATGCTCTAGCCTTCACCAGGAATAATGACTAGATGCTCTAGCCTTCATCAGGAATAATGACTAGATGCTCTAGTCTTCATCAGGAATAATGACTAGATGCTCTAGCCTTCATCAGGAATAATGACTAGATGCTCTAGCCTTCATCAGGAATAATGACTAGATGCTCTAGCCTTCACCAGGAATAATGACTAGATGCTCTAGCCTTCATCAGGAATAATGACTAGATGCTCTAGCCTTCATCAGGAATAATGACTAGATGCTCTAGCCTTCACCAGGAATAATGACTAGATGCTCTAGCCTTCATCAGGAATAATGACTAGATGCTCTAGTCTTCATCAGGAATAATGACTAGATGCTCTAGCCTTCATCAGGAATAATGACTAGATGCTCTAGCCTTCACTAGGAATAATGACTAGATGCTCTAGCCTTCATCAGGAATAATGACTAGATGCTCTAGTCTTCATCAGGAATAATGACTAGATGCTCTAGCCTTCATCAGGAATAATGACTAGATGCTCTAGCCTTCATCAGGAATAATGACTAGATGCTCTAGCCTTCATCAGGAATAATGACTAGATGCTCTAGTCTTCATCAGGAATAATGACTAGATGCTCTAGTCTTCATCAGGAATAATGACTAGATGCTCTAGCCTTCATCAGGAATAATGACTAGATGCTCTAGCCTTCATCAGGAATAATGACTAGATGCTCTAGCCTTCATCAGGAATAATGACTAGATGCTCTAGCCTTCACCAGGAATAATGACTAGATGCTCTAGCCTTCATCAGGAATAATGACTAGATGCTCTAGTCTTCATCAGGAATAATGACTAGATGCTCTAGCCTTCATCAGGAATAATGACTAGATGCTCTAGTCTTCATCAGGAATAATGACTAGATGCTCTAGCCTTCATCAGGAATAATGACTAGATGCTCTAGCCTTCACCAGGAATAATGACTAGATGCTCTAGCCTTCATCAGGAATAATGACTAGATGCTCTAGCCTTCATCAGGAATAATGACTAGATGCTCTAGCCTTCATCAGGAATAATGACTAGATGCTCTAGCCTTCACCAGGAATAATGACTAGATGCTCTAGCCTTCATCAGGAATAATGACTAGATGCTCTAGCCTTCACCAGGAATAATGACTAGATGCTGCCTTCATCAGGAATAATGACTAGATGCTCTAGCCTTCACCAGGAATAATGACTAGATGCTCTAGCCTTCATCAGGAATAATGACTAGATGCTCTAGCCTTCATCAGGAATAATGACTAGATGCTCTAGCCTTCATCAGGAATAATGACTAGATGCTCTAGCCTTCATCAGGAATAATGACTAGATGCTCTAGCCTTCATCAGGAATAATGACTAGATGCTCTAGCCTTCATCAGGAATAATGACTAGATGCTCTAGCCTTCACCAGGAATAATGACTAGATGCTCTAGCCTTCACCAGGAATAATGACTAGATGCTCTAGCCTTCACCAGGAATAATGACTAGATGCTCTAGCCTTCACCAGGAATAATGACTAGATGCTCTAGCCTTCACCAGGAATAATGACTAGATGCTCTAGCCTTCATCAGGAATAATGACTAGATGCTCTAGTCTTCATCAGGAATAATGACTAGATGCTCTAGCCTTCATCAGGAATAATGACTAGATGCTCTAGCCTTCATCAGGAATAATGACTAGATGCTCTAGCCTTCACCAGGAATAATGACTAGATGCTTAGCCTTAACCATCAGGAATAATGACTAGATGCTCTAGTCTTCATCAGGAATAATGACTAGATGCTCTAGCCTTCATCAGGAATAATGACTAGATGCTCTAGCCTTCATCAGGAATAATGACTAGAAGCCTTCACCAGGAATAATGACTAGATGCTCTAGCCTTCATCAGGAATAATTACTAGATGCTCTAGCCTTCATCAGGAATAATGACTAGATGCTCTAGCCTTCACCAGGAATAATGACTAGATGCTCTAGCCTTCATCAGGAATAATGACTAGATGCTCTAGCCTTCATCAGGAATAATGACTAGATGCTCTAGTCTTCATCAGGAATAATGACTAGATGCTCTAGCCTTCATCAGGAATAATGGCTAGATGCTCTAGCCTTCACTAGGAATAATGACTAGATGCTCTAGCCTTCATCAGGAATAATGACTAGATGCTCTAGTCTTCATCAGGAATAATGACTAGATGCTCTAGCCTTCATCAGGAATAATGACTAGATGCTCTAGCCTTCATCAGGAATAATGACTAGATGCTCTAGCCTTCATCAGGAATAATGACTAGATGCTCTAGTCTTCATCAGGAATAATGACTAGATGCTCTAGCCTTCATCAGGAATAATGACTAGATGCTCTAGCCTTCATCAGGAATAATGACTAGATGCTCTAGCCTTCATCAGGAATAATGACTAGATGCTCTAGCCTTCATCAGGAATAATGACTAGATGCTCTAGCCTTCATCAGGAATAATGACTAGATGCTCTAGCCTTCACTAGGAATAATGACTAGATGCTCTAGCCTTCATCAGGAATAATGACTAGATGCTCTAGTCTTCATCAGGAATAATGACTAGATGCTCTAGCCTTCATCAGGAATAATGACTAGATGCTCTAGCCTTCACCAGGAATAATGACTAGATGCTCTAGCCTTCATCAGGAATAATGACTAGATGCTCTAGCCTTCATCAGGAATAATGACTAGATGCTCTAGCCTTCACCAGGAATAATGACTAGATGCTGCCTTCATCAGGAATAATGACTAGATGCTCTAGCCTTCACCAGGAATAATGACTAGATGCTCTAGCCTTCATCAGGAATAATGACTAGATGCTCTAGCCTTCATCAGGAATAATGACTAGATGCTCTAGCCTTCATCAGGAATAATGACTAGATGCTCTAGCCTTCATCAGGAATAATGACTAGATGCTCTAGCCTTCACCAGGAATAATGACTAGATGCTCTAGCCTTCACCAGGAATAATGACTAGATGCTCTAGCCTTCATCAGGAATAATGACTAGATGCTCTAGCCTTCACCAGGAATAATGACTAGATGCTCTAGCCTTCACCAGGAATAATGACTAGATGCTCTAGCCTTCACCAGGAATAATGACTAGATGCTCTAGCCTTCACCAGGAATAATGACTAGATGCTCTAGCCTTCACCAGGAATAATGACTAGATGCTCTAGCCTTCACCAGGAATAATGACTAGATGCTCTAGCCTTCATCAGGAATAATGACTAGATGCTCTAGCCTTCATCAGGAATAATGACTAGATGCTCTAGCCTTCATCAGGAATAATGACTAGATGCTCTAGCCTTCATCAGGAATAATGACTAGATGCTCTAGCCTTCATCAGGAATAATGACTAGATGCTCTAGCCTTCATCAGGAATAATGACTAGATGCTCTAGCCTTCATCAGGAATAATGACTAGGTGCTCTAGCCTTCATCAGGAATAATGACTAGATGCTCTAGCCTTCATCAGGAATAATGACTAGATGCTCTAGCCTTCATCAGGAATAATGACTAGATGCTCTAGCCTTCACCAGGAATAATGACTAGATGCTCTAGCCTTCACCAGGAATAATGACTAGATGCTCTAGCCTTCATCAGGAATAATGACTAGATGCTCTAGTCTTCATCAGGAATAATGACTAGATGCTCTAGCCTTCACCAGGAATAATGACTAGATGCTCTAGCCTTCACCAGGAATAATGACTAGATGCTCTAGCCTTCACCAGGAATAATGACTAGATGCTCTAGCCTTCATCAGGAATAATGACTAGATGCTCTAGTCTTCATCAGGAATAATGACTAGATGCTCTAGCCTTCATCAGGAATAATGACTAGATGCTCTAGCCTTCATCAGGAATAATGACTAGATGCTCTAGCCTTCACCAGGAATAATGACTAGATGCTTAGCCTTCACCATCAGGAATAATGACTAGATGCTCTAGTCTTCATCAGGAATAATGACTAGATGCTCTAGCCTTCATCAGGAATAATGACTAGATGCTCTAGCCTTCATCAGGAATAATGACTAGAAGCCTTCACCAGGAATAATGACTAGATGCTCTAGCCTTCATCAGGAATAATGACTAGATGCTCTAGTCTTCATCAGGAATAATGACTAGATGCTCTAGCCTTCATCAGGAATAATGACTAGATGCTCTAGCCTTCATCAGGAATAATGACTAGATTCTCTATATAGCCTTCATCAGGAATAATGACTAGATGCTCTAGCCTTCATCAGGAATAATGACTAGATGCTCTAGCCTTCATCAGGAATAATTACTAGATGCTCTCGTCTTCATCAGGAATAATGACTAGATGCTCTAGCCTTCATCAGGAATAATGACTAGATGCTCTAGTCTTCATCAGGAATAATGACTAGATGCTCTAGCCTTCACCAGGAATAATGACTAGATGCTTAGCCTTCACCATCAGGAATAATGACTAGATGCTCTAGTCTTCATCAGGAATAATGACTAGATGCTCTAGCCTTCATCAGGAATAATGACTAGATGCTCTAGCCTTCATCAGGAATAATGACTAGATGCTCTAGCCTTCATCAGGAATAATGACTAGATGCTCTAGCCTTCATCAGGAATAATGACTAGATGCTCTAGCCTTCATCAGGAATAATGACTAGATGCTCTAGCCTTCACCAGGAATAATGACTAGATGCTTAGCCTTCACCATCAGGAATAATGACTAGATGCTCTAGTCTTCATCAGGAATAATGACTAGATGCTCTAGCCTTCATCAGGAATAATGACTAGATGCTCTAGTATCCATCAGGAATAATGACTAGATGCTCTAGCCTCCATCAGGGATAATGACTAGATGCTCTAGCCTTCATCAGGAATAATGACTAGATGCTCTAGTCTTCATCAGGAATAATGACTAGATGCTCTAGCCTTCATCAGGAATAATGACTAGATGCTCTATATAGCCTTCATCAGGAATAATGACTAGATGCTCTAGCCTTCATCAGGAATAATGACTAGATGCTCTAGCCTTCATCAGGAATAATTACTAGATGCTCTCGTCTTCATCAGGAATAATGACTAGATGCTCTAGCCTTCATCAGGAATAATGACTAGATGCTCTAGTCTTCATCAGGAATAATGACTAGATGCTCTAGCCTTCATCAGGAATAATGACTAGATGCTCTAGCCTTCACCAGGAATAATGACTAGATGCTTAGCCTTAACCATCAGGAATAATGACTAGATGCTCTAGTCTTCATCAGGAATAATGACTAGATGCTCTAGCCTTCATCAGGAATAATGACTAGATGCTCTAGCCTTCATCAGGAATAATGACTAGAAGCCTTCACCAGGAATAATGACTAGATGCTCTAGCCTTCATCAGGAATAATGACTAGATGCTCTAGCCTTCATCAGGAATAATGACTAGATGCTCTAGCCTTCACCAGGAATAATGACTAGATGCTCTAGCCTTCATCAGGAATAATGACTAGATGCTCTAGTCTTCATCAGGAATAATGACTAGCTGCTCTAGCCTTCATCAGGAATAATGACTAGATGCTCTAGCCTTCATCAGGAATAATGACTAGATGCTCTAGCCTTCACCAGGAATAATGACTAGATGCTCTAGCCTTCATCAGGAATAATGACTAGATGCTCTAGCCTTCATCAGGAATAATGACTAGATGCTCTAGCCTTCATCAGGAATAATGACTAGATGCTCTAGCCTTCACCAGGAATAATGACTAGATGCTCTAGCCTTCATCAGGAATAATGACTAGATGCTCTAGTCTTCATCAGGAATAATGACTAGATGCTCTAGCCTTCATCAGGAATAATGACTAGATGCTCTAGCCTTCACTAGGAATAATGACTAGATGCTCTAGCCTTCATCAGGAATAATGACTAGATGCTCTAGCCTTCATCAGGAATAATGACTAGATGCTCTAGTCTTCATCAGGAATAATGACTAGATGCTCTAGCCTTCATCAGGAATAATGACTAGATGCTCTAGCCTTCATCAGGAATAATGACTAGATGCTCTAGCCTTCATCAGGAATAATGACTAGATGCTCTAGCCTTCATCAGGAATAATGACTAGATGCTCTAGCCTTCATCAGGAATAATGACTAGATGCTCTAGTCTTCATCAGGAATAATGACTAGATGCTCTAGCCTTCATCAGGAATAATGACTAGATGCTCTAGCCTTCATCAGGAATAATGACTAGATGCTCTAGCCTTCACCAGGAATAATGACTAGATGCTCTAGCCTTCATCAGGAATAATGACTAGATGCTCTAGCCTTCATCAGGAATAATGACTAGATGCTCTAGCCTTCACCAGGAATAATGACTAGATGCTCTAGCCTTCATCAGGAATAATGACTAGATGCTCTAGTCTTCATCAGGAATAATGACTAGATGCTCTAGCCTTCATCAGGAATAATGACTAGATGCTCTAGCCTTCACTAGGAATAATGACTAGATGCTCTAGCCTTCATCAGGAATAATGACTAGATGCTCTAGTCTTCATCAGGAATAATGACTAGATGCTCTAGCCTTCATCAGGAATAATGACTAGATGCTCTAGCCTTCATCAGGAATAATGACTAGATGCTCTAGCCTTCATCAGGAATAATGACTAGATTCTCTAGCCTTCACCAGGAATAATGACTAGATGCTCTAGCCTTCACCAGGAATAATGACTAGATGCTCTAGTCTTCATCAGGAATAATGACTAGATGCTCTAGCCTTCATCAGGAATAATGACTAGATGCTCTAGCCTTCACCAGGAATAATGACTAGATGCTCTAGCCTTCACCAGGAATAATGACTAGATGCTCTAGCCTTCATCAGGAATAATGACTAGATGCTCTAGCCTTCATCAGGAATAATGACTAGATGCTCTAGCCTTCATCAGGAATAATGACTAGATGCTCTAGCCTTCACCAGGAATAATGACTAGATGCTGCCTTCATCAGGAATAATGACTAGATGCTCTAGCCTTCACCAGGAATAATGACTAGATGCTCTAGCCTTCATCAGGAATAATGACTAGATGCTCTAGCCTTCATCAGGAATAATGACTAGATGCTCTAGCCTTCATCAGGAATAATGACTAGATGCTCTAGCCTTCATCAGGAATAATGACTAGATGCTCTAGCCTTCATCAGGAATAATGACTAGATGCTCTAGCCTTCATCAGGAATAATGACTAGATGCTCTAGCCTTCACCAGGAATAATGACTAGATGCTCTAGCCTTCACCAGGAATAATGACTAGATGCTCTAGCCTTCACCAGGAATAATGACTAGATGCTCTAGCCTTCACCAGGAATAATGACTAGATGCTCTAGCCTTCACCAGGAATAATGACTAGATGCTCTAGCCTTCATCAGGAATAATGACTAGATGCTCTAGTCTTCATCAGGAATAATGACTAGATGCTCTAGCCTTCATCAGGAATAATGACTAGATGCTCTAGCCTTCATCAGGAATAATGACTAGATGCTCTAGCCTTCACCAGGAATAATGACTAGATGCTTAGCCTTAACCATCAGGAATAATGACTAGATGCTCTAGTCTTCATCAGGAATAATGACTAGATGCTCTAGCCTTCATCAGGAATAATGACTAGATGCTCTAGCCTTCATCAGGAATAATGACTAGAAGCCTTCACCAGGAATAATGACTAGATGCTCTAGCCTTCATCAGGAATAATTACTAGATGCTCTAGCCTTCATCAGGAATAATGACTAGATGCTCTAGCCTTCACCAGGAATAATGACTAGATGCTCTAGCCTTCATCAGGAATAATGACTAGATGCTCTAGTCTTCATCAGGAATAATGACTAGATGCTCTAGCCTTCATCAGGAATAATGACTAGATGCTCTAGCCTTCATCAGGAATAATGACTAGATGCTCTAGCCTTCACCAGGAATAATGACTAGATGCTCTAGCCTTCATCAGGAATAATGACTAGATGCTCTAGCCTTCATCAGGAATAATGACTAGATGCTCTAGCCTTCACCAGGAATAATGACTAGATGCTCTAGCCTTCATCAGGAATAATGACTAGATGCTCTAGTCTTCATCAGGAATAATGACTAGATGCTCTAGCCTTCATCAGGAATAATGGCTAGATGCTCTAGCCTTCACTAGGAATAATGACTAGATGCTCTAGCCTTCATCAGGAATAATGACTAGATGCTCTAGTCTTCATCAGGAATAATGACTAGATGCTCTAGCCTTCATCAGGAATAATGACTAGATGCTCTAGCCTTCATCAGGAATAATGACTAGATGCTCTAGTCTTCATCAGGAATAATGACTAGATGCTCTAGCCTTCATCAGGAATAATGACTAGATGCTCTAGCCTTCATCAGGAATAATGACTAGATGCTCTAGCCTTCATCAGGAATAATGACTAGATGCTCTAGCCTTCATCAGGAATAATGACTAGATGCTCTAGCCTTCATCAGGAATAATGACTAGATGCTCTAGCCTTCATCAGGAATAATGACTAGATGCTCTAGCCTTCACTAGGAATAATGACTAGATGCTCTAGCCTTCATCAGGAATAATGACTAGATGCTCTAGTCTTCACCAGGAATAATGACTAGATGCTCTAGCCTTCATCAGGAATAATGACTAGATGCTCTAGCCTTCACCAGGAATAATGACTAGATGCTCTAGCCTTCATCAGGAATAATGACTAGATGCTCTAGCCTTCATCAGGAATAATGACTAGATGCTCTAGCCTTCATCAGGAATAATGACTAGATGCTCTAGCCTTCATCAGGAATAATGACTAGATGCTCTAGCCTTCATCAGGAATAATGACTAGATGCTCTAGCCTTCATCAGGAATAATGACTAGATGCTCTAGCCTTCATCAGGAATAATGACTAGATGCTCTAGCCTTCATCAGGAATAATGACTAGATGCTCTAGCCTTCATCAGGAATAATGACTAGATGCTCTAGCCTTCATCAGGAATAATGACTAGATGCTCTAGCCTTCACCAGGAATAATGACTAGATGCTCTAGCCTTCACCAGGAATAATGACTAGATGCTCTAGCCTTCACCAGGAATAATGACTAGATGCTCTAGCCTTCACCAGGAATAATGACTAGATGCTCTAGCCTTCACCAGGAATAATGACTAGATGCTCTAGCCTTCATCAGGAATAATGACTAGATGCTCTAGTCTTCATCAGGAATAATGACTAGATGCTCTAGCCTTCATCAGGAATAATGACTAGATGCTCTAGCCTTCATCAGGAATAATGACTAGATGCTCTAGCCTTCACCAGGAATAATGACTAGATGCTTAGCCTTCACCATCAGGAATAATGACTAGATGCTCTAGTCTTCATCAGGAATAATGACTAGATGCTCTAGCCTTCATCAGGAATAATGACTAGATGCTCTAGCCTTCATCAGGAATAATGACTAGAAGCCTTCACCAGGAATAATGACTAGATGCTCTAGCCTTCATCAGGAATAATGACTAGATGCTCTAGTCTTCATCAGGAATAATGACTAGATGCTCTAGCCTTCATCAGGAATAATGACTAGATGCTCTAGCCTTCATCAGGAATAATGACTAGATGCTCTAGCCTTCACCAGGAATAATGACTAGATGCTTAGCCTTCACCATCAGGAATAATGACTAGATGCTCTAGTCTTCATCAGGAATAATGACTAGATGCTCTAGCCTTCATCAGGAATAATGACTAGATGCTCTAGTCTCCATCAGGAATAATGACTAGATGCTCTAGCCTCCATCAGGGATAATGACTAGATGCTCTAGCCTTCATCAGGAATAATGACTAGATGCTCTAGTCTTCATCAGGAATAATGACTAGATGCTCTAGCCTTCATCAGGAATAATGACTAGATGCTCTAGCCTCCATCAAGAATAATGACTAGATGCTCTAGTCTTCATCAGGAATAATGACTAGATGCTCTAGCCTTCATCAGGAATAATGACTAGATGCTCTAGCCTTCACCAGGAATAATGACTAGATGCTTAGCCTTAACCATCAGGAATAATGACTAGATGCTCTAGTCTTCATCAGGAATAATGACTAGATGCTCTAGCCTTCACCAGGAATAATGACTAGATGCTCTAGCCTTCATCAGGAATAATGACTAGATGCTCTAGTCTTCATCAGGAATAATGACTAGATGCTCTAGCCTTCATCAGGAATAATGACTAGATGCTCTAGCCTTCATCAGGAATAATGACTAGATGCTCTAGCCTTCATCAGGAATAATGACTAGATGCTCTAGCCTTCATCAGGAATAATGACTAGATGCTCTAGCCTTCATCAGGAATAATGACTAGATGCTCTAGCCTTCACCAGGAATAATGACTAGATGCTCTAGCCTTCATCAGGAATAATGACTAGATGCTTAGCCTTAACCATCAGGAATAATGACTAGATGCTCTAGTCTTCATCAGGAATAATGACTAGATGCTCTAGCCTTCATCAGGAATAATGACTAGATGCTCTAGCCTTCATCAGGAATAATGACTAGCCTTCACCAGGAATAATGACTAGATGCTCTAGCCTTCATCAGGAATAATGACTAGATGCTCTAGCCTTCATCAGGAATAATGACTAGATGCTCTAGCCTTCACCAGGAATAATGACTAGATGCTCTAGCCTTCATCAGGAATAATGACTAGATGCTCTAGTCTTCATCAGGAATAATGACTAGATGCTCTAGCCTTCATCAGGAATAATGACTAGATGCTCTAGCCTTCATCAGGAATAATGACTAGATGCTCTAGCCTTCACCAGGAATAATGACTAGATGCTCTAGCCTTCACCAGGAATAATGACTAGATGCTCTAGCCTTCATCAGGAATAATGACTAGATGCTCTAGTCTTCATCAGGAATAATGACTAGATGCTCTAGCCTTCATCAGGAATAATGACTAGATGCTCTAGCCTTCACTAGGAATAATGACTAGATGCTCTAGCCTTCATCAGGAATAATGACTAGATGCTCTAGCCTTCATCAGGAATAATGACTAGATGCTCTAGCCTTCATCAGGAATAATGACTAGATGCTCTAGCCTTCATCAGGAATAATGACTAGATGCTCTAGCCTTCATCAGGAATAATGACTAGATGCTCTAGTCTTCATCAGGAATAATGACTAGATGCTCTAGTCTTCATCAGGAATAATGACTAGATGCTCTAGCCTTCATCAGGAATAATGACTAGATGCTCTAGCCTTCATCAGGAATAATGACTAGATGCTCTAGCCTTCATCAGGAATAATGACTAGATGCTCTAGCCTTCATCAGGAATAATGACTAGATGCTCTAGCCTTCATCAGGAATAATGACTAGATTCTCTAGCCTTCACCAGGAATAATGACTAGATGCTCTAGCCTTCATCAGGAATAATGACTAGATGCTCTAGCCTTCACCAGGAATAATGACTAGATGCTCTAGCCTTCATCAGGAATAATGACTAGATGCTCTAGCCTTCATCAGGAATAATGACTAGATGCTCTAGCCTTCACCAGGAATAATGACTAGATGCTGCCTTCATCAGGAATAATGACTAGATGCTCTAGCCTTCACCAGGAATAATGACTAGATGCTCTAGCCTTCATCAGGAATAATGACTAGATGCTCTAGCCTTCATCAGGAATAATGACTAGATGCTCTAGCCTTCATCAGGAATAATGACTAGATGCTCTAGCCTTCATCAGGAATAATGACTAGATGCTCTAGCCTTCATCAGGAATAATGACTAGATGCTCTAGCCTTCATCAGGAATAATGACTAGATGCTCTAGCCTTCACCAGGAATAATGACTAGATGCTCTAGCCTTCACCAGGAATAATGACTAGATGCTCTAGCCTTCACCAGGAATAATGACTAGATGCTCTAGCCTTCACCAGGAATAATGACTAGATGCTCTAGCCTTCACCAGGAATAATGACTAGATGCTCTAGCCTTCATCAGGAATAATGACTAGATGCTCTAGTCTTCATCAGGAATAATGACTAGATGCTCTAGCCTTCATCAGGAATAATGACTAGATGCTCTAGCCTTCATCAGGAATAATGACTAGATGCTCTAGCCTTCACCAGGAATAATGACTAGATGCTTAGCCTTAACCATCAGGAATAATGACTAGATGCTCTAGTCTTCATCAGGAATAATGACTAGATGCTCTAGCCTTCATCAGGAATAATGACTAGATGCTCTAGCCTTCATCAGGAATAATGACTAGAAGCCTTCACCAGGAATAATGACTAGATGCTCTAGCCTTCATCAAGAATAATTACTAGATGCTCTAGCCTTCATCAGGAATAATGACTAGATGCTCTAGCCTTCACCAGGAATAATGACTAGATGCTCTAGCCTTCATCAGGAATAATGACTAGATGCTCTAGTCTTCATCAGGAATAATGACTAGATGCTCTAGCCTTCATCAGGAATAATGACTAGATGCTCTAGCCTTCATCAGGAATAATGACTAGATGCTCTAGCCTTCACCAGGAATAATGACTAGATGCTCTAGCCTTCACCAGGAATAATGACTAGATGCTCTAGCCTTCACCAGGAATAATGACTAGATGCTCTAGCCTTCATCAGGAATAATGACTAGATGCTCTAGCCTTCATCAGGAATAATGACTAGATGCTCTAGCCTTCACCAGGAATAATGACTAGATGCTCTAGCCTTCATCAGGAATAATGACTAGATGCTCTAGTCTTCATCAGGAATAATGACTAGATGCTCTAGTCTTCATCAGGAATAATGACTAGATGCTCTAGCCTTCATCAGGAATAATGACTAGATGCTCTAGCCTTCATCAGGAATAATGACTAGATGCTCTAGCCTTCATCAGGAATAATGACTAGATGCTCTAGTCTTCATCAGGAATAATGACTAGATGCTCTAGCCTTCATCAGGAATAATGACTAGATGCTCTAGCCTTCATCAGGAATAATGACTAGATGCTCTAGCCTTCACCAGGAATAATGACTAGATGCTTAGCCTTAACCATCAGGAATAATGACTAGATGCTCTAGTCTTCATCAGGAATAATGACTAGATGCTCTAGCCTTCATCAGGAATAATGACTAGATGCTCTAGCCTTCATCAGGAATAATGACTAGATGCTCTAGTCTTCATCAGGAATAATGACTAGATGCTCTAGCCTTCATCAGGAATAATGACTAGATGCTCTAGCCTTCACTAGGAATAATGACTAGATGCTCTAGCCTTCATCAGGAATAATGACTAGATGCTCTAGCCTTCATCAGGAATAATGACTAGATGCTTAGCCTTAACCATCAGGAATAATGACTAGATGCTCTAGCCTTCATCAGGAATAATGACTAGATGCTATAGCCTTCATCAGGAATAATGACTAGATGCTCTAGCCTTCATCAGGAATAATGACTAGATGCTCTAGTCTTCATCAGGAATAATGACTAGATGCTCTAGCCTTCATCAGGAATAATGACTAGATGCTCTAGCCTTCATCAGGAATAATGACTAGATGCTCTAGCCTTCATCAGGAATAATGACTAGATGCTCTAGCCTTCATCAGGAATAATGACTAGATGCTCTAGCCTTCATCAGGAATAATGACTAGATGCTCTAGCCTTCACCAGGAATAATGACTAGATGCTCTAGCCTTCATCAGGAATAATGACTAGATGCTTAGCCTTAACCATCAGGAATAATGACTAGATGCTCTAGTCTTCATCAGGAATAATGACTAGATGCTCTAGCCTTCATCAGGAATAATGACTAGATGCTCTAGCCTTCATCAGGAATAATGACTAGCCTTCACCAGGAATAATGACTAGATGCTCTAGCCTTCATCAGGAATAATGACTAGATGCTCTAGCCTTCATCAGGAATAATGACTAGATGCTCTAGCCTTCACCAGGAATAATGACTAGATGCTCTAGCCTTCATCAGGAATAATGACTAGATGCTCTAGCCTTCATCAGGAATAATGACTAGATGCTCTAGTCTTCATCAGGAATAATGACTAGATGCTCTAGTCTTCATCAGGAATAATGACTAGATGCTCTAGCCTTTATCAGGAATAATGACTAGATGCTCTAGCCTTCATCAGGAATAATGACTAGATGCTCTAGCCTTCACCAGGAATAATGACTAGATGCTCTAGCCTTCATCAGGAATAATGACTAGATGCTCTAGCCTTCATCAGGAATAATGACTAGATGCTCTAGCCTTCACCAGGAATAATGACTAGATGCTCTAGCCTTCATCAGGAATAATGACTAGATGCTCTAGTCTTCATCAGGAATAATGACTAGATGCTCTAGTCTTCATCAGGAATAATGACTAGATGCTCTAGCCTTCATCAGGAATAATGACTAGATGCTCTAGCCTTCATCAGGAATAATGACTAGATGCTCTAGCCTTCATCAGGAATAATGACTAGATGCTCTAGCCTTCACCAGGAATAATGACTAGATGCTCTAGCCTTCATCAGGAATAATGACTAGATGCTCTAGCCTTCATCAGGAATAATGACTAGATGCTCTAGCCTTCATCAGGAATAATGACTAGATGCTCTAGTCTTCATCAGGAATAATGACTAGATGCTCTAGTCTTCATCAGGAATAATGACTAGATGCTCTAGCCTTCATCAGGAATAATGACTAGATGCTCTAGCCTTCATCAGGAATAATGACTAGATGCTCTAGCCTTCATCAGGAATAATGACTAGATGCTCTAGCCTTCACCAGGAATAATGACTAGATGCTGCCTTCATCAGGAATAATGACTAGATGCTCTAGCCTTCACCAGGAATAATGACTAGATGCTCTAGCCTTCATCAGGAATAATGACTAGATGCTCTAGCCTTCATCAGGAATAATGACTAGATGCTCTAGCCTTCATCAGGAATAATGACTAGATGCTCTAGCCTTCACCAGGAATAATGACTAGATGCTCTAGCCTTCACCAGGAATAATGACTAGATGCTCTAGCCTTCACCAGGAATAATGACTAGATGCTCTAGCCTTCATCAGGAATAATGACTAGATGCTCTAGCCTTCATCAGGAATAATGACTAGATGCTCTAGCCTTCATCAGGAATAATGACTAGATGCTCTAGCCTTCACCAGGAATAATGACTAGATGCTCTAGCCTTCACCAGGAATAATGACTAGATGCTCTAGCCTTCACCAGGAATAATGACTAGATGCTCTAGCCTTCACCAGGAATAATGACTAGATGCTCTAGCCTTCACCAGGAATAATGACTAGATGCTCTAGCCTTCATCAGGAATAATGACTAGATGCTCTAGCCTTCATCAGGAATAATGACTAGATGCTCTAGCCTTCATCAGGAATAATGACTAGATGCTCTAGTCTTCATCAGGAATAATGACTAGATGCTCTAGCCTTCACCAGGAATAATGACTAGATGCTCTAGCCTTCATCAGGAATAATGACTAGATGCTCTAGCCTTCATCAGGAATAATGACTAGATGCTCTAGCCTTCACCAGGAATAATGACTAGATGCTCTAGCCTTCATCAGGAATAATGACTAGATGCTCTAGTCTTCATCAGGAATAATGACTAGATGCTCTAGTCTTCATCAGGAATAATGACTAGATGCTCTAGCCTTCACTAGGAATAATGACTAGATGCTCTAGCCTTCATCAGGAATAATGACTAGATGCTCTAGCCTTCATCAGGAATAATGACTAGATGCTCTAGCCTTCATCAGGAATAATGACTAGATGCTCTAGCCTTCATCAGGAATAATGACTAGATGCTCTAGCCTTCATCAGGAATAATGACTAGATGCTCTAGTCTTCATCAGGAATAATGACTAGATGCTCTAGTCTTCATCAGGAATAATGACTAGATGCTCTAGCCTTCATCAGGAATAATGACTAGATGCTCTAGCCTTCATCAGGAATAATGACTAGATGCTCTAGCCTTCATCAGGAATAATGACTAGATGCTCTAGCCTTCACCAGGAATAATGACTAGATGCTCTAGCCTTCATCAGGAATAATGACTAGATGCTCTAGCCTTCATCAGGAATAATGACTAGATGCTCTAGCCTTCATCAGGAATAATGACTAGATTCTCTAGCCTTCACCAGGAATAATGACTAGATGCTCTAGCCTTCATCAGGAATAATGACTAGATGCTCTAGCCTTCATCAGGAATAATGACTAGATGCTCTAGCCTTCATCAGGAATAATGACTAGATGCTCTAGCCTTCATCAGGAATAATGACTAGATGCTCTAGCCTTCATCAGGAATAATGACTAGATGCTCTAGCCTTCACCAGGAATAATGACTAGATGCTGCCTTCATCAGGAATAATGACTAGATGCTCTAGCCTTCACCAGGAATAATGACTAGATGCTCTAGCCTTCATCAGGAATAATGACTAGATGCTCTAGCCTTCATCAGGAATAATGACTAGATGCTCTAGCCTTCATCAGGAATAATGACTAGATGCTCTAGCCTTCATCAGGAATAATGACTAGATGCTCTAGCCTTCATCAGGAATAATGACTAGATGCTCTAGCCTTCATCAGGAATAATGACTAGATGCTCTAGCCTTCACCAGGAATAATGACTAGATGCTCTAGCCTTCACCAGGAATAATGACTAGATGCTCTAGCCTTCACCAGGAATAATGACTAGATGCTCTAGCCTTCATCAGGAATAATGACTAGATGCTCTAGTCTTCATCAGGAATAATGACTAGATGCTCTAGCCTTCATCAGGAATAATGACTAGATGCTCTAGCCTTCATCAGGAATAATGACTAGATGCTCTAGCCTTCACCAGGAATAATGACTAGATGCTTAGCCTTAACCATCAGGAATAATGACTAGATGCTCTAGTCTTCATCAGGAATAATGACTAGATGCTCTAGCCTTCATCAGGAATAATGACTAGATGCTCTAGCCTTCATCAGGAATAATGACTAGAAGCCTTCACCAGGAATAATGACTAGATGCTCTAGCCTTCATCAAGAATAATTACTAGATGCTCTAGCCTTCATCAGGAATAATGACTAGATGCTCTAGCCTTCACCAGGAATAATGACTAGATGCTCTAGCCTTCATCAGGAATAATGACTAGATGCTCTAGTCTTCATCAGGAATAATGACTAGATGCTCTAGCCTTCATCAGGAATAATGACTAGATGCTCTAGCCTTCATCAGGAATAATGACTAGATGCTCTAGCCTTCACCAGGAATAATGACTAGATGCTCTAGCCTTCATCAGGAATAATGACTAGATGCTCTAGCCTTCATCAGGAATAATGACTAGATGCTCTAGCCTTCACCAGGAATAATGACTAGATGCTCTAGCCTTCATCAGGAATAATGACTAGATGCTCTAGTCTTCATCAGGAATAATGACTAGATGCTCTAGCCTTCATCAGGAATAATGGCTAGATGCTCTAGCCTTCACTAGGAATAATGACTAGATGCTCTAGCCTTCATCAGGAATAATGACTAGATGCTCTAGTCTTCATCAGGAATAATGACTAGATGCTCTAGCCTTCATCAGGAATAATGACTAGATGCTCTAGCCTTCATCAGGAATAATGACTAGATGCTCTAGCCTTCATCAGGAATAATGACTAGATGCTCTAGTCTTCATCAGGAATAATGACTAGATGCTCTAGCCTTCATCAGGAATAATGACTAGATGCTCTAGCCTTCATCAGGAATAATGACTAGATGCTCTAGCCTTCACCAGGAATAATGACTAGATGCTTAGCCTTAACCATCAGGAATAATGACTAGATGCTCTAGTCTTCATCAGGAATAATGACTAGATGCTCTAGCCTTCATCAGGAATAATGACTAGATGCTCTAGCCTTCATCAGGAATAATGACTAGAAGCCTTCACCAGGAATAATGACTAGATGCTCTAGCCTTCATCAGGAATAATGACTAGATGCTCTAGCCTTCATCAGGAATAATGACTAGATGCTCTAGCCTTCACCAGGAATAATGACTAGATGCTCTAGCCTTCATCAGGAATAATGACTAGATGCTCTAGTCTTCATCAGGAATAATAACTAGCTGCTCTAGCCTTCATCAGGAATAATGACTAGATGCTCTAGCCTTCATCAGGAATAATGACTAGATGCTCTAGCCTTCACCAGGAATAATGACTAGATGCTCTAGCCTTCATCAGGAATAATGACTAGATGCTCTAGCCTTCATCAGGAATAATGACTAGATGCTCTAGCCTTCACCAGGAATAATGACTAGATGCTCTAGCCTTCATCAGGAATAATGACTAGATGCTCTAGTCTTCATCAGGAATAATGACTAGATTCTCTAGCCTTCACCAGGAATAATGACTAGATGCTCTAGCCTTCATCAGGAATAATGACTAGATGCTCTAGCCTTCATCAGGAATAATGACTAGATGCTCTAGCCTTCATCAGGAATAATGACTAGATGCTCTAGCCTTCATCAGGAATAATGACTAGATGCTCTAGCCTTCATCAGGAATAATGACTAGATGCTCTAGCCTTCACCAGGAATAATGACTAGATGCTGC